>CM042977.1:19767567-20367567 GCA_023678885.1 Pogostemon cablin | reverse complement strand
TACCTCAATACACATTAAAATACTATATTCATTAATCCACGTGCAAAAAGCAAATGTAACCATAAGGACGGAACAGAGGGAGTAATGTTTATGTTAAATGTACTCCCTCCGTCCGGTCAAAAAAGGGTTTTTTTCTTTTTTGCACGTAGCCTAAGGAATATTATTATTTAATATATAGTAGATAGTTTTATTAATAGGAGTATGAGCCCCGTATTTTAATTGTATTAAAGGGGATGTGTGAGTCCCATGAGTGTAAAAAAAGAAAGGGATCATTTGGGTAGGACGCCCAAAATAGAAAAAAGATCCTCTTTTAATGAGACGAAGAGAATATAAACTTTTGTTCATTAATGTATAGTATATATTCCTTTCCGTCCCAAATTAATTTTCACACTTTCTATTTTCGTCCGTCTCATATTAAATTTCATCATAAAAAAATAAAATAAAATATCACATCAATTCACCCAGCTCCAAAGGAAATATCACATCAATCCCCACTCCTGAGAGTACATATTAATTACTCCCTCTATACTATTTAAAGAGGGTCTTTTTTTCCATTTTGGTCATCCCACTAAAAGGGTCCCCTTTCATTTTTTACACACATGAGACCCATACACCCCCACTAATACAATTAAAATATGGGGCCTACACTCCCACTAATACAACTACACACTACACATTAAATAATAATAGTCTTTAATCTACGTGTAAAAAAATAAAAGACCCTCTTTTGAAGGGACGGAGGGAGTACAAATTTACCACTCACATCTAATACACATAATGTACTTTATCATTTACTCCCTTCGTCCCATAAAACACTTTGTGTTTACTGTTCCACGTTATTTAAGAAAAGTTTTACTTTTTGACCAATTTTGTTAATTTTAGATGGTATTGTAGTAAAACTTTTTTACTCCTTCTGTATTGTACTCCCTCCGTCCGCTCCAAAGAATCCCATTATTCCATTTTGAGCGTCCACATCCAAGGGTCTCGTTTATTTTTTTACACGTATGGGACCCATACATACCCACTAATAGAACTAAAAAATGGAACCCATACATCTACTAATATAATTACCCATTACACATTAAATAATAACACTCCTTAATCCATGTGCCAAAAAGCAAATGACACCCTTTATAGCGGACGGAGGGAATAGTAAAAAAGTTAATGCTACTCAAACAGGCGAACAAGGGGAGATGCTCCTTCTATCAAGATTCTTGCTGATTCTATAGTGAAGTACGACAGCAAATGGCGAAGAAATGCGGATGGAGTTCCTAATGGATTTGGAAGTGGAGAAAAGAGAAATTGTAGAGGAAGCTCAAGTTGAGATTGAAAAGATCCGGCCGAGTAGCCAAGAACTACCCACCCTAAATCTGTGAATGTTGATCTGTGAGGAGGTGAAGGGAATTTTAGAGAGAGAAGCGTTGATCTATAAGAGAGAGGAAGTGAATTTACAGAAAGAAGCGGTGCAATTTTTGAAGTTGGCAACGGCGTGAAGGAAAGAAAGAACACCGTCATCTGATCTTCCATGAAAGGATTTCAATGTATTATTTAAAAAAGTAAAGGGGCTTAAATAATCTAATTTATAAATATAAAGCGTTTGGATGAATAAAATTAAACTTAAGGGCTAATTTGATCCTACCTAATAAGATGGAGGGTTTGGATGACCCTTTGCCCAATTCACTATAAATGTATTTATTTATTTTTCTTCTCTGTTTTTTTTAAATAAGATAGAATACAACTACCCACTACCTATAAAATAATAATATTTTTTAATTTATATAAATTAAAAAAAGAAATTTTATTAGTGGTTGGAGGTTGTACTTTAATAGTTACTTTAAATATTTTTTAAATTATATTCATAAAGAATAATACTCCCTCTGTCCCGGAGAAGGTATAACATGTGTTTTGGGTACGGAGATTAAGTAGTATAATATTTTAATGTAAAGTGAAGTGAGATAAATTATAATATTTAATGTGTAATAGGTAGGTGTATTAGTGGTGTGTGTGGAGTGTGTGTGAGCCCATGTGAATATGTTAATATTTTTTGTGTGGGTCGATATGCTTTAAAATTAAGGAATGTGATAACTTTTATAGGACAACCTAAAAAAGAAAATGTCACAACTTTTATGGGACTAAAGTGTATTATATATACATATACATAGAACTTATAAATGTATCCCATTAGTATTCTGACTAATTGAATGCACTTAAGCAATCATTTATCGAATCGAGTCACAATGTGTTCGCATACATAATACAACCCTATGTTGCTGCTGGTTGGAGTACTTTTTTTTTAAATGCATTATTTTCCCTTAAATTCCAATTGTGTGACTAAAACGCAATAAAATAAAATAATTAATAATAAAAGAATGAACATTTGCTAGGAATATACTCCTTCCGTAATGTTATCATAATATATGAATAAAGTTTCTAATAATCAACTCTGATGAGGATAAATCATCAAATAATAAATAAATTAATTAAATGATATAAAAGATTAAGAGGATACAAACTCGATTGTTTACTCCTTTCTTCTTCAACTCTCAGTGTTCTTTAAGGATCCTCGTAAAATTAACCTGCAAAAGTACGCCGGAGAAAATCTCCGGCGACGCTCAAGTCAGTATTGTATCTCAATATCGATCAAAGATTACCTAAAAGATATCAAAGATAAATGGTAATAATTCTCAAATACATACCCCTTTCTGGATCTAGTTTCTGAGATTATAATATGTATCCAGATAACCACGTTTTCTATCGTGGTGTTAACTGAAAAACCACACTTATTAATATATAAAATAAATATAACATATTTATCCACATCAATCCACATCAAACTCGTAATTTTAATAGTAAACGTTCTTTTTATGTGCATTCATTTACTTTAATGAATATCAGTAAACAATATTTTTAAATTTATTTTGTCAATTAACAAACTAAGGTTGAATATAACTTATCTTAATATATCTAATTGGTAAGTAATTTCCTTATATAAAATTTTCAAAAACATATCAAATTCTCATGTAATCATAAATTTAAAACACAAATGTCTACATATTATTGGTTGAAACTAATTTATTATTATTAAATACTTTAAAATATTAATTAAGGCAGGTATAAAAAGCTTCTTTTAATTTGACCTTAATTTTGAAGTATTAATTAAAGTATTTTATATTTCAATTATTTATAAAGATAAGCTATAGAATTAATTTTTTAATTTAATTGGTTGAATAATTTGATATCTACTTAATATTAATTTTATTGCATCAAAATTTATAAAATAATTTGTATATAATTTTTAAAAAATTACAATTAATTTAAATTAACAAAATATCATGTGCACTCGGGTGCACAAAGTAATATTTATGCACATAAATTTAATTCAAATACGTTGATTAATAAATAAATAAATATATATTAGTGAATAAAAATTAAAAAAATTACACAATTTTTATAAGCAAAATTAATGTTATAGTTAAATATAAAATATGATATATTTATTAAGAAATATATACGTACATTATTGAATAAAAATTAATATAATATATTATGAAGAAAAAACTGAGTGCATATATTCTAATTCATATATCTATTCGTTTAAATTAAACTATATTTTTTTTAAAAAGCGAGTATATAGTAGTATTATTTTTTATATAAAAAAAAGTATTAATTATAAAACTTAGAAATATATGAGTGAATTTAACTAAGTAATATATTACTCCCTTCGATCTAGGTAAAGGTCCCCACTCCCCATTTACTTTTTGTGCGTAAATTAAGGAGTATTATTATTTTAAGTGTATTAGTAGTGAATGATGGATCATATGTGAAACATTTTTACTAAAAGGGAAAAATAAGGACCTTTGAATGAAACGCTAATATAGTAAAATGTAGACCTTTCGATGAGATGAATGGAGTAATACATTTATATTTTAAAATATATATATTTTAATTTAAAATAAAAATTTTATAGATCGCGTAACACGCGGGTACTATACTAATAGTATATATATTAGTTAAAAGATAGAGTCTACTGTGAAACGTTAGTTATGTGAGACCACTTGTGAAATGTATTAAAGTATGTCTAATATATATTCTAGATAAAATATGTTTAATGGTTGTTAAAATATGTTTTGTAAAGTATGATGAATAATGAATTAAAGTATAATTTTATTATGTTATAATTTGATTCATTATTAACATACTTTAACTAAAAAAATACTTTACCTATATAATAAGCATACTTTAGTGATGGATCGACCTGTCTCACAAAATGATCGTCTCACAAGAGTCTCTAGTTAAAAGCTCCTGAATAACTTCGCCCATTATTCATTTAATAACTCATAATAAGCTTATTAAAAACGTACATTTAATGAGTTGGATTAATTAGTTAATTAATATACATATTATATTTAAGAGATCGACTATTTGCACCCTCGAAATCACTAAATATATCACATTTATTAAATACACTCCAAAAAATTTAATAAAATATATACATATATATTACTAAACATACCCCAATAAAGACAATTTTGTCCTCCTAATTATAAATCTCATTTTGAATTACTAAACATACCCCAATAAAGACATATATTGAAGTCTTTTAATTTTGATCCTCTTCGAATCTGTCTACAAAACATTTCCGGCGAGCACTTTATTACCATCTATTTGGTTCGATGACGCGTTCTTTCCAACCAAAACTGCTTTAAGAAATTATTTGATCCATGTGAAATAATGGAGGATATACATATCCGTAGTACTGGTTTGCAAAGATTGATTTCGCTAAGAGATAAAAAGTGATTTTGCTATAGCGTGATTTGATGTGTGAGAAATGGTGTTTGCCTCAGGCCGAATTATTAATATAAAAGGGGAATACTGGTACCGTTGGTGGATTGAAATTTGGAAGGGTAATCAGTAATGTTGCTGTTCTATTATCCCCTGCAAACAAAAAAATTAAAGAATGGGTTGGTGTTCATGTTTGGGTGATTAATGCACTTAAGTTCCTTACCCTCTCTCTTTCAAGGGCTGCCCCACGTGGTGTATTTCCAGATCAACTATACAAGTTGGAAATTGTAGAGAGTTTCCAAAACAACAATTGAAATGCCATTTTTTTTTATCGTGGTGATCAAATTTTGGAATTAAGAAATTTAGTGTTAAAATTAAGGATATTTTTGTCTTTTTAATTAGGGAATTTTAAAGTTAAATATTAATGGGGTGCGTGTTGTTATTTGGGGGTGGGAATAGCCACCCCCTATATTTAATAATAATTAAAATTGCGTATAGTTGGTCGCACAAAAGGTTACTTACAAGGTCGCACAAAAGGTCGCATTGTATTGCGTGACTTTTCTTGTGATCGTTTGTGTGACCAATTATGCGACTATATATTTCTGCTTATAATCGCACAAGTGATCGCGTGCAGGGTCGCACATAAAGTCATATAGATGATCGCGTGTGTTATCTCGTAAGCAGTTGCTCATACTTGAAGCGTAGAATCACACAATAGATCGCACAAACAGTCGCAGGTAGGGTCGCTTATGTGGTTGAAGGGTATTTGGGTCAAAAAAATTTTAAAAGTGGCAAATTTTAAAAAAATATTGTGGGTGGCATTTTAAAAAAAATTATTGAAAGTGGCATTTTTGGAAATTTCCCTTATAATAATCACAGAGTAATAACATAATTAAAATATGAATTAATTACTTATTAACTATAATGATTAAAAATATAAAATTTTTCGTATAATGATAATAGATGTAAAATTATTTTTGAATGAACTCATATTATAATATAGTAGTACATTATAAAATTTATGTATAAAAACTACTCCCTCCGTCCCAACTTCAACTTCACACTTTCCGTTTTGATCCGTCCCAATTTCAACTTCATATTTCCATAAAAGGAAAAGGTACATAACTAATATCCCTCTCATATACTTTAATTTCAAAATTGCCATCACCTTTTTAACACACATAACATACTTTATCATTTATTTATTATCCAAAAATAGCAAACTACCCCCAAAAGTTACTCAAAAAGTATTTTTTCTTAATTTGCGTGTATACAGTAAATATGAATATGAAAATGGGACGGAGGGAGTAATTATGAAAAAATAATTTTCTGATTATTTAGCAGGAAAATCATAAGTAGATTTTTCATAATTGAGTTCTTAATCATTAATAATATTAATTTATAAGTGCTTGCCAAAAATATTTTTTTAAAATTGTGAGGTGGCGTCACCACGTTCGTTCTTAGAAAAATTATGTACGTGGCGATCTCATATTAATTTTGCAATTAATATTTTATTTTAAGTAATTTAATATTTTACATATTGTTTTATTTAATCTTTTCTCATTAATAAACTTAAAATACAATTAATATTTTATTTTAAGTAATTTATTATTTAAAGTAATTAATATTTTATAATGTTGCAATTAATATTTTATCTTAAGTAATTTTTATGAAAATATAATTTAATCTAAAAAAAATATTTATATTATGCCACATTGTTTTTTATATAGTTTTATGGAGTATATTTTAAGTCATAGGATAGAAAAATTAATTTAAACCCCAAATTGATAGTTTACTAATTTTTTAAATTTTGAATTGAAAATATTCATATTATGGCGCATTGGGTTTTAATATATTTTTACATTTAAATGTTTTGATTGGGTTATTCAATAAATAAAAAATATATATATTATGAAAGTAAAAGATAAAGAGAGAGATACTCGATTATTAATAAAAATTACAACTAATAATAAGCTTAATATTTTTGTTATATAATTATGATTAAAAAAATCATATTATTGCATATCATTTCCTTTTTAAATGTTTTATAGTATATTTTAAGGCCTAATTGATAGAAAAAATAATTAAGACCCAAAATTGATAATTCATTCATTTTCAGGTTTTGAATTTAAAATATTCTATTATGACATATCGTTTCCTTTTAAATTAATTGATGTTCATCTTTTTAATACGAAAGTAAAAACTACATTTAATAGTAAAAGTAAGATGAAAAAAATAAACGAACAAATATTAATAATCTTAAAATTACAATTAATATTTTATTCTAAGTAATTTATTATTAAAGTAATTAATATTTTATAATCTTGCAATTAATATTCTATTTTAAGTAATTTTTATGAAGATTTAATTTAAACTAATAAGAATATTTTTATTATGGCACACTGTTTTATTTTTTATATAATGGAGTACTCTCTTCGTTCCGTTTCAATGTTTACATATTTTTATTTTGGGCGTCCAATTTCAATGTTTACGTTTCCTTTTTTGGAATATGAGACCCATCTAAATAATTAATATATCACCATGGTCCCCACATCCAACACTAACCTACCCACTTTACATTAAATATTATTATATCTTTCCATCTACTATCTATTAAAATACTATACTCCTTAATCAACGTGCAAAAAACAAACGTAAACATTAAAACGGGACGGATGGAATATATTTTAAGGCCCCTAACTTATAGAAAAATTAATTTAGGTCCCAAATTGATAGTTTATCCATTTTTTAAGTTTTGAATTAAAAATATTCCTATATGGCACATTGAGTTTTAATATATTTTTACATTTAAATATTTTGGTAGTGTTTATTCAATAAAAAAATAGTATATATTATGAAAGTAAAAGATAGAGAGAGATGCTCGATTTTTAATAAAATTTACAACTAATATTAAGCTTAATATTTTTATTATATAATTGTGATTAAAAAATAAAATCCTATTGTTGCATAATATCATTTCTTATTTAATTGTTTTATAGTATATTTTAAGGCTCTTATTGATAGAAAACATAATTAAGACCCAAAATTTATAATTCATTCATTTTTAGGTTTTAAATTGAAAATATTCTATTATGACATATTGCTCCTTTTAAATTAATTGAATGTTCATCTTTTTAATACGAAGGTAAAAACTACATTTAATAGTAAAGTAAGATGAAAAAAAAATAAACGAACAAATATATATGCATTTAATAATAAAATATAAAATTATAAAAAAATATATTTTTAAAATAAAAACATTACATATAATAGAACCTGCTTTGAACGCTGGAGACAAAACTAGTTTAAAATTAAAGACAATGCATGTAATATTGTTTATTAAAATATATGCTCCTTTCGTCCCGTCCTTATGGTTACTTTTGTTTTTTGCACGTGGATTAATGAGTATAGTATTTTAATGTGTATTGAGGTGAGAACAATAATATTTTATGTAAAGTGTGTAGGTGTATTAGTGTGATGTGTGGGTACATGTAGAGAGAAGTAATTAATTTATATGGGTCCCATATGCTAAAAAAAGAAATGCAACCATTAGAACGGGACGCCCAAAAAGGAAATATGTAACTATTAGGATGAAACGGAGGTAATACTTATTTCTCATTGAATTTTTTTAAAAAAATTATTTTCATAAGATTCAAAAGTACTAAAAATAAATATTACTCTTATTTGATAGATTCGATAGTACACTTAGGAATTACAAAACAAACGATGACAATTAAGATGACAAAATTAAATCTTTATCCACATTGCATCTTTTAAATATATAATCGATTATATAAATAAATACATAATAAATAAAAAAGAAAATGAGGACTCATCGGAGTGGGCCTGGTGGCACACCCGGCACATCCTAAGAGTATGGACAACCTCTACTTGGATTAGAACTAGATAATAAGTTCGATTAAACTCAACTCGAAAATAACTCTGAGATTTAAAAAAAAATAAAATAAATCTATTATATAACAAATTTTAAATTTTCTGTTCCCATAAATTAAATTTATAAACATTTCTTATTCAAAAAATAGGATTATAACTATTATTAGTGAAAAGCATATGTATTCAACGGACAAGAAAATGTGGTAGGCAGCAGCAGAGTAATTAATATACTTCCCTCCGTCAATTGTTAATTAATCCATTTGCTGTTTGGGTGTAATACCATTTGTTTTTAGTACGTAGATTAAGGAGTCTTATTATTTTATATGTAGTGAGTAGTTGTATTAGTGGAGGGTGTGAGTCGCATATTTTAATTGTATTAGTGAAAGCGTAGTATTAGTGAAAGCGTGGGTCCATATGTCTAAAAATTGTATTGAAAGTGGATGGTCCAAATAGTGAAATGGATAGATTAACAGTGGACGGAGGGAGTACATCTGAATAATTTAGAATCACCAGTAATCTCCAGAGGAGCACACCCCAGAATGAAAGCGATGGAATCTATTTGAATCTCTAACAACAATTGTTTTTCCTGTGATCAAAGAAACATGTTTACCAAACTCATGGCAATCTCTATACGCCCTTAGATTCTTGAACACCACAATTGGTGTTCCATCTGCTGTCGCTACGAGCCCGAATGCAATGGCAAGTCTCTCACTATGGACTAAAGCCTGCTAGTTCCGCTCGTCCCACGCTTCGTCGTCTTCGGTTAAAACCGTGCTCTCCTTGTCCACACTCGAAAATTGAAGCTCCCTCAACTTTGAGTAGATCTCCCCTGCTTGAGGATGGTGTTGATCACCCACTACGAACCGGTGTACTCTGCTCTTTCCTCAGAGCTCTCTCAGCCATGAGCTTCCTCACTTGCAGCTTCGCCCCACTTCCCACACAACGCGTGCAAGTTGAACAGCAGAATGTAAGCTGGGGTAGAGTTGAAGGAGCTTCTCAGCAGCAATCTTTCCAAGCTCGTATACTCCCAAGAGACTCTTCCAACTCATTCCGTCGGGCTCACATGGCATCGAGTTTATCAAATCGTGCGCCTCTGTTAATTGCCCCAGCTCGAGAGTATATATCAATCATACAGTTATAGTGGTCGAGTGTTGGTTTCAAACCATGCTTGCTATCCATAAGAGTCTAAAATCTGCTTTGCTTCTTCAACCAAACCACCGTGGCTACACGCAGTGAAAATCGCCACGAACGTAACCTCGTTCATCCTAACACCAGACAGTCCCATTTCACGAAAGAGTAAGCCAAACCAGAAATCATGGATGTCTAAGCCACGGTGTCGGGTGCGTCTATTGATTCAAACACTTTATAGGTGTAGTCCAATCTTCCACATTTGGCATACATAGTAATCGTGGCACTCTCCCCATGGAGATACGAAACAAGTACTCTCTTTATTGCATCTCCATGAGCTTGAGAACCAAATTTGAAATCAGCAAACACTGGGCATTGTAGGCAATTAAATTTTATTGCCTAATAGATAAAGATGCAAAGAAAAATATATTAAATATTGATTAAATATTTATTTATTAAGGAATTTAAATAAATTAATCCTGAAATAAATAAATAAATAATTGATAATTAATATAATTATTTGAGCCCAAATCCAAGTCAAATGGGCTTAATCTAAGTCATATGGGCTCGATTCAAGTCAAGTGGGCTCAATTCAAATCAAGAGGGCCTGACCCAAATCAGTAAACCCAAGAAATAAATCATGTGAGCCTAGCCCAAATCAATAAGTCCAGGAAATAAATTATGTGGGCCTGATTCAAGTCAAACAAGCCCAGCAAATCAAATCCAGCAGGTCTAATTAAATCAATATGCTCGTATCCAGTCCAGCAGGCTTGATTAAAGGAGAAAAGCCCAACACATCTTTTCAAAGAGAAAATATCTCACAAGTGGTTATTTTCTCTACCTATAAATAAGGACCTTCAGTCCTCATTCCATTCACTCTGAAAATCCTGAAGACCTGAAGAACTCTGAAGATTCAAGTGAAAATCAAGTTCGATCAAGTCAAGTGAAGAATTCTGAAGATCAAGATCAAGCGAAGATTCAAGTGAAGAGCAAGATCAAGATCCAAGCCCAAGCTCAAGATCTTCAAGTCAAGTTCAAGATATATTCAAGTCAAGAATCACATCCGATCAAAGACTAAGGTGCTAAACCTCTTCGATCCGGTGTTCTTTATCAAATTCATCCAGCAGTCTCCGTGAAGTCAACGTTCTACCAAATTGAGCGGCATACTTCACGACAAAGATTCAAGTCAACGTTTGATCCGAACAAAGGCTCGACGCCTCCGGATAAACGTTTTAAAGCTTCAAGACAACCCCGAGCTCGGACAAGCTTCATCCGAAGATCCGGCTCCGAAAGTTGAAAAAGTCAAGAAATCAACTCAAGAGAGGAATCAGAGGATAAATAGAAGCTGTTCACTTAAATTTTCAACTTTAATCCATCTTGGATTTTCGTTGTAATTTCTTTTGTGTTTATTATCTTAATAAATACATATTTGTTGTTACAAATTTTGGCACGCCCGGTGGGACAGTTTCTACCTCTCATCTCCTCTTCGAGCAAAGTAAGATGGTTCCGCTAAGAGTCAAAGTCAACAGATCAGCTTCCGTCTTCAAGCCTTCAGAATTACAAGTTGAAGACGTTAATGTGACAACTAGAAGCATGTCAAAGATGGCACGATCTGAAGCCTCTTCAGAGATAAATTCTTCAGTTGGAGTTACCTCTGGAGTGATACCATATGATGATAAAAATGAGGAAAATGACTCAGCTAGCTCAACTCCTATCTTTGAAGAAAGCTCATCGTCTGATTCATCCATAGCCTCGACGATGGCAATAAACACTTCGTCTGTCGAAGAACAGTTGGCAAGCTTAACTGAATCTGTTGCTGCACTTGCCAAACAGAACCAAGAGCAAAGTACTTTGATTTTCAAACTGATGGAGAAAATGGCTGGTGCTTAAACTAGCCATGCGAACGAAAAGCAAGAAGAAGATGCTGAAAATGAAGTAAATAACTCCGCGAAACGCCAGTCGACGGGGAAGAAGGTGATTGAAGAAGAATTGAACATTTCCCATGATGGAATGGTTCCTATTAGCCAGCTAAAAAGTATTATACTTGGGACAATGAAGGACTAATTTGAAGAGAGCTCCAAACCTTCATTCATGTATGCTAAACCTTTTACTAGAAGGATTGACAACTTGAAGATGCCATTGAACTATCAACCCCCTAAGTTCCAACAGTTTGATGGAAAAGGTAATCCAAGGCAACATATAGCACATTTCATTGAAACATGCAATGATGCTGGAACTGACGGAGATCATATGGTGAGACAATTTGTTCGTTCTCTAAAGGGAAATGCTTTTGAATGGTACACCGACCTGGAGGCTGATTCTATAGACAGTTGGGATCAGATGGAATATCAGTTCCTTAATCGCTTCTATAGCACTAGGAGAACGGTTAGCATGATAGAGTTGACTAACACTCGCCAGTTAAAAGAAGAGCCAGTAATTGAGTACATTAATCGATGGAGAAATTTGAGCCTAAATTGTAAAGATCGATTGTCTGAAGTTTCTGGCATTGAGATGTGCATAGCAGGAATGCAATGGAGCCTTCGTTACATACGTCAAGGGATTAAGCCTAAAACCTTTGAAGATTTGGCCACAAGAGCTCATGACATGGAACTAAGCATGGGGATAAGTGGAGTGGTTGAACCACCGATTCCAGGCTCCTACAAGTATAAAGAAAAGCAAGAGGCCAGAAAAGGGGGCAAACCCTACAACAAACCTTCTGAAAAGGAGTCCATGGCGACAAATGCACCAGCTGTCAAATTTCGAAGGAATGAGAACGAAAAGGATGATAAAGTGAGGAATGATCCCCAAGAAAGGGGGCAAAGAAGATTGACCTTGAAAGAGATGCAAGAAAGGAAGTACCCATTCCTTGATTCAGATGTCCCAGGCATATTTGATGATCTGTTCAAAGATAAACTTATCGAGCTTCCTGAAATGAAGCGACCAGAGGAGGCGGGACAAACTGACAATCCGAAATATTGCAAGTATCATAGACTGGTGGGTCATTCTATTAAAGATTGCTTTGTCTTTAAAGATAAAGTTATGCGATTGGTTGAGCAAGGGAAGATCTTTCTAGATGAAGATGCAACTGCGAACTCTATTTCTGCAGGCGGTGATTTTTCATGTCATATGGCAAGCGAAGCTCAGCTACTTAAGGGTGAATCTGGGAATGAAAGTGAGACCCATGTTATAAAAATAACCTTCACAGAGGAAGACTTACTGCTCGGCTCGCAACCTCATAACCGACCTTTATTCGTAACCGATTATACTCAAGAGCAAAAGGTCAATCGAATATTGATTGATGGAGGTTCAGCTGTCAATATCTTGCCTCTATCCACGCTTAAGAAGTTAGGAATTCCTACCAACGAGCTCGGCAGTAGTCGATTGACGATTCATGGGTTCAATCAAGAAGGCCAGAGAACACTTGGTACAATGGTCTTGGACTTAATGATAGATGAGATGGTCTCAACAGTTCTGTTTCATGTCATTGATGCTAAAACATCATATAACATGCTCTTGGGACGCCCATGGTTGCACGAAAATGGAGTGATTCCTTCTACGCTACATCAATGCTTCAAATACTGCGATGGAGGCAACATAAAAAAGGTGCTTGGCGATGAAAGGCCATTCACAGAAGCTGAGTCATATTTTGCAGATGCTAGATATTTTCTAAAGAGTAACAAGGCTGTCAAGCCAGAAGGAAGTTCATCGCAAGAGAAAGGGGATGATAAACAAGAAAGAGAGAATGCAGATGATGTTTCATCCACAAAGTCTATTGAAAGTAAACAGTTGATCAAGACTATAGAAGGGTTGACATTACCTCTAACTGAGGTTGACACTAAGAAGCCCTCTCCTTCTCCACTCAAAGGGTTCACTCGCCCAATTCAAGGAGCTAAAACTGAGCATGGAGATGTATTCGAGGCGGCAGTTTCCAAATCATATAGCCCGCAAGCTTACAAACTTCTTGTGAAAGCTGGTTATAACCCTCAAGAAAAAGCTATGATGAATGAACAGTCTCATAAGACTCCTAGTAAATTTAATACCACTCAAGAGACATTGAAGAGTAATGGTCGCACTTCCAAGTATACTAGTACAGGGTTGGGATATGTTCCACAGAAACCTGTTCGCATTGCGATCAAAAGGGCAAACACGAACTACATCACTGAAGATGAAATTCTTTCTGAAGAAGAAGAGTCTCCTGAAGAGGATAGAAAGGCAGAAAGAATCTCAGTATTCAAAAGACTCAAACCAGTTGGAGCTAAAGGGACTTCCAAGTTCCCAAGGTTCCCAAGGATACGTAGTCGGATCCCATCTCGTATGAAGAGACGACATTTCCTGACTATATCATGTGACACAGTGTTGAAAGCTAAGAAGCGAACAATAATATTCACCCAAAGTGAAGAAGATGATCGGGAAAGTATAGGCTCATCAGATATTGTTCATTCCGTTATCATGCAAACAAATCTACACAATGCAGAAAGAGATCTACGAGGCAAGATTGTCGAAATGAGGAGAGATGGTTATGTAGTGGAGAGCATTGTTAAAGTGGGAGAAAATGAACGAGTTAGGTCTAATCCACATTTTCAAAGGCAAGAATTTCTGGAGGACGTTGCTGCAGTAAATCATGTCACTATACAAGAAGAAACCTCAACTGAAGAGGAAGATGCCGATGATGCTCCCCTAGAATTTGAGGAGGGTATTAAATCTACTGTTGATCAATTGAAGGAGATTAATTTAGGTGATGCTAATGATCCACGTCCGACCTATATAAGTGCTTTGTTGACATCTGAAGAAGAAAAAGCTTACATTGAGCTTCTTCAAGAGTTTAGAGACGTGTTTGCATGGTCATTCAAGGAGATGCCCGGATTAGATCCAAAAGTGGCAGTTCATCATCTAGCAGTAAAGAAAGGAGTCAAGCCAGTTAAGCAGATGCAGCGTCAATTTCGACCAGAGCTGGTTCCATTGATTGAAGCTGAGGTTAATAAGCTCCTTGAAACAGGAAAGATACGAGAAGTCAAGTATCCCACTTGGCTCTCTAACATTGTGCCAGTAAAGAAGACAAATGGACAACTTAGAGTGTGTGTTGACTTCCGTGACCTGAACTTGGCATGCCCAAAAGATGATTTTCCACTACCAATCACAGAACTTATGATCGATGCAACGACCGGGCATGAAGTGCTTTCATTCATGGATGGATCATCTGGTTACAATCAAATTAGCCTAGCTCCGGAAGATCAGGAGAAAACAGCCTTCCGCACTCCTAAAGGAATATACTGCTATAATGTTATGCCGTTTGGCTTGAGGAATGCTGGCGCTACGTATCAACGAGCTATGCAAAAGATATTCGACGACATGCTTCATAAGAATGTCGAATGTTATGTGGATGACATTGTAGTGAAATCAAAGAAGAAAAAAGATCATCTTAAGGATCTAAGGCAAATATTTGAGCGTCTCAGGAAATTTCAACTCAAGATGAACCTGCTTAAGTGCGCATTCGGAGTTTCTTCTGGTAAGTTCCTTGGATTCATTGTCCGACATCGTGGCATTGAGATTGACAAAGCAAAGATTGATGCGATAATGAAGATGCAGGTGCCCCGAAACATACATGAGCTCAAGAGTTTGCAAGGTAAGCTGGCGTACTTAAGAAGATTCATAGCAAATTTGGCCGGCCGATGCCAACCATTTAGCTATCTTATGAAAAAAGGCAGCCCATTTGAATGGGATGAAGCTTGCACTAATGCATTTAACAACATTAAGGCATATTTGATGAAGCCTCCAGTGTTGGTTGCTCCAATAGTCGGACGTCCATTAATTCTCTACATATCTGCTCAAGAAAAATCAGTTGGAGTCTTGCTTGCACAAAATAATGATGAAGGAAAGGAGTGTGCGTTGTACTATTTGAGTAGAACGATGACTCCAAATGAGTTAAAGTACTCACCAATTGAGAAGCTTTGTCTCGCTCTCATATTTGCGATTCAGAAGTTAAGGCATTACTTTCAAGCTCATACTGTTTACTTGTCTCGAGGGCCAACCCATTAAAGTTCGTAATGTCAAAACCAGTGCTCTCTGATAGGCTCGCAAGGTGGTATCTCCAATTGCAGCAATTTGAAATTATCTATGTCCCTAAAAAAGCGGTGAAAGGGCAAGTGCTAGCAGATTTCTTGGCTGATCATCCCATGCCTGCCGAATGGGAATTGTCTGATGATTTTCCCGATGAAGATATATTGGCTATTGAAATCACTCCTCCTTGGAAGATGTATTTCGATGGAGCTGCTCACAGAGAAGGAGCCGGCGCAGGAGTAGTATTTGTAACCTCAGATGGAGGAGTTCTGCCATATTCATTCAGTCTAACTGAAAATTGCTCTAACAATGTAGCTGAATATCAAGCTCTTATACTTGGTTTGGAGATGGCAGTGGATGTAAAGCAGCGACACCTTAAGGTATATGGAGATTCGTTGTTGATAATCAACCAGCTGCTTGGCTTATATGAGGTTAAGAAAGCTGAACTACTTCCGTATTATAATTATGCTCAGAGGCTTATGAATTGGCTTGGAGACGTAGAGATTGAACATTTACCAAGGAGCAAGAACAAGCAAGCCGATGCTTTGGCAAAGCTAGCATCAACCATAGCAATGCCCGAAGCACTTGTTCAAGTACCGATCTGCAAGAGTTGGGTGGTACCTCCCTTCTTCGAAGATGAAGATGGTGAAGAAGTTGAGTATTGCGCCATAGAGGTCTTTGATATTGAGAAAGAAGATTGGCGTCAACCGTTCGTGGATTACTTGAAGAATGATAAGCTTCCTAATGATCCACACCTAAAGGTTGATGTCCGACGTAGAGCACCACGATTCTTCTACTACAAAGATGCACTCTATAGAAGATCGTTTGATGGTATTCTCTTAAGATGCTTAAGTGATGAAGAAGCTCTTCAAGCTATGGAGGAAGCTCATTCTGGAATATGTGGCGCCCATCAGTCTGGACCCAAGTTACATTTCAGAATCAAGAGGATGGGATATTACTGGCCTTCTATGGTGAAGGATTGCATAGATTATGCACAAAAATGTCAGCCATGCCAGTTTCATTCAAATCTCATTCATCAGCCTCCCGAACCATTACATCCAACAGTTTCTTCATGGCCATTTGATACATGGGGCTTAGATGTGGTGGGGCCATTAATGAAGTCTTCCGGAGGTCATCTTTATATTCTGGCTGCCACTGATTACTTTTCCAAGTGGGCGGAGGTTATACCCTTGAGGGAAGTAAAGAAAGAAAATGTGGCTGATTTCATCCGCATTAACATCATATATAGATATGGAGTGCCTCGATACATTATCACAGACAATGGGAGGCCATTCAGTAACTCTTTGATTGATAAACTTTGTGAGAAATTTGACTTCAAGCAAAGAAAATCTTCTATGTATAATGCAGCAGCTAATGGGCTTGCCGAAGCCTTCAACAAAACACTGTGTAATCTGTTGAAGAAGGTAGTCTCTAAGTCAAAGCGAGACTGGCATGAAAGGATTCATGAAGCTTTATGGGCGTATCGAACTACTTATAGAACGCCTACTCAAGCTACTCCGTACTCTCTTGTATATGGGGTTGAAGCTGTGGTGCCTCTTGAAAAGCAAATACCATCTTTGAGAATAGCCATACAAGAAGGTTTAACTGAAGAAGAGAACGCACGACTGCGTCTCGAAGAATTAGAGGCACTTGATGAGAAGAGGTTAGAAGCACAACAAAGACTTGAGTGCTATCAAGCTCGCCTCTCCAGAACGTTTAACAAGAAAGTAAAGATACGCTCTTTTCAAGTCGGAGACTTAGTCCTTGCTGTAAGAAGGCCTATTGTCATCACTCACCGAGTTGGAAATAAGTTCTTGCCCAAGTGGGATGGCCCACATGTTGTGAAAGAAGTGTATACAAATGGTGCATACAAGTTGATATCTGAAGATGGTGTAGGAATCGGCCCCATAAATGGCAAATTCCTGAAACGCTACAATGCATAATCAAATCCAAGAAATGCTCTGTGACGCACGAGCCTAAAACTGTTGGCGCTCGATCGTTTGGTTAACGTGATCCGTTAGGGTTCCATGTATTTCTAACAAGCAGCGGAAGCAAGTAAACATGAAACGCATTACCTTTCACCAAGGGTTGATGTAGAGGTTGAATTCTCGCTGGCAGTCTGCGCAGTCCCACGAGAATAGCCATAAGTTCCTCTTCTGATGTCGGAATTAAGTGATCTTTAAGCTCAAACGATCCTCTCTTCGACGGCTTTCCATCAGTATATAATACATTAAAATCAAAGAACTGTACGATTTTATATGAATTTTGGAACATAACAAACTGCAGCAGCAAACGACCTTCCGGTCTTCTGCTGTATGTCCCAAGTCCGATCTCAACGTCGTGTGGGCGACGATCTACGAGACCTACTCAATCTGCTGTTCACTCTCTCTCTCGTATGTTAGGTGCAGAGTTAGGTTTAGAACAAATTGAGGTGACTTATATACATGGGCTACAACAGGGACCAGGAGGAGAAATTGGGTTGGGCCTCCATTGGGCTTAAGTATCCAAGCTTAGCCCAAAGCTTATACTTAAGTCCAATAATAATAATATATTCCACTAAAATATTATTACTGCACTACCGTACCAATCCCAAAATTACGTTTTGGGCTCCTTCTTATTATGAGCCCGTTAGTCTCCCCATGTTTAAGATATACAATGTCCATTAATTAATTTAAGTTACTGACAACTCAATTAATTAATATCTCATCCAAGAGTAGTACCACTCAACCTCATTATCATGCCGGAATAAATTCCACCTGCAGGGTTTACATGATAATCCTTATGAGCTCCTCAAGGGGACATCATCAACCTATGACGGACACGGATTCCTTCTACAATCAACAGCACACCATAGATACAGCACTATTTCCCAACTCACCGAGTTTATTGATTTAATTGCATCTAAATCTCACCCATTGATGAATCAAAGAAATATATACTGCCCTACGTGTCGAGGTTATTGTATAGGGATTAAGAGCACGAACATCCATAATAATAGAGATCAAGTTCTTCTATAAGTCAGTATAAGTTGAACGATCTCAGGTGGTCCTGCTCAATACACATAAGTGCACTAGAGTGATTCTATAGCCAAGACAAGCTAATACCAAATCACACTACAACCATCCTGATAGAGAGTCCCCGTCTATCTCGGTTATGAGCATCTGTTTATACTTTATAAGGAAACCGATAATATGATCTTCCGCGTGTTGTCGCACAACATATTATCTACAGTATAAAATAAGTGGACTATTGCATCATGCATATAAATAAATTATAAGACGCAATCATTTGATCATATGATTCTCATTTCAAATTAATTGTTTAAACATTGTTCATACAAAAAACTAGACTTTTAGTATACAATCCAACAATCTCCCACTTATACTAAAAGACTATGCTGTCATGTCTTCTGCCATACATCTGATTCCCACTCCCACTACACGACCATTAAAAGCTCTCGCCTGAATGTCCTTGTAAATGGATTTACTAGGTCATCATCCGATGCAATCTAGGCAACAACAACCTTCCCCTCATCATACGATTTCTCGTAACAGGTGGTACTTGCGCTCCATGTGTTTAATTGCCTTATGGACTTGTGATTCCTTCAAGTTTGCAACTGCACCAATATCATCAATATAAATTGTGATAACATTGGGCAAACTTAGAATCACATCAAAGTCCATCATGAAGTTTCTAGAGTCATACAGATACATTGGTTGCCTCATAGGCTCCAATTTATCATCTTTCCATATGGAGTCCGAAGTCTGAAATATATTTCTATATAACACTCCTCCACATTATGACTCAACTTCCTAAAATTAAACACATAACCTTGAGGTGGATTTACTGCCGTCCAATCTGACTAAAAAATCTGAATCTACGTAATCCACAAGAAGCAGTGAATCTGTCCAGTAAGCTTACATATAATTTCCAGTCCTTCTCAGGCACTTCATATATGTCTTACCACAGCTCATCATTCTTGTTCCAGGTTACGTTGATACCCACTGTTCATGCATTTAGCAAAACAGATATCCATACTCATGTATAGCATTCCTTAGATTAGGCTTCCTCATTTATCGAAGCATAAGGAACTGCTTTCATCTCCTTTATCTTCCTTTTGTGTCTCAAGACACATTTCCTTAGATAAAGTCACATGCTAAAACGAGTAAGGATTGTATCATTTCATGAAGCTTGAGATAAGCATAACATCCTTTCTTGTGATCCGTATTACCGTGATCAAAAGGATATTTTTGCTCCTCTTAAGTCCTTCATCTTATACCGCTTTATTAACCATACCCCATACGCCCGATAATACTCTTTCATTGTCTCCAATGAGCAAGATAATATCTATGTATAGTACAAGTAATACCACCACGTTTCCATCACTCTTTTCAATACACAAGACCCATCCGATCATTGATTAGATCCATGTCACTGGATTACCTCATCAAAACGGATGTTTCATGATCTTGAAGCTTGTTTTAGTCCATCGATGGACACTTTTAAGCTTCCTATCACAATGCTCTTAGCCCTTTGCAATGAATCACTCTGGTTGCTTCACATAGATGTTTTCCTCAAGACTTCCAATTAGGAAAGTTGTCTTGACATCTATTTGATATCCCTCATATTCCATATGAGTAGCAACATATAAAAGAATCCGGATCAATATAGGCACAGCTACTGGTGAACAGGTTTTCTCATAATCGAACCCTTTCTTTCTGAGTATACCTTTTCCCAACAAGCTTTACTTCCAAGGTTTTCACCTTACCGTATGATCCTCTTTTATTTTGTATGACCACTTCCAATGGTTTTCACACCATCCGTGGTTCTACAATCATCCAGATCTTATTTAGAATCTATTGATTCTATTTCAACATTTATTGCATTTTGTTAAGATTTCGCATTTCTATCTTGTAGTTCTTCGTCGTATCTGTGGGTCCATTCCATGTTTACTAGGGACCAAGCCTCACGACTTTCCCAAAACATATATCTATCAGGTTTTAGAACAACCTTCCCACTACGAGAAGACACTACACGCAATTGTGTATCAGATGTGACACGCGTCGCAGTTTACCTTGTGGTATATCCTCTTGTACACTTGGTACTAATACTTTGTGTTTTCCTCTCACTTTCTTTAGAACAACTTATACATGTGTATTTGATTTATTACATAGTTCTTTTTCCAAAAATCTAGTGTTTATGTTAACAATCACTCTTCGATCTTGTAGACTAAATAAATCATCCTTCATTTTTCTAGGATATCCCACAAACAGATAAACATTCTTACGAATTACTGTTCCTAGGGCATATCCATAAAATGAATTTAGTAATTCCAAATAATTCATCATCTATCTAATCACTACCATAAGAGTGCTATTCCTTCTATTCGTCACACCATTAAGGTGGGAAATTCATTTCCGAAGGTACCTTTCTCTTACTAGATTAGAAGACTCATTATTAATTACTATTTGTCGCATCCAGGGAATAAACATGATTTAAGAGTGTACAAATTGTTCACCAACGTACCATAACAGATTACAACTCTATCATTCATTTTAATGACCATGTCATTTAAATGAAATTGAGTATCCATCTATTAATGCATAGAAACCGAAATCAAATTCTTTCTATGAAAATGTACGTAAAGACAATTTCATAAAATCAAACGTTTATTCATATCGTAAGATAAATAAACAACTCCCACTGCAATAGCCACTACTCTTGTAGTTTTACCCATGTCATAACAATCTTATCCTCACTTAGTAATAAACATTTAGTGATTCCAGTATCTACACACTTCGTGTCAGTAAATGCCATCACTAATCATGTTTTAAACAACTAGTGAATAAGATATAAAACTTGTTTACATTATGATGAAAATGACTTTCCTTTGCCACATGTTTTGCCAGAAGTTTTCCACCATATACATCCTATTGTAATTCAGGTGGAACTTACTCAAAAACATCTAGGCAATTCACAAAGAATTAAATTGATCTAGGTTTCCCTTCAATTTATACTCCATGCTTTCCCAATTCATTCATCAAATTAAATCATGATCTTCTGCCTTTTAACTTACTCAAGTATCCGAAGAGTTACATGAGACCATCATATTTCTATGAACCTCTCATCTCTTCACTAGAGACTTTAATAGGCATCATGAGACGTCCATTGTGAGAACACACATGTATTTTCTTAAGCAGTAAAATTCAAAACCAAGATTCTTTTCTAATCATCTAATTTTGGACCAGTAAATATAATTTCTTTTAGTCAACAATAAGCGAGATAAAACCATTTGAAATTACAGAGAATCATAAATAAATATACCGATCAAATCTTCGAATTTTATCCTTTTATATTAATTCCCTCAAAATAATATAAAAATAAAATTCACCGACATCTCAAGCACCGTGAGTCTGCAAGCCACGTTAGTGTGGACGTTTACAAACCCAAACATTTACAAGAGAAGGTTATACCCATTAATTTCATTTGTCAACCTAACCTCATGACAAAATAATTAATAGTCGGTTCCTCTTTAGCCATGCAAATAAAAGCAGTGACTCCGTTGGGGAGGATACTAATTATTTACACCTAAGTGTACACCATTATTTGATCCCAAGTCCACTGCGCGAGCTTGTGTGCCTTACAGTTGGAGAAGTACACACGCGCTCGGATAGCTTCCTACAATCATCAATTATAAGTTTGTACCAGTGAGCCCCACATAAACTCATCCGTTAGGGAGGAAGGCCTATTGCCAACACGTAAGTTCATGTGCCACATTACAAACAATAATTATGTAATGAAGTCTGTACCAGTGATCCGTGAATAAACTCATCCGTTAGGGAGGAAGGCCTATTGCCAACACGCAAGTTTACTCACATCACTTACAAACCAATAATGGAGGCTGCGGGAATTTTTACCAATCCCCTCTCCCACTTAGTTATTTAAAACCGAGGGTTTTTACATGCATATAATATTCAGAATAATATACGCAATCCTAGCATGCTCCTATCACGGCACATAAGGCAGTAAATCCCAAAGAGTCATGCATACATATATAACAATAATCAATAATTAAATCAATCATTAACAGTTATATATCAGCGAATTCGATTGTTCGCCATCAGGCACGAATATCAGCAAAGACTTCCAAACTATCAAAATTTTGAAATTTCCAGATTGTCCAATTTTCAAAACCATCGATATCGACCGTCGATGTCGTCCAGATTATCAAAATCATCGATATCGACTAGATTATCAAATATTCGAAAAACATCAAGATTATCAACATTCCAAAACTATCGATATCGATCGTCGATATCGTCTAGATTATCGAAATCATCGATATCGACGAGCAACCATATACAACAATAATAGATAATTAAATCAATTATGTCAGTTATATATTAGGAATTAATTCAACATCCATATATAACAATAATAGACAATTAATTATAGCAGTTATATATTAGGAATTAATTCGACATCCATATATGACAATAATAGATTATTAAATCAATTATAGCAGTCATATATTAGGAATTAATTCGACATCCATATATAACAATAATATACAATCTATTATGGCAGTTATATATTAGGAATTAGTTTTCCTAAAATTGGATGTCTTATCCAACACTCTAGCAATACATGCATATAATATACCAAATATAATATGCAATCTAGCATGCTTCTATATAAGACAATAAATCATAGAGATCAGGCATCCATATATATATAACAATAATAGACAATTAAATCAATTATGACAGTTATATATATTAGGAATAAAAACGCCTTTAAATTTTAATGTCTTGTCCGACACTCCTACTGTGGAATCGATGCCTTACGCAACAAGCAGGATTGCTTGTGCCCCAAGACGTCCATCGCCATATCCCACCGCCAATCGTGTCAGGGAGCGCTCCAAGTGCCTTGACGAGCGCCCCTCGCCCGGACTGTCGCTCGTCCAAGGGCCTACTTGCATGGAACCAAGTTCAGCCCAACGCGCAACACCAAACTACACCAACTGTCGTTCGTAGTTCGAAACTGCAAGAACCTCAGAATCCAATCTCCACCGTCCAGAATCTATTACTGTAAGTCTTGAACATGCTGTCCAAATTACAGGTCGATCCAACGGTTATTTTATGAGAAACGGCTCTTTTCCCTCGACTGCGCAAAACAGAATTGCCCAAAAATCTGCTTCTGTTTTCAGCGTAATCCTAGCACGAAAAAGCTCCAAATTCGATCTCCACCGTTCAGAATGTACATCAACAAGATCTGAACGTGCTGACCAAATTACAGCTCAATCCGACCGTTGAAACTCCGGTTATTGCTTCTGCAATATCACTGCGCTGGATTTTCTCTCAAAAACGTGATTCAATTTTTGCCCTCTTTTTCTTCCTTGCATGTGAAATTGACGAACAGTTTTCGTCGAATCCTCTCATACACAACCATGGACGAATAGATATGATACAGGGTATATATCACATAGGGATATTCATGGTTTGCGCAATAAAACCAAAACCCTAAACATGTGATCCTAATTCCGAAAAATTAATCACATAAACCCTAGCCTAACGTGTCACGCTTCACCACGAAACCGAAGCCCTGATACCAATTGTTGGCGCTCGATCGTTTGGTTAACGTGATCCGTTAGGGTTCCATGTATTTCTAACAAGCAGCGGAAGCAAGTAAACATGAAACGCATTACCTTTCACCAAGGGTTGATGTAGAGGTTGAATTCTCGCTGGCAGTCTGCGCAGTCCCACGAGAATAGCCATAAGTTCCTCTTCTGATGTTGGAATTAAGTGATCTTTAAGCTCAAACGATCCTCTCTTCGACGGCTTTCCATCAGTATATAATACATTAAAATCAAAGAACTGTACGATTTTATATGAATTTTGGAACATAACAAACTGCAGCAGCAAACGACCTTCCGGTCTTCTGCTGTATGTCCCAAGTCCGATCTCAACGTCGTGTGGGCGACGATCTACGAGACCTACTCAATCTGCTGTTCACTCTCTCTCTCGTATGTTAGGTGCAGAGTTAGGTTTAGAACAAATTGAGGTGACTTATATACATGGGCTACAGCAGGGACCAGGAGGAGAAATTGGGTTGGGCCTCCATTGGGCTTAAGTATCCAAGCTTAGCCCAAAGCTTATACTTAAGTCCAATAATAATAATATATTCCACTAAAATATTATTACTGCACTACCGTACCAATCCCAAAATTACGTTTTGGGCTCCTTCTTATTATGAGCCCGTTAGTCTCCCCATGTTTAAGATATACAATGTCCATTAATTAATTTAAGTTACTGACAACTCAATTAATTAATATCTCATCCAAGAGTAGTACCACTCAACCTCATTATCATGCCGGAATAAATTCCACCTGCAGGGTTTACATGATAATCCTTATGAGCTCCTCAAGGGGACATCATCAACCTATGACGGACACGGATTCCTTCTACAATCAACAGCACACCATAGATACAGCACTATTTCCCAACTCACCGAGTTTATTGATTTAATTGCATCTAAATCTCACCCATTGATGAATCAAAGAAATATATACTGCCCTACGTGTCGAGGTTATTGTATAGGGATTAAGAGCACGAACATCCATAATAATAGAGATCAAGTTCTTCTATAAGTCAGTATAAGTTGAACGATCTCAGGTGGTCCTGCTCAATACACATAAGTGCACTAGAGTGATTCTATAGCCAAGACAAGCTAATACCAAATCACACTACAACCATCCTGATAGAGAGTCCCCGTCTATCTCGGTTATGAGCATCTGTTTATACTTTATAAGGAAACCGATAATATGATCTTCCGCGTGTTGTCGCACAACATATTATCTACAGTATAAAATAAGTGGACTATTGCATCATGCATATAAATAAATTATAAGACGCAATCATTTGATCATATGATTCTCATTTCAAATTAATTGTTTAAACATTGTTCATACAAAAAACTAGACTTTTAGTATACAATCCAACAAAAACTGCATGTTACTCCTGCTCCGCATGAGTATAAACTGTGTACGACGAACTCCTGGTCCACATGAGTATAAACTGTGCACGACACCCACCAAAGGTAATTATATGTGGTTAAACTATTAATTCAACCCACTCAGATATTTTAAGTGGTTAAAGCATTAAATATCCTACTTTGTCTAAAGTGGTTAAAGAATAGTCACTCCTGGCCCGCATGAGTATAAACTGTGCACGGCACCCCCCCCAAATCAAAACCATGTCCCTTTGAAATACGTAATGACTTGATCCTCTGCAAAGGGGTACGTAGGCAGCTTAGTAGCTCACTAAGTTCAGTCATGATTAAAGTGATTCCTATCAAGCTTGTGAGGGAAAATAAGGAGTTGAAGTATACATGCCATAAATAAAGTGCGAGGAAAAGAAGTAGACATGCCATCTCAAGGAAGAGTCGCGATGCTCATGTTGTTCTGTCGATCCTATCTCAAAAGATGAAAGAGTGGCGAGGCTGATATTATTCTTCGTTTATAGTTGCTCATCTATACTGCAGAGGAAGATCACGAGCGCCAAATTCATTAGAAAGAGGGAAGAGTTCAAATTTTAATTTAAGTTTATGAATTTAATTAATTAAAGACCCCAAAATAAGTTCATGGGATCAATTAATGATTAAATTCAAAATTATAAATTAAGCACACATGATGAAGGAGGTCAAGATGGAGTAATGGAGGAATAAACTAATTCATGTGTAAGTTTAATTAATTTAAACTCAGCATACAAACATGAATTAAATTTAATTTGGGCTTTGAAAGTTGAAGATATATTTTGGTAAATAAATGGCCAAAGCTTAAATTATGTTAAGCCCTAAGTATCTTTATCCATGGTGGAGGATTTGAACCCAAAACAATGGGCCGAAATTAAAAAATTTGGTGGATTAAATAAGAGCCCACTAAAAGGTCAAAATTGAAGAGGATTGAGTCAAAATTGATGTAAAAAGGGGAAGTTTTCTCTTCTAGAAACAGAAAGCTCAATCGAGAGGAGCCATCTTCTCCACAAATCCTCGCCTTTCTCCCTGCCAATCACTGTGCTGAAGCCCTTTGCTACCAGCCACCATCACTGCCGTTGAAATCGAGCGACTGCGCTGTCGAAGTCCATCCACGATGCTGTTACAGATCGTTCTCCCTTGCCGAATCTCGAAAACCGCCATCACCGTCTCCACGCGCAAATACAACCCGCGAGTTGTTAGGATATGTTGAAACAGCCACCAACGGTTGTCACTCTATTGCATCAGTCAGTGTGCCGAAAATCGAGCCACCACAGGTGGTCTTGTAAAATGTGCTGCCGGAGGCATGAGCTCGATAAGCAGCCACCATAGGTGGTCTGCCATCAATCTCTCTCCCGCTCTTCAAATCAATGCTGCCGGAGGCATGAGTTCGATAAGCAGCCACCATAAGTGGTCTGCCATCGACCCCTCTCCCGCTCTTCATATCAACGTCTTCGAAGGTGAGAATCCAACAAGCAACCACCATGGGTGGTCCGCCGTTGATTACTCTCCACCCTAATGTCATCGGAGATGAGAGCCCCACAAGTAACTACCATAGGTAGCCTACCGTTGATTGCTCTCCACCTCACGGTACGAGCCCGACAAGCAACCACCATGGGTGATCCGCCGTCGACCGCTCTCTACCTCGATATCGTTGGTTCGACTGCTTGAGTATGTTAAAATCTTCTCTTTGTTCGGATTTTTGTCACCTCGTTGCCAAAGCGTCGTCGGAGGTGTGAGCCCAACAAGCAACCACCATGGGTGGTCCGCCGTCGATTGTTCTTCATCTCGACACTATTGGTCTAACTTCAGCCTTCAAATCAGTCTTCGGAGGTCTGTAACACCTCTCCACCCACTTCCGTCGGAGGCGCGAGCCCAACAAGCAGCTACCATGGATAGCCCGCTGTTGACCGCTCTCTGCCTCATGGTGTGAGCCCGACAAGCAACCACCATAGGTGGTCCGCCGTCGATCGCTCTCCACCTCGACGTCTTGACTCCCTGTGTATGTTAAGGTCTTCTCTTCTCTTTTGCTTGGAAAAGAAAGTAAGGAAGAAGGGAAATCAAAGAAAAACAGGGAAAGGTGGAAGGGAGTGATGAAGTTTACCTTAATGATTATATAAAGGGAAATAAACAGTTCAAATAAAGACTATTAAAGGAGCAAGAAAAGAATTCATGATACAGAAAGGAAAAAATAAGGAAAAGAACGAAGAGATACAGAAGAAGAATATAAAAAGTAAGTAGTGGAGCTTACCTTGATGATTATGTAAAGGCAAATAAGCAGTTCAATTAAAAAGAAAGAAAAAAGAAAATAGAGAACAAAAGCAGGAGGCAAGAAATGGAGCTTAAATATTTGAGGCCCAAATCGAGACCTAATTTTCCAGCAGATGGGATTGACTAATTGAGCACGTTCCATTAAGAGGGTTGGAAAGTCAAAATTAATTTTATCCCCTTCAAAAAGAGAAAGAAATGAAGCTGTTGCTTTCTTCCCACAAGATTGAAACTCCATTATGTTGAAACAAACCCACCACAGCGCTGAAATCGCTGCAAATCGCCACCCGCCGCTGGGTCCATTGCAGATCGCGGCTTCAAAGCATGCCGTCGGAAGCAGCCAACCTGCGCCGTTCGCCCTCTCTGCGGTTGCCAAAGTCGAGAACACCACCGGTCGCCGAAGTCAAGCCGCAGCCGCTTGCCGCACCGCCATTGGGAATCTCCAGCCGCCGATCTCGGTCACTGCATCGCCAGATCCGTTCGCCATTAACCATCCTCCATCAGCCGCTGCTCTGAATCCGACCGGAATCGCTGGAGCGCGATTGATGGCTTGATGCCGCTGCCGGAATCTGTTGCCTTCGCATTCCACCGAGATCCGCTTGCCATTCGTCACTCCCAGCCGGAAACAAAAAAAAAAAACACGCACAAACATCCACTCTGGTAAGATCTATCGCCACCGCATCCCGTCGTTCCGATTCGCCGCCGGAGAACAACGTTCTGGCCGCCGCGCCTACCGGAGTTTCGTCGCTGCCAAGTCTGCTGCTAAGGTCCGACCGGAACAGTGCCGCCAAAAAAATCGTTGCTTGTAGACGGCTGCTGCCTCATCAATTTAGTCGTCCACTCGTTAACCGCAAAAGTTGCCTCATCAATTTAGTCCGTCCGAACGCTCTCAATGAGCGCTTCGGTGCGCGCCTCCTGCAACAGGATCTCCGACAAGTGATCGGTGTCGATGACCAGCCTGACCTTTCACACTCCGCCGCTATTGTACCTCGGAAGGATTTCCGTCTCCGACAGCCTCTTCAGAAGCATTTTTCACTCCACAGCAGCTTTCGCTATCGGAGTTCGCCGTCAGCCACCGAGCGACAGCCGGGTCTGTTGTGACGCACCACTAGCGACACCGCTCCTCCACGATCATTCTTCTCGCTGGAGTTCCGCACCTCAGCAGTCATTGTAGTTGGATTCACCGCCAGTCCTGGAAATTGCGATGTCCCCATTGCCTTGGAAATTCACAAGCAATACTGCCGGAGGTGTTCTCGCGTTCTTCACAGCAATGCTGCCGAAGTTCAACAATAAAGGGCAAAGGGAACCAAGAAAGAAAAACACAAATACATATAGGTTAGAATAAAAAAATAGTAGTGGAGGAAGGAAACCCCCTTAAGCAGCCGTCGGCACTCCCATCCTCTGATAGCCCTGAGATTTGAAGCCCCCATGGAAAGCAAGGACCTGCAAAGAAGAAGCTGTATTGATTAGTTGATACTCATGAATTCAATGTGAAAATTGAAAGAAGGATGCCTGTTTATATAGTGGATGGAATGTCCATGGATAAGTCTCAAAAGATTACATAATATTTGATTAGATTTTTTTTTCACAGGCATGATCTAAGTATTTGAGGTTTATCTTATTGAGTTCATGAAATTATCTCCTCGTTCATCATATTATGTAATTTTTTTTTTTTTTTTTGAGATAAAGAATGAAGATTTTGAATAATGAGGTGAAACTACCGTGTATTGAGCATGTTGGGCCAAAATAAAAGAGAAGACAATTGATGAAAGCCACAAAGTGAATAAAAGATGAAGGATGGGGCTGCAACATTCTCTTATTTTGAGCCCATCATGTTATTCTTGATATTAGGAATTAATGGTCCAAATAAAAGGAATTAAAAGGAGAGGATTTTGTGAAAGCCAAGTCGAAATTAATGACAAAATCTCTTATGATGTTGCATTTTGTCCACTTTCACGTAAATTTCAGTGAACAAAATGCAAGGGGGCATTTGTAGGCAATTAAATTTTATTGCCTAATAGATAAAGATGCAAAGAAAAATATATTAAATATTGATTAAATATTTATTTATTAAGGAATTTAAATAAATTAATCCTGAAATAAATAAATAAATAATTGATAATTAATATAATTATTTGAGCCCAAATCCAAGTCAAATGGGCTTAATCTAAGTCATATGGGCTCGATTCAAGTCAAGTGGGCTCAATTCAAATCAAGAGGGCCTGACCCAAATCAGTAAACCCAAGAAATAAATCATGTGAGCCTGGCCCAAATCAATAAGTCCAGGAAATAAATTCTGTGGGCCTGATTCAAGTCAAACAAGCTCAGCAAATCAAATCCAGCAGGTCTAATTAAATCAATAGGCTCGTATCCAGTCCAGCAGGCTTGATTAAAGGAGAAAAGCCCAACACATCTTTTCAAAGAGAAAATATCTCACAAGTGGTTATTTTCTCTACCTATAAATAAGGACCTTCAGTCCTCATTCCATTCACTCTGAAAATCCTGAAGACCTGAAGAACTCTGAAGATTCAAGTGAAAATCAAGTTCGATCAAGTCAAGTGAAGAATTCTGAAGATCAAGATCAAGCGAAGATTCAAGTGAAGAGCAAGATCAAGATCCAAGCCCAAGCTCAAGATCTTCAAGTCAAGTTCAAGATATATTCAAGTCAAGAATCACATCCGATCAAAGACTAAGGTGCTAAACCTCTTCGATCCGGTGTTCTTTATCAAATTCATCCAGCAGTCTCCGTGAAGTCAACGTTCTACCAAATTGAGCGTCATACTTCACGACAAAGATTCAAGTCAACGTTTGATCCGAACAAAGGCTCGACGCCTCCGGATAAACGTTTTAAAGCTTCAAGACAACCCCGAGCTCGGACAAGCTTCATCCGAAGATCCGGTTCCGAAAGTTGAAAAAGTCAAGAAATCAACTCAAGAGAGGAATCAGAGGATAAATAGAAGCTGTTCACTTAAATTTTCAACTTTAATCCATCTTGGATTTTCGTTGTAATTTCTTTTGTGTTTATTATCTTAATAAATACATATTTGTTGTTGCAGGCACAATTGGGAGATGCTGGTGTACATTGAATTCATTCAAAACAGCACCTTCACATCTTAATGACTTGAAAGTATTGATGTAATTTTCAAATTCCAGCCTTGTATACTTAACAATGCAACTGTTTCCCAGTCTCCAAATACAACGAACTTGAAAAGGACTTCAAGAGGCCGATATAGATAAAAGAATTAGGCTTAAAAATTGAATCTTGGATTCTCAAATACAGCTCTACAGCATTCTCTAACAGCCCTTTATCCGCATAAGCAGATATGATTATGACCCACGAAGCCATAGTTCTTTCAGCCATTTCATCGAACAGTTTCCGAGTAAGGGGGGTCTTTGCCTGAAGATTACTCGGATTTGAGCGGCACCCATGAAGGAAATTTGGTGAAATTTGGAGTTTTTGAGCAGCGCGATAACGGAATTAGCCAATCAAGTGCCACACTAAAAAATATATATCCAAATTAAAGAAACGCAACAGACGTATAAAAACGTAAGTGGTTAAAAATTAAGAACGTTGGACTTGATTTTGAACCTCTGCAACGGCTCTTTAGATCTTGAACCCCAAATCATGATCTGCAACGGCTCTTTAGATCTTGAACCCCAAGTCATGATCTGCAACGACTCTTTAGATCACGAACCCCAAATCATGATCTGCAACGGCTCTTTATGTTGAACCCCAAGTCATGATCTGCAACGGCTCTTTAGATCTTGAACCCCAACTTGCAACGGCTCTGTAGTTGGAGTTGATCTTGAACCCCAAGTCTCTTGTTTTGCTATAATAGACGCTGCCCCCTACTTATTGTTGTTAATTAATGAGCACTTGATCTTCAATCCCAAGTCTAAAATACGTTGATACTTAATCAGCATCCGAGAAAACAAGAATACAGAGGAGAAAACAAGAATACAGAGATGGGTAGAAAGAAGATGAAGATGGAGCTAATTCAAAACAAGAATTCAAGATTAATCTGTTTCAAAAAACGAAGAGACAACGTCATCAAAAAAACTGAAGAACTCAGCATCCTCTGCGATGTACCGGCGTGCGTAGTGATCTATGGCCCTAACGAGGATGCCGTTGTTTGGCCACCCGATCCTCATCGGGTTATGGGGCTTTACAAATCGCACATCAAGGCTGGAAAATCTTGCAAGTCTTTTGGGGTTTCGGATTTTTTGAACAACAAAATCAAGAAAGCAGACCAAGATGTGATGAAATTAAGGAAGGACAAGTATCGTTGCCCGAACGCTCTTCTTGATTCGGTGAAAGATCCTCTCTTGCTGAGGAGTTTTGCGGATGGACTGAAGGAGAATATTGAAGTTGCCAAAGCCAGAATCGATTTATTGAAGAAACAAGAATTCATCCGCAATCACAACCAAGAAAACGAATACAACAATCAAGAAAACGATCAGTTTTATGACGCCATCCGCAATCACAATCAAGAAGGCAATCAGAATCAAGAAAACGATTACAACGATCAAGAACTCTATCAGTTTTATGACGCCATGTTGGCCCAGAATACGCTGCCTTTGCCTTGCGTGGATGGTGGGGATTGCCTCGACTTTCTGCCGGCGCCGCAAGCTTTTCCGACACCGGAACCAGCTTTCCCGATGATAGATATGGATCTTTTTGCTTCCCTGAATGATGGTGAGGCTTTTCCGGAACCTTTCCCGATGATGAATTTGGATGAAGATGAGTTCACTCAACTCCTTGCTTCCCTGAGTTAATGAAGTTGATTAGAGATCATTATTTGTGTTTATTAGGATTTTCATTGCTGTAATCATCTTGATTATGGAGTACTTTTTGTTTATTGTTTTTATTTTAAATTCATATGCTTCTTCTTAAAGTTGTCAAATTGGGTTTGTCCGTTGAACCAGCCTGTGTCTCCAAGAAATTACAGTTGTACTTTGGAATAAAATTACATATATATTCTTACAAACCAGGAAATTTTACGTACATTCCGATGTAATTCTAAATACCCAAAGAAATTGTTTATTAAGTAGGAGGTGTTGAATCGTTTATGAATGTAAGGCCTTCATTTCCCATATCATGTTGTTCACATTTTACCCTCTCAACTGACTCAACCAGTGAACTCGGACATTTCCCTGTCAGGGTAATAAGTTCGAGTGTTCGTGATTTCACCGATTTCACTACCAATCTCTTCTAGATAATGGCAGTGTTCGAACAACAGCTGTTGAAGTTGAGGAAAGTGGTCGTTGGAGGCGACATTCCATTGAGAAAGACACACTCGATTCAGTTCGAGCAACCTCAACTTCTGGAATTCACCTTCTCTTGTATCCCATCTCTCTCCCACAAATGAAAGTTCCAACAATTTGAGAACCTCAATCTTTTCCAATCTTCAAATCATTGACATCTTCTCCCAACTCAACTGTGTCTGATTAAGTGTCAACTTTCTAATGTTCGAGGGGAACCCAAACTCCTCTAGTTTAAATTTCGAATGAGTAAAGAAATTTAAGGAGAGGGAGTTGAGCTGAGTGAGGAAGCGGAGATCATAATGTGGATATTCCATCTTCTTCGACTGCGGACGTCTCAGGATATATGTGCATTTGAGTTTACGAAGATGGGGCGAACATTTCAACAACTCTTCATCCTTTGCGTTCCTAATATTAAGACATGAAAGATACTCTTGGCTGTAATTGCTGTGTTTGAAACTACTCCAATCTTCACTATAGTTTGCATTATATGCATGAATGTATCTCAACTTGTTCATTTTCACAACTGTTGGAGTGATGTATACTTCATTAAGTGTCTCCACTCGTAGATACTCTAGATTAACTAGCTTTTCAATCCACATTGGCACTTTTAGAGCAACCAAGAATCTCAAGTTAACCAGATACTCTGTTCCAAATAAATTTTTATCAACACCATAGCTCCATGTGATCTTGTAATGCATCACTCTCAATAGTCTCATGTCCCTGAAATGCAAGCGTAAGCTCTTTCCTTCGCCGTAGAAAGAGCGAACGTGTTGGCAAAGGCTCAAGGTTGTGCAATCGCCATCGATTCGTAAACGATGGTTTCTCTCAATAATAGTGCAGCTCCTGTAAAATGAAAATTAAACGCAGAACATGAATAGTAGTTCACATAATGTAAACCATGTGAGACTTACTCATTGTTCCAAAAATTTAGGAAGCGTTCTTCTTGAGATATTTTCAAGCACAAAGTCATGCAATAAATCATGAACAACACATGCCTTCACTCTACCATCTATTCTTCTTTTGGCAACCATTACTAGGCTTCTGTTAATTAGCTCCATTATATATTCTTCTGCTACACTCTCTTCGCTCTTCTCGTTTTCTTTACATATGAATCCTTCCGCCATCCACAACCTCTTCAACTTTCCAACTTGGACTTCTTGATCTTCTTTATATTCTCCAAAATAAGAAAGCATGGCTTTAAATGGTCTGGTAGATGCTTATAACTCAACTCAAAAATTTGAATCACTATTTTCTCTTCACTATCTTTAACATAGGAGGCTAAATTTCCTACCACTCCTTCCCATGCACTTTCTTCCTCGTCCATAGTTGAAAGAACGCCAGCAAGAGCACTCACTGCGAGTGGTAATCCGCGACATTTTGCAGCAATTTTCTTTCCAATCGGTTGGAGATAAGGAGGGCAAGTTCTACTACTGAAGACCTTCTTCTGTAATAGCTCCCAACATTGGTCATCCGTCTTTAATAAATTCATTATTTATACGACTCAAGATATCAGCCAGTATACTCCGTCTCTCGTATGTTTGAGATACAACACACCATGACAGTTTATCAAACTTATATCTAACAAGGGGATGATTGTACAACTTCTTCGCTAAAGTGGTCTTACCAAGTCCTGGCATCCCGATGATTGAAACTACGAGCAGTCTGTGTGTCCCTCCATCCAGCTCATCCAAAATATCCCTTGCTTCATCCTCAAAACCAACCATTATGCCATTCGAGTCATAATTCCTCTCAACCTCTATCGGGAGTACTTCTTGTGTAGTGTGATAGTACTCTGTCACTTTTAAGCCTCCTAGTTTGTATGTCTCTCTAATCACTTGGAGTTCCTTGCTTACATCCTGAATCATGTTGTTGAGATAAGTGAGCCTTGTGATGACATATAAGAGTGGAACATCCTTAACCAAAAATGCAGTGATGAGATATTGAGCTTGGCCTGCAATATCTCCAATGTGCATCACATGTGCTTTGATCAGTTCTTCGATTGATCTCATTTCCTTGAAATTGGATCATCCTTTCTCTTCAACAGATCCTCCAAATCATTAACCAGAGAATCAAGAAAGAGGAAGGAATTGCTGACACTAGTTTTGGGAGTGGTACAAAGTGGTGTGGCAATAATAGCAGATGAGTGAAGAGAAGATTTCAAGAGGCCAACACTGTTTAAAACAGAAGAAAGCCAATCATCCATTACTTTGGATTCTACATCACTCCCCATTAACAAAGAATGGAGAAAACATCCAGCTTGATTCGCCATCGATTCGAAATGTGCCATCAGATTACGAAATTCATAAGTCCTCTGCATCTCATCGCAGCCAAGCATCATCCATGAGACGTCCCCAAGAATGGTGAGAAGACATCTCAGCTCCTGTACAAGATTCTCAACCCGTTTAAGATTCGGATCCTTTTCTAGGTGATATAGCAATTGAAGAAGGAAACTGAGGAAGGCTTCAATGAGTTGACACTTGTAGTTATGGTTCAGATTCTGATCCAGCTTCAACCTGGGAACCATGAACAATCTCCTTAAGCTGTTGCTTGTAAGAAGCCACTTTCTTGGGGTCCCACAACTCATCAGGCAATTCTGGGAAGTCGCATGTTGTCTGAAATTTTGAGAAATAGTTTCTAACAGCTGAAATTTGCAATTCATTGAGGAGATGTTTCTTCCTCCATTTGGCTATCCTTTTGAAAGGGTTTGACATGATTAATTTAGATTTTATACAGATCTGGAGATATGAATGAAAGAGGAGATATCGGTCAAAGGTTGAAGATGAAGATGAAAATGAAAGAATAAAGAATAAAGACAGAAGAATCCAACAGACATTCATAGTGGTTTTATTCATTTGCTTTTTCGCAACACCGTGTATCCGTTTCATTTAAATATTCAATTTACTGTTAATGGAGAATTATTTTTAGGCAAGGGTTGTAAAGATGTTTTACAGATATTTTTAAAGTGTTACTTTAAGTATGAATAGGAAATTAATTAGAGTCTTCATACAGTAAATACACCTTCCGTCCAATCTTAATCCAAATGATAGTTTTGGCTTTTTTCAAGGTAAATTAAGGATTATTATTATTTAATATGTAGTGAATATTTGTCTTAGTGAGAGCGTGAGCCACATATTTTATTAGGGATAATTGTACTTTTGGTCCCGTTGGAGTATCGCAGTTGCACTTTTAGTCCCAAACCTTTTTTCTGGTCCCAAAAGTTGCATTTTTGGTCCTGTTGCGTTAGAAATGGATGGAAACCGTTAGCAGTTGCATTTTTAGTCCCAAAAGAGTTTTAAAACATAGTTTCTTCGAAAATTTTCATCCTTGATAGACTTATATCATATTTATATTGCCAGATTTTCATCTTCTTTCTATTTTTCAAAACAGACATAGTCCATTACGGCCATATCAGGCCCATCATGCTTCCGTACATTTATTGAACAATATTAATCTCCTAACTAACCGACTTAAAACAGTAACAATACATTTTTTTGACCGTCAATCCGCCGGGTAACCGGGAGGTTTTACAGCTGCTCCTCACAGCCAACCACGCGCCCCGCAGTGTGATGGTTCGATCCGTCCCTTCAGCAAACCTCAGCACAACCCTGGCTCGTCTCCTACACTGGGTGTACAGGATGCTGCTACTGTTTCTCGTCAGAAAGTATGGAGATTAAAGTTGCAGAAGAAATGGAAGGTTACATACGGGCAGTAGCCCAAGATTATTTATTTATGAAATGGAAATATTTATTACACACTAATACCACTTAAACAAGAGGAGAAGACTCCTCTAGCTACCTATGGTAACTGAAATAGAAATACCCATACAAGAAAAGAAAGAAAAATACAATGTTTTTATTGAATGAGATAAAACAAAGAGGAATGGTCGATGCCTTCTGCTTCCTCAAAACTCTTATTTATAGAGGCTCTCGGACTTGAAATCCGGACTTCAAAGCCTCCCAATCCTTTGTGACGTCACTGCTTACATCACCATACTTGCGTCAGCACTTATGTCACCTACATTGGATGCCAGTTTTAGTGGCTGGCTGGTCCATTTTCTTTATTGGATGCCTTCTCGTGGGCCATCCTTCTTGTTGGTCACATGTCTCTTACCCTTTCAGAAAAGTTATCTGGCTCTTACTTTTTTGAAGAGTCATTTGTCTTCATTGGTGCCTGATGATTCTCCTGGCTCTTGGGTAATCTGAAGAGATTTTACCCTCTTCTTTCCTCGTGTCTCTTTTGCTGTAGGTGGTTCAGCAATTCTGATCATTCCTATGCCCAACCTTATTCCTTTTCAAACTCTGGTTCTGTTTGGATGGTACAGCTCGAGCATATCTTGTTTGTCCATTGCCCAAAGTGGACCATGTTACAGTATTTTCGATGGGTTTGTTTGCTCACCGGTATCTTATTTTTCCAAAGAAGGTCTCGTTTGTCTTCGAAAGCCTTCTCAGCAAATATTGTCTTCTTTCCTATTAAAGTGTTCAACAGAAAAAACCCATTTATAGACTTGTGTTCGAACTTGAAGGGGAACTTCACTGGAACCATTGCCTGAATGCAGGCATACAAACCCCTCGCTCTTCACGTAGATATTTGATCTTCAGAAAATGTAGAAACCAAAATCGGTTCCTTTCCAGAAGACTCCTTGACTTTGTTTGATGCTGAAATATCGGGTCTTCTTAGCTTGATAAAGTGAAATGCCTCGTGGTTGCCTTTTCCGAGTGGTTCTGGAGCCGTACTAGTGAAGTAGAGCTCCAATACCTCTCATCTGGATAGAGTTGGGTTGTTTTCCCATGCCTTAAAAACTATTTTCCCCAGCCATTCTGGCAGTTTTGAAAGCTCTAGGAAACTTGGCACAACAGTATATATTGAAGCCAGCACCCCAAAATCATACCATTACTTTACATAATTTGGATTTGATCCTTCTCGCATCCAAACTCGGGGATACTCCCAGATATATCCACCCAACATTTCTCCTGTCGGATTCCTTGTCTGGTGTTTAATTTCTCCCAACTGGCCTGGTACTCCTGCTAATAAGAGAAATCAGCTAAGTTAATATCAACCTTAGCAGTGCCCGTTATCGGCCTAAGGTTGATCTCTCCCTCTTTTACCCCAGAGGTGCTGGGTTGACTCAAAAGCTCAAGATGTGACTCAAGAGTCTCGATTTTTTCTTCGATCAGTTCTTTCTTCAGAGGTTCCAATCTAGAACTCGTGCTAGGGGTATTTGAATCCCCTACTCCAAGTTTAGAGCCTCGTTCTCTACTGCTCTCCTTTTGTTGACTGCTATTGTTATAAACAGCCCAGAGAAGTGGCTCTCATAGTGACTCGAATAGACTCGCATTGTTGCGAATACAATCTCGTATGCGATTGGACACTTTGGTCCGATCACTTTATTGTATTCTTCCACCACGCGTTGCATTGAGTGCCAGATTCTCGAATTCCCTTTGGAGTAACTCAAGGTTGTCCATCAGGTGCCTTGAAACAGTCAGGATATAGTCTATTTCAACTCCCTCCATCTCTCGTTAGGAAATCTGCCAAAACATTATCAACAGATTTAATAATGACATTATTAAAATCATAATATTGACATTCTGCTTGCCATCTTAAAAGTCTAGCCTTTTCTGGTTTAGATTCAATTTTGTTTTTCAAAAAGACTTTGACACTCGTGTTATCAATTTTAAGGATAAATTTCTTCGTGAGAAGAAATAACAGCCATTTTTTGAACACCTTTCGAACCGCAAAGAACTCCTTTTCATTGATGTGTCATCTTTTTGCCTCATTCTCCGCAAAGAGTCCGCTAGAGTATCTACATGGCACTTCTCCTTTGGATGTGGACTTCGTAAGAATTGCTGCCCACCAATGATCACTGGCATCTATATATACTACCAGATCATTCTCGTCATTAGGAATGGCTAACTTCGAGAGCTTCTTGCAAACCTTCTTTAGTTGTTTAACCATTTCTCGGTGTGTTTCCTCCCATTTGAATTCAACATCTTTCTTCAATAGAGGACTAAACACCTTTCGATATTGTGCTAGATTGTTGATGAACATTCCAGTAAAGTTGACAACTCCTAAGAAGCTTTGGAATTGTTTTTTATCTTTGAGATCTTTCAGAAATCCCTGAATCTTTTCTATAATGTGTGGTTGTAGAATAATCTCTGATTCATCGATCTCTACTCCAAGAAACTCGATCTGCGTTGTTGCTATTACTGCTTTCTTTTTAGAAAGCACCAATCCTTCTTGGTGGCATACTTCTGAAAATATTTCCAGATGCGCCAGATGATCCTTCATGTTCTTTGAGGCTATGAGGATATCATCCACATAAACAAACATGAATGAGAAATAATATTTGAAAAGATTATCCGTCTTTCTTTGATATATATGGGGTGCGTTTGCCAAGCCCATAGGAATGATATTCTAGATGTAATGGTCTTGTGGTGTGGAGAAGACTGTAAACTTATTGCTTCATTCTTCTGTCATAATCTGGTAGAACACAGATTTGCAATCAAACTTTGAGAATACCTTGGCATTCTTGATACAGTTGACCAAGTGTTCTCTACTTGGTATGTAGTATCCGTCGAACTCCACGATGTTGTTGATCCCTTTGTAATTGATCACAAGTCTCGGCTTCCCTCGCTTGACTTCTCCATGATTTCTAACTAGAAATCCTGGGCTGCTGTATAGAGATACTCATGATGATATCAACTTAAGGTCCAGATGTTCCTTAAGTATTTGCTGCATATCATTCCGATCCTCTTGGTTCACGAGGATAGGCTTGTATCTCACGAACTCATGCTCCTTCCCTTCATTTACTTTGAGTGAGGCTTTGAGCTCGTTTTTGTCCCACCAGGCTAGAGGATCCTCATTGAAGTTACTCTGCATCTTCTTCTTAACGTCCTCCAAAGATGTTTGTTTTTCAATTTTGACGTCTCTTTGTAGGCTTTCTCCCAAGCTTGCTTTGAGAAGGTGGATTGTGTTTTCCTTTAGATTCTCCATCTTCCATCCTCTTCTAGTCTCGGTTCTCATCTGAAGGACTGCTTCACCATACTTTCTTCGATCATTCATCTTTGGATGGCTAAGTTTTCCTTCATCATCACCACGCTTGCTGCGAAATCTGATTGGCATTTTTCTTTAGAATGCATTACACAGTCTTGGTGTGATGATCTTATGTTCACAAAGGGTTGTGAAAATAAGCCTTCTTGTTGCGTTTTCTTGGGTAAAACGCTTGAATGTCTGTAGAAAATTATTTCCTAACAGGATATCCACTCCGGTATCATGAAAGTATATTGGTGGAGTCTTCATCTTGTACCATGGGGTATGATCCGCTCCTCCGATCATGATTTTCGCCTGCTTGATTCCTTTATTAAGGACTAGCACCCTTTGTGAGAAATCCTTTCCTAGTATGGTTGGCAAATCCTCGCCAGAGTCTTTAGGAAAGGCTCATTCTTTTGCTGTGCAGATATAGATTCCTGAATCGATATATGCCGCAAAATATTCTGCCTGGTGCTCCTTATATATCATTTCGATGGTGATATATATCGAGAATGGACTTATGGTCATGGGTATATTAGAGCTTATAAAAGCCGTTCTTAATAAACTTTATATCTCTTTCCTTTGACAGTGAATTTTATTCCATCTTGTAATCGTTCCCAAGGTTTGTGATCCTCGAGAAACTCCAGTCCCAGCACTAGTTGTTCTGGGAATCTTCCTGCAACTCCCTTAATTATTAGCTCAAGATCACCAAGTTTGAGATGTCCTTGATATCTTCCAGTTGTTGGTTGTTGAAGATAATACAATACGTCGCAGGGAATAGAGTTGTCCTTTTTAGTGATGTCGAATATTACTTCGACTCCTCTCCATCCTTCTGGGCATTTCAGTTCACCTTTGGTCGTGAACTTCTCTTGTTCCTGGATTACCTCCACGATTGGTTTCTTTTCCCATTTTTCATTAATCATCCTGTCTTCTTGGAAAGAAATCCTTCTCTGCTTGAATCTAAGGCTGTCTTGTCTGCTCCAGACCAGCTTATCCCTAATTTGCAAATACATATCATGGATTGGCAGTAACTCTATTATTTCTGGTCTGGTTGTGCATGCAACCTTTTCGAACACTTTTGGTATCTCAATGTACTCCTTTATTTGGAATAGATTCGAATGATGAGTATTGGAGAGAGCATATGAGATACTGTAGATGAAAGAGTAAGGCCTATTCCATTCTTTCATCAAATCTTTGTTCTTGAAATCCTGATGAAGGGTTAATGCTCTACTAAAATCCTTGTTCGCCAGATTATAGACAATCCTTGGGTAGATATAGGATGCAACCTTGCCTGTGTACAGGTTTCCTGAGATTCCTCCTAGGCATGTCTCTCTTGTATTTTTGATCCTCTTATCAAAGATTGCAATATCGATTGGTGTATCAATACTATATTTGAAAGTTGCTTTGATGAGGATCCGAATCGCTCCAATATGGATCCAAGACATGGTCTTAGCTATTCCTTCCTTGAGTTTACAGAGTTCCTTCTTGATTTCATCAACAGAAACTAGCTGCATTTCCATCACATTGTTTATGAGCTCCATTGGGATGATAATTTCCCATTCGGTCACCTTATATATGATGTTGTGCTTTCTCTTCTTGAAGCTGAGAAATTTCTCTATTCTTCCCACGATGAATCCATCATGTAGATTGAGTCTTGGATCCTCCTTTATGATTCTCATAAGGGCCTTATGAGAAATGGATGTCTGGGAAAAGAATCCAGACATGTCCTCTTGTATCTCCTGTCTGAAATTTTCTTCTTCACTCCGATTCATCTTCGGAAGATTCATCTCGACTAAAGAACTCTTCTTCATAGATATGCTCGTCTGAGGGTATATCCTCGAATTGATATACCTGTACTAGATCTTGGAAGTAAATGGCTTCCTCCATTTCTGGAGTTGTTTCGAATTGTCGCACTCCCCACTTCTAGTTTTCTGGGCAGTCTGGTGAGATATGCCATCTTGCTCCACAAGTGTAGCAGTTACAATCCTTAAATCTTTCGTTGGCTCATGTAGCTACTCTTCGGAATGTCTTTCTTGTAGGAGTTCTTCATTCACTCCTCTGGTTTGAGCCTGAGGATGAGACTTGACTTCTTGAACTCCATCTTGATGGTCCAGACCTTTTCCCTAATTTATAGCTTCGGGCCTTTTGTTTAGACCAAAGGATCTTGGTCTTCTAGATTTCCATCCTCCATTCCTTTGTGTGTAAGGATGATTTTTCTTCATCCTTTTCTGCTTCCTTGGACTTCTTCCAATAATGGTTGGAAGATCGTTACTCTCGCAGCATAAGGGTATCATTTTATTGATCCTCCTTAATCTCTTGTAGTTTTTGTGTGGTGATGCTTGATGACGCCATTCCGCAATCTTAGCTTTGATGAAGGACATTCTTCGCGCAAATGAATCCAGCTCACATGGTTCATATTCTCTGATAAGCATTTCTCTCCATTGACTTGGAATCTTGGCAAAGAATAGGTGGAATACTTCCTCCTCCTTGATCTTCGATTTCCATCTATACTCAGTAAAAAGTTTGATGTATTCATCTATGTGACAGATGTCAAGTAGTTCTAGGCTGTATAGGGCATTCCTATATTTTTCTTCTTCTCTTCTTCCATTCCTTCGAAGTGTCCAATACAGATGAAATGGATCTTGAAGATCTTGGCTATGCGATCAACAATGTTGCCCAGGTCTTCTCCTTCCATTATCTCCTTCTTAACCACGTCTGAGAGTTCATCACAGATGCACTTTATTGATCCTTCTAGGCTCATAGACAAGAATCTTATGAACCCTTCTTTATTTAACTCAAGTGCCCCTCTTGCAATCTTTATTGCATTTGTCCATTCGTCGATCAAAGTTTCTCTGTTCTTGAAGTCCAGAGTATCGAGGTTTAGGATCAACCCGTATTGATTTATCGATTCAAGGTGAGACCGACCATATGGGGTGTTGTGTAGACTGGATCCTCGAACTCGGCTCGCTCTTATTGACAATCCCATCACTTTCATCTTGAAGTTTCCTTGTCATTGAGATGTCTCTTCTTGTCTTCCTTCATGGATTTTGGGTGATCCAGAAGTTCCTTCATTTTGGCTCGGGTCACGTTGTGTCGGAGGAGCCTGCAACTGTTGTTGGGAGCTTGATATTTTTCCAACATTCATCTTTAGATCTACAATTGATAGTCTTCGGAATGACTCATATAGATCTTGTAGATCCTCAAGATTCGCTATTTCCATCCTGGGATGTGGATTCTCCTCGAAGGATAGCGATCATCTTGTCACTCTCTGTCTTTGGCCTTGTGACCTCCATCGTCTTTCCCTTTTGGTGTAGAAGGATTTCTATTCCGAAGGTTTGTGGTAGCCTTCCTCCTGGCCTTCTCCTCGTCACCTTGGTTTCCAAAGACTCTACTTTCTTTATCAACCAGCTGATGAGGTCGAGTTGTTTGTTTTGCAACCTCTCCATCTTATCCATTTGGAAGCTGATCTCGGCTACCGTCTTGGACATATTTTGGCAATATTCTCCAAAGAATTTCACGGTCTTCTGTAATTCTCTAAGATCTTGATTCATCTTAGAGTTATCTGCCTCTATTTCCTTCCACTCTGTTATTCCGTCTAATATGAAAAGTGATAAGGCTTGCAGATCTCTCTTGGACTCTGGTTTGGTCGTTTCCTCCATTGTTTGTGTTTGGGGATACGTCCATGGATTTCGATGAAACTTCGGATTTCTACGATGTTTCTTGATACTTCTTTAAAGTATCTTATCTCTATCTGGTGTCATTCCTCCAGATGTTCTTCCTTGGTGTGGTTAGCACGAGCCTCTACCAGTTTCCATCTTTGGTCCATCCTGTCCTAAAGTCGGTCGGCGTCCTCGTATTCTTTTTCCGCATATTGTCTATACAATACATTATAATATTGTTGTATAGAATTACTCGTTTCATCATATCCAACAGGCCAGAAGTCTCTGTTGCTCCAACTTTGAATAGTACTAATAGTCCTGTTACTCTAGGATGTCGAACTTTCGTTCGGATCCATATATCTTTGAAACTCTCATCTCGTTAAGTGATATAAGTTTATAATAAATTTATAATCCATAAATAAATAAACCAGGCTCTGATATCATTTTGAAGCGCGGAAAGTAGAGATAAATATGGCGGTATATATGTATAATATAAATTCTGACTTAGCACTAATTTTGCACATTTTGGGGTCAATATTGCCAATTTACAGTTTTGGTCCCGCTAACCGACGGAATATTCTGTTAATTCTAACAGATTTTTAAAGAAAAACTTCAACGGGACCAAAATTGCAGGCGGGACCATTTCTGCAAGTGACCTTCTCCAATGGGACCAATCCTGCATCTAACCCTATTTCATTATATTAGTGGATGTTAAACTCCTTAGTTTGTGGTTGTCTCGATTTTTTTTCGCTACTTTGATATGTGTTTTTACCAGACTTGTGCATGTAATGGAGTAATGTTGATGTGTTGGTGAATCTGGCAAGAGTTCATTGGTGAATTTTATAATCTTTATTTTAATTAAGTATCTAGCATAACCGAATAACTAAACTTTGGATTCCCTACATTTGTCGTCTCAAATTGCTTCAGGTCCAGTTTCAAAGAGAAGTTTGGACATTTGCATCTGCATCTTTTCTTCTGAATTGAGATTCACTCAGCGTACGCCTTGGGCTTCCCCAATTTTGAATCGTACTGCAGCCTCTCGCTCAATGTTGCAACAGAGTTTCCGCCTTTAAAGTTGACGTATCAATGCCTTTTTTCCCCCTGCTTACTGAAGGTATGATGCCGTTGTTATGCGCTTAAGTTTTAAAATTTTTTAACAACACACTTGAACCATAAGACATGTTAACTTATTCTTCTTATCTTCAATTGTTATAAATTTCTTGGTTGGTATAGATAAGGATTAGCCTTAGTGCTAGAAAATATAATTCTTAAGCAAATTTCCGCTATGCACCCAAGATGTTTGATGAAAATCTTGAATAGAAATTTATTAAAAAAATAATGTTTTCTGTCTTGACGTGAGTGGAACTGGAATTTTGACACCCCTATATACGAGTAATACTTGATTCTGGAATGAAAAATGAAATTTGAATTAGGGGGCATATGTGCTCAGGATGGATAGATTGACCTTCTTGTGAGATGGATGGATGGTTCTTAAAAGCACGCGTTGCCATTTGATGTCTTTGACGAATGAGAGAATTTATTGTATTTTATGAATTTTGTCCGTAGAATTGCACTTGATTTGTTGGTTTGTTTTATTTTTATTTATTTAATTTTCCCTGCAAAAAGCCCATGCTCATGATGCATATTTATTTTTCTCTAACCTTGACTCAAGTTAGTTTTCAATGCTTGTGGAAATGTTGGCATTGTTAACATAAGATCTCTGCTGGAGCTTGTGGCATCAGTATAGTAAGAAACATGAAAACATTTCCCTATACTATGTTGTGTCATCTATTGCTTGCTAGCTCAAGAAAATGCAGAACTCTCTCTTAACTTCTCACCTGATGTTTTATCTTACAAAAGAAGTATCTTCAGTCTATCTATCATCTTTCAATCACCATTAAGCATTTGATTAGTAAATCTAAATGAGCTGACTTTTCTGTTCTCTTTTCACTTATACAGAAATTAACAGCTTACCTAGCTACATGCAGCAGCATTGACAGGTGACTTATTTTACTTTTTTTTAATTAATTTTCTGTAACTTTTAACTACATTGGGTACAAATTTTCTACTTTATACCTTACATTTATATTACACCCTTGGATTTGCATGGCGTACTTCCATTTACTTATCGTTTTCATATCATGACCAACTTTTGTTCCAATCTTCTTAAATTACACCCTTGGATTTGTATGGCGTACTTCTTCCATTTACTTATCGTTTTCATATCATGACCAACTTTTGTTCCAATCTTCTTAAATTATTATATCTCTTAACTCTCGATTACTTATTGTTTTACTTGTTCTTGCGTGCATGAATATCTATTTGTTCAATCACAGTACATCAATCTTGTGGCTAAATGATGGATCCAAAACATTACTTGTGGCTAAATGATGGATCCAAAACATTACACTCACTCTCAACGGGGTGCAACAAGATATATAGACGACAAGCATACATCCATGAATCATTTCCAAGTGCATCAGCTATATTATTGTGCTATTTGATTCCCTTGTTGAGAGGTGCCACCTTACCTAGTATATATGAATAAAGTTTCTGCTAATCAAATGGTAATTTTAATAGTAAACGTTCTTTTTATGTGCATTCATTTACTTTAATGAATATCAGTAAGCAATATTTTTAAATTTATTTTTGTCAATTAATTAACAACTAAAGTTGAATATAACTTATAGTAAAAACTCGTGAATAAATTCGCACATTATTCTCACGTAAGTGCTTACGTGAGATGACCAGAAAGTGATAACTTTTATAAAAGAAAGTGATAATAAATTAATAAAAAGTGATAACATTTTACAGCAAAAGTGATAACGTTTTATAGCAGAAGTGATAACTATTTTAAAAAGTGAAAAACAATACTTACCCTAACATATTTACCCTCATTGTCTTTTATTATTATTATTATTATTATTATTATTAATGGAAATATGATATGTTGGATGGTGTAAATATTAATTGTTAATAATTATTATATAATATTTAAAAGATACTCCCTTCATTTCACAAATGTTTGCAACCCTCTTCTCTTATAAAAATATATTATGCTAAAAATATCCCAAAAATTACTACACATACCCCATACATTAATTTCTAAAGTGATAGTCTATGAGATCCCTATGCTACGAGGTTCATCATCATCCAATAGAATGAGAAGTGTGTCGTTTCCTATGCTTAGAAAATCTATAAATTATGAGCATAATCTGGTGGAATTCACTGGTCCTTTAAGAATTCAAAGGGCAAATGCCATTGCCATGAGTGGCCCTTCACGGTCATTGAGAGAGGATATCATTTTAACATTTAATCTAAAATACTAAACACACCACTCACTGTATAGTAATTTTGTACCGAAACTGCACATGCAAACTTGTTGATAAATAGGTGTGTCAGTGAGATTTAAATATAATTCACTTGGCCTAGCTCTTATCCCATAAGACCTATCATTAAATGTTTGAAATCATACATACCGCTCAGCAAATTTTTCCATTATGCGCACATTATTCATTGAATACACTCATAATAAGCTTATTAAAAACGTACATGTAATGAGTTGGATTAATTAGTTAATTAATATACATATTTTATTTAATAATTAAAATAAGGAAATTTTCAACTATTCTTTTGTATAAATAAATATGAATATAAATCTATTCACATCACAATTCTTGGTTAAGATTGATGGAAATCTTTGTAGGAGTAAAAGGTTGGAGGAATATTTACAAGTATTTGTGGATGGGTATAAGAATTTGGTGAGTGGGGTAAACAAAGTGTGATAGAGGAAGTTTGAAGGAAAAAACAAGGTTTAGAATAAACACATTTTACTAAACTTTTGGTTCTGTACAACTCTTCTACATCAAAATGTTACACCATCCACCTATTTGTACCATTTAATGATAGAATCTCTAATATTCTAGATAATTCTACTAAGCTCTAACTAATCTAGATATTTCACTCATATTTGATCACATATTTTTCTAGATTTTTCTTTCACTACATTATTTTAGATATTTCTCTTATTTTCTTAATTTTCCATTATAGAGAATTCTACTCACCAATACATCAACTACTCTAGAGCTCTCCATTTTCTTCAATAATCTAGATTTTTCAAGATACAAAATTAAGTTAAATTCCTCAATTATTCACTTTGTTTCAATAACTACTTTATCTCTTAAATAAATTTTTATTCACATTGCCATGGACTTTTTCGATGCCCATTACCATTTTGATTATGGAATCTGAACCACACGGTTTTTTCATTTCAACAATTGAGCATGTGCACGTCATTGACAATTAATATAAAAATTGTGGCGTAAACATATCCTCTTTTAGAATAGAAAGAACTAAACTTAAATTATCAACGGTTAAGATTTTTTAACTACTTAATCTCTCCAGTATAAGTTCTATTATGATCACCATGTTCTAACAAATAATAAACTCAGCATTTGGGTTCACCAACAGGACCCTTGCCTAACATTAAACTTCGCTAAAAGTACATAGTATAACAATAAACAGTTGAGAAATAAGAGAAAACTAATTTACTTGAATGGTGTCAAGTGTCAACCTCTCCACTGCTATATCCATTTCCGAGACTTGTTTACCCTCAAAGAAGGCTCGGTGAAGGGCCTTTATGCACTGTTCCGCTTCGCCATCATTTACTATTAGAAACATGTTAACCTGGGAAAACCATACAACCTGCTCGGAAAAACAATATAACAGATAAGACTTTGATACTTTATTCATTCTGCACTAATTTGTGGTGAGACGTTCACTTTACGCAAACCTTTGTAACATACACTCTTTCTGGAGCTTCCACAAAAGAACTCTACTTGGGTAATGCCATTTATAACAAACCGAACAGAATGATACATTATTACAAAATGGACATATCTCAACCAAGCCAACTCTAGTTTCACAACAAATGACTTGAACATAAAATGCTGAATATCATTCTCCGATGAAACATTAGTTAATTGAATGAAAAGAAAAATCACAACCACAATGCAATTCTCACCCGAGTCATTGATTCCAAGCAACCGTTCTGGATAAAAACAATATACAAATGTTTTGATCAAATCAACCAATTGGATACTTGTACACAACAACAGGTAAAATGCACATTTGTTTCTAAATCGAACTGTTGCTTAGAACTTCACATAAGCATCCAATTTTACAGCAAGCAATTGATCTCCGAAAATAAGAATTACCTAAGATGCAGTTCTTTTACAAAGGTCAGCTCCTTAACATTTGTAAATCCACAGCTCACGGCCTTCTCACCTGCCTAAATCACAACTTCATTATTCCCACCGGAAAAGGTCGCTTCTGCAAATTCAACATCCACATCTTTCTTACCCCAAATCGGGACAAGTGGTGACTTTCTATGATCAGGAATGCGAAGCGAAACGGCGAAATAGGTAATAATTAGGGGGAAAAAGAGCGAATATGGAAAAGAAGGGTGGTACCCTTAACCCGGCGGACCATGGGTATCGGGTCGGGTACTCTCATTTTCGACTACTTTTTAAATTACGCGCCAGAAGAACATACTCTGAAGCTGCCACCTAACAATATTTAAACTCGATAAAGATTCTAAAGTCTAACCATAACCAGGTAAATGTTGGGTCTTGATGATTTATTCCAAGCATCAATCCCCCAAGATCAAGTTATCACCACAAAAGTTGTAATCAGTAATCCCCTAAGTATGAGAGATCAACCCAAAGAAGTTGGTCTTTTCCTTTCTAAGCTCACTCAGACAAGCAAACAGAGACAACAGAGGATTTGTGTTTGTTGAACTGAACATCCACAAATCGATCCAAGAAAAGTATTGACAGCATAAGCTATCAGAAAAGATGATTCAACAAGTAGAAGAGGTCCGTATTTACAAGTTTAGTTAAAACAAGATCAGTGTCACTCCTCAATGTTCTCACTCATTACTGCTAAATTTTCTAGTTAAAACAGAGAGTATTCTATACAAATTACCTGCGTCAAGAGTACTCTACCTATGAATTTGTATTGCTGACCTACCTCTTTTTATACTTGGTCCAAAAATAATTAAAAATCAGAAAATAACATGAATGATCAATTTGGAAATGTACAACAATTTTAATTAGCTGTAACTGTTGGCACCTTGTTGTCTTTGCTATGGATGATCTAAGTTATTTATTTAGTGATTTGATTTCCTGCATATAAAAGGGAAGCAATTCAACATGTTATATTAATTTCTGCCATCCCATCATTTAAAGGAAAGGAAATTAAATGAATGTAGTTTAAGAATAAGCATATGAATTTAAAATACAAACAATAAACAAAAAGTACTCATAATCAAGATGATTACAGCAATGAAAATCCTAATAAACACAAATAATGATCTCTAATCCACTTCATTAACACATACAAAATTTACTAGTTAGCTAATCAAATCGTTCAGGGAAGCAAGGATTTGACTGAACTCATCTCCATCCATATTCATCATCGGTTCTGGAAAAGCTTCGTCATTGTTCAGGGAAGCAAGGATTTGATTGAACTCATCTCCATCCATATTCATCATCGGTTCTGGAAAAGCTTCGCCATTGTTCAGGGAAGCAAGAAGATCCATATCCATCATCGGGAAAGGGGTTTCCGGTGTCGGAAAAGCTTGCGGCGCCGGCAGAAAGTCGAGGCAATCCCCACCATCAACGCAAGGCAAAGGCAGCGTATTCTGGGCCAACATGGCGTCATAAAACTGATAGAGTTCTTGATCGTTGTAATCGTTTTCTTGATTGTGATTGCGGATGGCGTCGTTTTCTTGATTGTTGTAATCGTTTTCTTGATTGTGATTGCGGATATTGAATTCTTGTTTCTTCAAGAAATCGATTCTGGCTTTGGCAACTTCAATCTTCTCCTTCAGTCCATCCGCAAAACTCCTCAGCAAGAGAGGATCTTTCACCGACTCAAGAAGAGCAGTCGGGCAAGGATACTTGGCCTTCCTTAATTTCATCACATCTTGGTCTGCTTTCTTGATTTTGTCGTTCAAAAAATCCGAAACCCCAAAAGACTTGCAAGATTTTCCAGCCTTGATGTGCGATTTGTAAAGCCCCATAACCCGATGAGGATCGGGTGGCCAAACAACGGCATCCTCGTTAGGGCCATAGATCACTACGCACGCCGGTACATCGCAAAGGATGCTGAGTTCTTCAGCTTTTTTGATGACGTTGTCTCTTCGTTTTTTGAAACAGATGGATCTTGAATTCTTGTTTTGGATTAGCTCCATCTTCATCTTCTTTCTACCCATATTTTTCTTCAACTCTGTTTTCTTGTTTTCTCCGATGCTGATTAAGGATGTTGAAGATCAAGTGCTGATTAATTAACAAAAATAAGGCAGCGTCTATTATAGCAAAGCAAGAGACTTGGGGTTCAAGATCTAAAGAGCCGTTGCAGATCATGACTTGGGGTTCAAGATCTAAAGAGCCGTTGCAGATCATGACTTGGGGTTCAAGATCTAAAAAGCCGTTGCAGAGGTTCAAAATCAAGTCCAACGTTCTTAATTTTTAACCACTTACGTTTTATATATCTGTTCCCTTTTTATTTTTAATCTTTTGTTTGTGTTTCGTTTCTTTAATTTGGATATATATTTTAGTGTGGCACTTGATTGGCTGATTTGAGTTTGTTTGGTTGTTAACATAAGAATTAATTATGAGTTAATTTAGTTTAGCCTTAGGTATGTATGTTCTTCAATTCCGAACTCATCTCAGAATTCCACTTGCAGCATCTATGCTAAGCCTCCCATTGAGAAATTCATCGTTTACTCAGGCTTTAATTCCGTTATCGCGCAGCTCAAAAACTCCAACTTTCCATCATGGGTGTCGCTCAAATCCGAGTAATCTTCAGTCAAAAAACCCCCTTACTCGGCATGGTGTTCTTTGGATGTATTGTGATTGTGGGTATTTCTGATACTCGGAAACTGTTCGATGAAATGGCTGAAAGAACTATGGCTTCGTGGGTCATCATCATATCTGCTTATGGGATAAAGGGCTGTTAGAGAATGCTGTGGAGCTGTATTTGAGAATCCAAGATTCAAATTTTAAGCCTAATCCTTCTATCTATATCAGCCTCTTGAAGTCCTTTTCAAGTTCTTTGTATTTGGAGACTGGAAAACAGTTGCATTGTCAAGTATACAAGGCTGGGTTTACCAACAACGTTGCCATGGATGTGCAGTGCTGCAGGACCGAAAATGGGAGAGCAAGTTCTTGCTACGATTGTTAAACTTGGGCTGCAAAATGAGGTATCCGTGGGTACACACCTAGTGGATTTCTACGTCAAGTGTGGAGATGTCAATTCTGCTAGTCGAGCATTTGAGGAGATAACTGAACCAAATGATGTTTCTTGGAGTGATATATTGTGTGGCTATTCTCAAATAGGGGAATTTGAAAAATGCATCAATAATTTCAAGTCATTAAGATATGAAGGTGCTGTTTTGAATGATTCAATGTACACCAGCATCTTCCAATTGTGCTCAGCGTTTGCTGATTTCAATTTTGGTTCTCAAGCTCATGGAGATGCAATAAAGAGAGGACTTGTTTCGTATCTCTATGGGGAGAGTGCAATGATTACTATGTATGCCAAATGTGGAAGATTGTACTGCACCTATAAAGTGTTCGAATCAATGGATGCACCCGACACCGTTGCTTGGACATCCATGATTGCTGGTTTGGCTTACCATGACAATGCTGTTAGAGCCCTGAAACTCTTTCGTGAAATGGGACTGTCTGGTGTTAGGATGAACGAGGTTACGTTCGTGGCGATTTTCACTGCGTGTAGCCACGGTGGTTTGGTTGAAGAAGCAAAGCAGATTTTAGACTATGGATAGCAAGCATGGTTTGAAACCAACACTCGACCACTATAACTGTATGATTGATATATACTCTCGAGCAGGGGAGATCTACTCAAAGTTGAGGGAGCTTCAATTTTCGAGTGTGCACAAGGATAGCACGGTTTTAACCGAAGACGACGAAGTGTGGGACGAGCGGAACGAGCAGGCTTTAGTCCATAGTGAGAGACTTGCCATTGCATTAGGGCTCGTGGCGACAGCAGATGGAACACCAATTGTGGTGTTCAAGAATCTAAGGGCGTGTAGAGATTGCAATGAGTTTTGTAAACATGTTTCTCTGATCATAGGAAGAACAATTGTTATTAGAGAGTCAAATAGATTCCATCACTTCCATTCTGGGGTATACTCCTGTGTGTGATGCTAAATTATTCAGATATATTTTACTCTGCTGCCTACCACATTTTCTTGTCCGTTGAATACATATTTTTAGCTTTTTTACTAGTAATAGTTATAATCCTAATTTTTTTGAATAAGAAATGTTTATAAATTTAATTTATGGGAATAGAAAATTTAAAATTTGTTATAAGATATATTTTTTATTTTTCTAAAATCTCCGGTTATTTTCGAGTTGAGATCAATCGAACTTGTTATCTAATTCTAATCCAAGTAGAGGCTGTCCTTGTGGTGTGTCGTGGCACACATATGGCCCCACTCCGTTGAGGGACTTCATTTTATTTTTTTATTATGTATTTATTTATATAGTCTAGTATATATTTAAAAGATGAAATATGGATAAAGATTTAATTTCATCTTAATTGTAACTATTTGTTTTATAATTTCTAAGCATACTATCGAATCCTATCAAATAAGAGTAATATTTATTTTTAGTACTTTTCTAATGGTTTAAATCTTAAGAAAATATTTTTTCTAAAAATATTCAATGAGAAATAAGTATATATTTTAATAAACAATATTAAATTTGTCTTTTATTTTAATCGAGAACTCAATTATGAAAAATCTACTCATGATTTTCCTGCTAAAATTGTCAGAAAATTATTTTTTCATAGTTAGTTTTATGCATAAATCTTATAATGTACTACTCCCTTCATTCTATGAAAAGAGTTACATTTACTGTTTGTATGGAGATTAAAAAATATAGTATTTTAATGTGTAGTGAGTTGAGAGATATAATAATTTAATGTATAGTGAATAGTTGTATTAGTGTTGTGTATGGGTCTTATGAAGATAAAGTGATTGATTTATATGGATCTTATCTACTAAAAAGGAAAATATAACTCTTGTGGGACGCCTTAATTAATAAAATATAATTCTTATAGCGGGACGGAGGGAGTATTATAATATTAGTTCATTCAGAAATAATTTTAGTTTATTACATCATTATACAAAAAATTTTATATTTTTAATCATTATAACATAAGTAATTTATTCATAATGATTATGTTATTATTGAGTGATTTTTATAAAAGTAAAAGGCTTAGAAAAAAATTATACACGGGACCCGAATGAAATGACTCGTCCTGAATCCAAGTACTCTCTCCGTCCGTTTGAAAGTGGGTCTTTTTTCTATTTTGGTCGTCCGGTTCAAAGAGGGTCATTTCCTTTTTTACACACATGAGATCCATACACACCCACTAATACAACTAAAATATGGGATCCACACTCCCACTAATACAACTACCCACTACACATTAAATAATAATACTCCTTAATTAACGTGCACAAAAGTAAAAGACCCTCTTTCGAGCGGACGGAGGGAGTATCATTTTTGTGTTTGGAAGGAGATGAGAGTTTAACAACTTTGTGAGATCATGGTCAAAAAGGAAAACTGAAATGAAATTCCACGCATGGATCAAACAACTGAATTTAGTAACTTTATTGATTAATTAAAAAAAACAAACACACAATTTACAACCGTTTTGATTATTTTATATTTTTTGAATTGAGTTCCGTTTTTTCTTATCCCTTCATAATTGTTTAAAGAAGCTCATTTCAAGCATAAATCCTAAAAATTCCAACAAAAAATTTATCTCCACAATAATTAAGTAATGACAATGACTTCTCTGGGCCAATCTTTTTTTTTTAAAAAAAAATTGGTACAACCAGATCCTTTTTAGCCCATTTCCATTTATTCGATTTCAAGTGGACCAAACCCATTTCAGTGTTACCATTTAATATTTTGAAAAATAAAAAACGTGAGGGGTTCATATTCTGCGCATCTCTCTTCTCGGTTTGCGAAACCTCTCTTCTCGGTTTGCGAAACCTGTTCAACACACCTTTTCCAATGTCGGTTCGCAGAATCTATTCAACGACGGTTCTCGTGTTCGTGTCTTCGGTGGATCGGCGCCTCCGGTAGTTTTCGTCTTTGTTAATCAGCGTAGGAGTTTTTTTGTTAATGTATTTTTTACTGATTTTTGTGATTTTTGTTTCTATTTTAAACTTATTTTACAGTTTCCCATCCTTAATTTTTGGGAATCAGTGCTACAAATTATTCATTTCAGTTCTGGAATTTTTTACTATAAATGTATTTTTTTATCCAACATTTTCAATGTCGTAGTATTTTCATATTTACTGGAATTTTGTTTTCAGATTTCTCGTGTTTATATGTATTTTTTTTGTTTAAATAATCTTAGTTATCTTTTTTTAAATAATCTCAGTTATCCTTTTTAGCAGTTGGAAAATAGTCAGCTATTTGCACTAGGTTAAGTAGATAGAACTCTTGTTTTTAAATTGTCTTTCATTAATGGCATGTACAATTGTTTGTATATTAATTACTTGGATTTCTCGTTGTAGGTTTGTTGAGATAATTTTGTAATGGGTAGAAAACAGTGTGCTCTTCCGGGGCAAGGTCCTATGTTTCGTAGAAAACATAGATATATAATTCAAACTCGTTCTAAAACTGCTAAAATTTTACAAGAGAAGTTGATGGAGAAAAATAAAAATAGAGTGGGTGATAAAAGAAAATAAAGGAACAAATCATGGATGTAATTCTCTTGTCTTGTATGATAAACCTGCACAGAATCAATGGATTCTGGTGTTGAAATTTCAGTAAGATTTTATGCAAGAAGAATGAAAAGACTAAGGAGCCCTATTAGATTAAATGAGGACAAGTGCATGTTTGTTCACTAAATGAGATACATTGTTATTATTTTGTTTTTTTTATTTGTCTCTTTTTCTGTTGTACTCTTATATCGTAGTGAAATTGGTCAGACTGAGATGCTCATTCCTGATAGTGATGAGAGGAGTTCAAAGTTAATGAATGATAGGAATCAAAGGTTTGATTTATTAGACTCTCTTATGTTGTTATACTCTTATATTTATTTTTCTTTCTTTTTGAAATTGTAGTGAAACTAGACAGACTGAAACTGTAATCCCCGATAGTGATGAGAGGATGTCAAATTTAAGGAATGTTAGGAATCAAGGGTTTGATTGATTTGAATCTCTTCTGTTGTTATACTCTTATATTTATTTTTTGTTTGTTTGAAATGGTAGTGAAATTGGACAGACTGAAGTTGTAATCCCTGATAGTGATGAGAGGAGTTCAAAGTTAAGGAATGATGAGAATCAAAGGTTTGATTTATTAGACTCTCTTATGTTGTTATACTCTTATATTTATTTTTTGTTCTTTTTGAAATTGTAGTAAAACTGGACGGACTGAAACTATAATCCCCGATAGTGATGAGAGGAGGTCAAAGTTAACGAATAATAGGAATCAAATATTTGATTTATTAGACTCTCTTATGTTGTTATACTCTTATATTTATTTTTTGTTCTTTTTGAAATTGCAGTGAAATTGGACAGACTGAAACTCTAATCCCTATTAATCATGAGAGGAGGTTAAAGTTAAGGAATGACAAACAAATGTTTGATTCATTGAACTGTTTTTTGTTTAGATGTATTTATGTAGTTGTGCTCTTATTTATTCTTTTTGAAATTGTAGCAATATATCCAAAAACAAGCCTGTTGGGGTTGCATAGAAAAGCAAAAAAACAACGACTCCTAATCTCAGAGATATGAGGTATTGTTTTTGTGTTTCAAGTTTTGAAGGTTACTCTTTCATATATATGAAGTTACTCTGTATAATAATTTAGGTTACTCTGCTTATTTTGATTCATTTTTGTGATATCAAAATTGATTATATTTTTCTAGGTTACTATTTACTACTTAATGGCTTACTCTTTTTGTTGAATTGGATTAGTGATGTTTGGTTATCAAATTCTAGGTTTCACTTGTCTCTTATTTTGTCATGGAAAGAAGTAGATGGATTTGAAATTATTTTGTATTAAACTTAAGGCTAAATTAAATTTGTTTGATGTGATATTCTTTGATGTGATATTTTTTTGTATCATTGCTTGCAGTGTTGTTGTTGATGAGATCCATATAGGTTTTGTAAATTTTTAATACATTGTACCTTTTTTTTGTAGAGCCAATTTGTTATTTTTTTCTTTTTTATGTTTAGTTATATTTATATTGCAGTGAAATTCCTATTAGAAGATCGAAACCATCCAAGCCTGTTACCAAGGGACCTAAAATATCCAAGCCTGATGGGAGGGCAGAGAAAAGCAAAAAATCAACTCCTAATATTAGAAATAGGAGATAATGTTTCTATGTTTTTCTTGACTGTTTGTAATATTTATTTTCTTTCATATATTTATGTTTAGTGAAGTTTTTTCAATAACTTCTAGGTTTCACTTGTTTAAATTAAAAAATTTTGATGTGAAATTCCTTTATTTAAATTATTTTGTATTATTGCTTGCAGTCTTATTAATGATGATGACGATTTTGTTTCAGATGAGAGCCCCTTGAGGAATGTAAATTTCATAACATTGTAACCATTGTTCTTTTTTTTTTTGCAATTTTTGTTTGTTTATGTTTAGTTATATTTATATTGTAGAGAAATTTCTATTAGAACATCTAAACCAACCAAGCTTGTTACAAAGAGATCTAAAAAAGGAGTATCGACTTCTACATGTAACAATAAGAGGTATTACATTTGTGTTCATAGTTGACTATTTATATTATTTAGGGGTACTTACTACTAGGTACATTAAAAACTCCTTTATTACTATAAGATACAAACATACAAAAATATTACTATTAACTACAAAAATATATAGTGATATTCCAATATTACCCTTACAATGTGATGTACATAAATGTTTGTGTGCAGCATGAAAATTCATGTGCAGCAAAAGTGTTTGCAGTAAAAAAAATGTGTGCAACAAAAAAAGTATATATCCGACGGCGGTACGACGACCGGCCATTGGCAGCGACAGTGGATGGGTGAAGGGTTTAGGGTTTTTGGTTTAAAAGTGTATGTGATTATATTTAATTAAGATTATATTTGGTATTTTACTTTAATATTTTGTATATGAGAGTATTTTTTTAAATCAATATATCTCACATTAATTATGGGTACAAAGTGTGTACCTATGAGTAGTTTTTCCTATTATTTACTATGAACACTTTTAATCATTATTATTATATTTATTGCAGTGATAAGAAGCAAGCAAAGAGAGTTTACTACAGACTTAAGGAAAACCAATTATCCATTTTTTATTTTGTTCTCTGATTTATGTGTTTTATCACATGATTTATTATGTGTATAATTTTTTTTGTTTAGTGGGTTATTAAGCCATTACAGGCGTAATGGCCTTAATAATATTGTGCGGAAATTCAATGAAAAACAAAAGTCTGATATCAAGGAGATTGGTTTTGGTACCTTGTTGGAGTTAACAGTTGATAAATGTGTTAATGTAGATCTCATGGCATGGTTGATTCATAACTTCAACAGTGGGAGTAGGATCTTAACTGTTGATAATTATCAGAGCTTTTGTATTTCTCCAGATGACGTGTATGATGTTTTTATGTTGCCAAGGAATGAGGGCAATGATGTGACAACATATAAAAGGTTTGAAGGTTGGAGTATATTGATTTCATTAAGGAGGAATTTGATATAAAGATCAAAATGCATTGTGGTATTTTGGGTGATGTTCTTCTGAACAAGTTTAAGGATGGAGGTTTAGATTTTAAAAGGATTTTTGTGTTATATGATGTAAGTTCTTTCCTTGCACCTACTGTTAATGGGTCTGTGAAGAGTCGAGTTGTTAAATCCTTGGAAAATGTGGGTATGATTCCCAAACTCGATTGGTGCAAGTTTGTTTTGGATGATTTGTGCTCTGCTATAAAACAATTTAAGAAAAGATCTAGTACACGCATTGGGGGATGTATTCTTCTTTTGCAAATCATATATATTCATCGTATGGTTTGGAGAGGATCGAATACCGGAACCCATATCCATGCGTCTCATACTGCATTGGACCGATATTAAACTGAATTCAAGGAAGAATGAAGAAATAGAAGCTGGCAGATTTGGTTTGGGGAAATTGAGCAACAAATATCCTCTATCTACTAATAGAGTTGTCAAATCTGTTGACCTTGGAGCCAGTTCAGATGCTGTTATGGATGATGCACGGAAGAAGGTATTATATAATGCATTTCTTTAAATAGTATTATAAAAGTTACTCTTATATATGAATACGATTACTCTTTTATATGTCTTGGGTTACTCTTTAATATTTAAACTTAGTTTTAAGGGAATATATAATTAATCTGTTGGTTTTATTTTTTTTTCAGAAAATAGGCAGTTTTTTGCATAGCCTGAAGCATGATGCGGATAGTTTCCTCAATAAATATCAATCAAAGCTTGATAAGCTTTCCAAACTTGCTCAAAAGATGAAGGATAATCAGAGTTCTACTCCTAAGGAATCTGATTCCCAGAAGTTCTTTGGTGATGAGAAGGTGTTGAAATATATTGATGATATTGTCAAGCACTTCAAAGCAACTAAAAAACTAGCTGCAGAAATGCCTAGTTATAAGTTTACCCCATCTCCACCCATGCCTTCTGATCTAGAGAAAGACTACTTTGAGGCTGAAAAATAGTATTTTAACTTTGAAGATGTCGAATTGGATGAAGATCTTGACGTTGAGGATGTGTCTCTTCAAGAATTAAGCGAATCAAGAGATTCTGCTCAAAGAAGAAGACCTCAAAGATATCTGGACAATATGGTTGAAGATGTTAGTTATGTTTCGAAATTCATGACCCAACACAAAAAGGTTTTTGAAAGCATGCAGAAGGAGTTAAAGGAGGCTTTGGACTATATTTTCTATGATGCTGAAGTTTCAAGGAATCAGTAAGTGCACTTTTCTTTATTAATATCTTTTCTAAATATAGTTTTGTCTTTTTATTATCATTTTTTTATGTTTTATAATTCAAACAGGAATTGTTATTATCGAAGGGGGTTGTTCCATTTTATCGGAAAAGATGACATTCTTTCAATGAAACATAATTGTCAAATATATGATACGATCATTTTCGCATGGATTGTGGAGGTGAATGCTGATTCATGTCATGATGGGTACAAACGTATGTTTGTTTTCAATATTGATCATAGTGTAAGTATTTCTTTATTTTTTTTTAATTTTTTAAACTTTTTAAATAAATCTAATGTAATTTATTTATATATTCTTAATTTTTTTGTAGCGTCTGCGTCAACAAACAGTTGAATCAGATGATCCTAATGATAATTACAAGGATTTTAAAGCGTATTGTGATTTATGGCTGGAGTTTTTCAAGGATATTTTATTAAGTGCTGAATTGGTATGATATATTGTTATTTTATATATCTGATATTCTTTTTGGCTGATACGATTACTCTTTAAAAAATAATGCGGTTACTCTTTAAAGTTAATTAGGTTACTCATATCACAAAAGAACTTTTATTTTCCTATTATTAATAGGATTAATCTTTATATTTGTTGAAGTTTTACATTCTTTATTTAATAAACTTGCTTAATATTTTTCAATGTTATTTTTATGTAGATTTTTGTGACAATGTGTTTGGAAAATTATTTCAATCTTGTAGTCATCAATTTGGTTGACTCCAAGATCCAATACTTGGACAACAAGAAGTGGTCAGATTCCGTAAAACAATACTACCATGAATCAGCGCGTTTCCTAGTAATATAAAATTGATCTGTTTTTATTTCTTTAAATTTAATATTTTAAAGTTTTTTATTTTTATTTCTTTTATTCTTTTAATTAGGTTCAATTGATGATCTGTTATTTGGGTGATATAAATCATCCCAAAGCTCCTGAAATGATTGACTATAAGCACGAGCCAATTACGTTTAAATGGAGTACATCAAGGGTAGATAAAGATTGTGGTATTTATGTCATGCATCATATGAAGTACTTTGATGGATTTTCTTATACAAATCCGGATTTAAATAAGGTATATTTTTTCAGTATATAGGTGCCTTCATTATTTATAAGCACTTTCGTATTTGTTCCAATGTAGATGAAGGTTTTAATACTTATTAATTATTAAATGATTTCTTCCAATAAGTTTTGTTCCAATGTAGAAATAACATAAATAATTTGTTCCAACTGTTGATCAGAAACAGTGGTTTTACTAGTTTAGGTTACTCTTTTATAATTAATTGGATTACTCTTTTTGACAACCTAGGTCACTCTTTAATAGTATGCTGCTTTTTATTTAGATTCTTTAACTTTGTTGGTTTCTGTTTATTTCTTAATGGCTTCCATGATATTTTCCAATTTTCATTAGATAAAGATGTGGATATTTTAATAACCTATTCATATCATGGGTCTTGGCTTGGGGGGCTAGTGGACTGTGAACATATTTCATCCTTGATTATTGTATTTTTTATAATTGCATCTTAAGTGTTTCAGTTGCACTTAGATTATTCCATTCTCTATTTTGTAGGCTGGCTTAAGGTTGATGCTTCGGGGTGAAATTTGTGCCAATATAATATTATCAAACTTCAACGAGTTGAGGTATTATATTATTATTGAAACAAATAAATTTTACAAGCGAAAGACATCTTTGAGCATAAGAAAGAAGACTTAATGCTGAGGGAATTGGAGAAGAAGGTGTTGGCTGGCGAGAAGTTGAAGAGTTTAAATGAACATACATTAGGAAAGAGGAAAAGGATTACCAGAAAACTTAAAGAATTCCCAAAAAACTTTTTATGTAATAGTTAATTAGATTTGATTCAGATTATGAAACTTCTATATGTGTCATTAATTTGCAGGTACTCGAAGTACTCTTCTCAAGTAAATGAATTTTGATTATTACTATTAGTTACACTGTTTGAATTGTACAAGAAGTACTCTCATTTTGATTCACTGATTTGTGAAGTGGAGGATTACTGTTTGAACTTTGATATATGAAATTTGCTTATGTATTTTGAAATTCATGTTTTATTTCTATAAAATTAAAATGTTTACTCATTTGGATTATTATATATTATTAAAGATATTTGTAACTTGTTTGATAGCTTATATTGGAATAAACTAATTCTAACATGTGTTGTTATGTGATATAAACCAATTCCACTATTGTTTATATAAACCAACTGTTGATCAGGAATAGTGGTATTGATTGCATGTAATATGAAGGTAAATTTAGGTTACTCTTTCGAATTATTCTGATTACTCTTTTTGATTAAGTAGGTCACTCTTTTCTCAAATAACACAAACTAAGGTTCTGGATATTTGTAAAAGGTACAAAAGGTGATCCCTACTACAGAAATCATAAAATGATACAAACCATGGTTCTGGATATATGTAAGAAGTACAAAAGGGATACGTATATAAAAAGTACATAAAGTGATCCCTGCTACAAAAGTGAAATGTTTATACTCAGATGTAGGTTACTCTACTGAATTATTTGGATTACTCTTTTTAATAAACTAGGTTACTCCTTTCTCAATGACAGAAAATATAGTTGTAAATGTGTGTAATAAGTACAAAAGGTAATCCCTGCTGCAAAAATCACAGAAATCATATAAATCTTCAATGACCAGGTGAAATGTTTATAATCAAATTTGTAAATATTATATCAAGTGTTTATTTTTGTTTTGAACATTACAAAAGAATACTAAATCAAATGCTTATTTCCTATTTTCATTGCACTTGTGGTACTCTTCTTTTGTGCTTTTGAACTTTGTAGACCACTCCTTATTCTCTTATTTCTTCCCTTAGTCTTTGCATGTGCAGGATATAAAACAACTGTGGATGATGTGGATTCTGTTGCATCTTCATTTTCTTCATCAATCCTTACTAGTGTTTTCATTTTCTTCAAATCTCTTGTATAAATTTCTTCAATTGCCTCCCTTGCTTGTTGATTATCTTCACATAACAAGACCAAAGTATAATACTTTCGGGGTCATTTGATGCCTCCATGGTATAGTTTTATCTTTGTCCATTGTTGGAAGTTTCATCTTAATTCTATCTCACACTTCAGATTTTGCAAGTTTTGTCCATCTTTTCATTATATAAGACCCGAAAATCAGTTTCACTGAATTTATGAGTAGAACATGCAAACTGTGGTGGCACAAGAGACCCATTTCTTTAAATTTCATATGGGTGCACCGTATTAATTTCATATGAGTATAAAAAACAACTCTCATGAGCTTACCATCCTCAGGCTCATCAACATCATATGCTATAGTGTAGTCTTCAAATGCACACACTTTAGTCGTGACATTTACGCATTTTAAGAACTCATTTTCAAATTTTCTGAAAACTGACTGTGTGTAAACTTCTGCAGCATATTTTATCAAGCCTTTTTTTTCAAAGAAAGTATAAGGTTCTGTTCTTGTCCCATTAAATTCATCCAACACTTCATTATTCCTCCAATTCTTGACTACATCCTTGAAGATTCTGTAAAATTTTATCAAGTTTGTGTCTTTTCTTGTATTGAACCCTATTGTATGATTTGTACTCTCACTTCATTGTGATGATAATATACCAGCAGAGAAGTAGTTTTTATTCATTGTTGTGCACCATTTTTCCTTCAGACCATATATTTTCATTAACCATATGTGAGTTTATAAATTATATTTTTTTGATCATACTATCACAACACAATTCAAAGTCTTCCTCATCAACACATCCTGACAAACATCTATTGAAATGTTCTAGAAAATCATGGTTACCTTTTATTTTTCCAAATTTCCAAATCTAGTTTTTGGAAATATTTGCAAACATAGAAACATTAGGTTTACTCTTTTACAGAAGCATAGATTACTCTATAATGTAATGTAGACTCCTTAATGAATTTTAATGTTAATAAATGAGTTTTCTAATCATCTTACCTTTGGTATTGCAGAAGCAATTGCATGGTCCTGATCAGTGAAGATTGTTACTGGATATTTGTCTTCCATTGGTATTCTGAATTCTGTAAATAGCAACTCAAAGGTAACTGTTCTCTCATCTGATATAAAAGCACACCCAAACATGACATTTTTCCTTCACTCCCACAAAAGGTGCACATATTAGATCATATTTATTAGTTTTGTAGGTTGTATAAAAAACAACCACATCTCCATATAAAAATTAATATTCCTTCATTATTGGGTCTCTCCAAAAAATGCAAGCCAATCTTGATTGTTCATCTAGCACGAAACTATAAAAGAAGTTCGAATTTTGAGAATTTTCCTCTTTCAGTTTGTTGAGCAATGTTTGTGCATCTCATCCCTCAATATTCTTTCTCTTCAAACCATCAACAAAGTTTTTGTGGTGTTTAATAGTATGAACATTTTTTCATGACCACATGCTTCATTGACCATGTAGTGATAAGATCTTGCTGCTCCCATTCCTGAACCTAAAATATGCTCAATCACTACTGCAATTTCAGAGTTATTTTTCTTTTCAAACGGTGTAGGTGACCCCATTCTTTTCTTGTTAGCTTATGATTGTGCTCTGTGTTTTGTTTAATAACTACACAACCTCCAAATTCATTTATTTTCACTGTCATTAATGCCTTGTAACACTAACTTTATTTTTTTTTGTATGTTTCCTTTTGTCATCTTAATCCTTCACATGAACACACATAGATCTTTGCTATTGGATGTCCGTTGCTTGAATATATTGTAGTCCTTTACGTGCACTAAATCCAACTAATCTAGCATACTTACAATACAAATCATATATCTCAGCCACTGTAACTCTAGTCATGCCTAGTAGACTTTCATTTATTTTCTCATGTTCTGCATTTAATGTTTAATAAAGAGTAAGACTTGATTAATTTTTTCATACTGAGTGAATGCTAGTGGAATAAGTAATTTCAGAGATAAATAAGAATTAATATAAATAGGTTTACAAATTATCTATACCAACTGTTGATCAGAAAATAGTAGTATTAATTGCATGCAATCTACAGGTAAATTTAGATTACTCTTTCGAATTAATTGAATTATTCTAGTTGTGTAACTAGATTACTCTTATTCTCAAATGACTGAAATGTAGTTCTGGATTTATATAAGATGTATTATAATAAATATGAAACATTTAAAACAGAAGACCACCATAACAGAACATCACCATATTAATATACGAATAAGAAATTTCTAAATCAGAACACCACCATACTAAGTAACATAACAAATTCAACATAAGGAATAAGAAAATTTAAAATAGAACACCACCTTATTAACACACTAATTTCTATTTGATGAATGAGTTAAATCAGTAAATGGAAATTCTATGGAATCACGTAGTATATGATACAATGTTTTTTTTTATAATTTTCTAACCTCCATTTGATGCATTGTTGTTGTCTACAAATGTTTCTTCTTCAATTACTCCTACGAATTTAAGAAAGATGATGAAGAAATTGATTAAATTTAACATTTAATCTCATGGAAATTGATGGAAAAAATATACAAACCTGAATTGAATTCAATAAAATCTCTCAATTCTTCTTCTGGTTCGTAACCTCCGTCCACAACAAATGGACTCTGTACGTTGGCTCGCTACTCCACACAATGAAAGGCCTCGAATTCGCAGCGGTCATTGATGCGCATCGTTAGTCTACCATCCTCCTCTCTGTTATCTTCTTATAGGTTCTCCATTTCGTTAATTTAGGGCTCGAAATGTAGATGTAGAGATTTAGAGAAGAAGAAGCCTATACCTCTTGATCATGAAGCGCGAATTAGTATGGTTACCCGCGAGATTTTTAGCAACCAACGAGATTTTCTTGTCATGGATCCTGAAAAGAAGATGGTAGATCCGCAAAAACTATAAATTATATAAAAACTATTTATAAATGGACCGTATTTTCTAGCAATTTCTACAATCTTCAATTATTTAATGGGTAGGTATTGCATGAGACCATTTTACACTTTTGAAAATAGTTATCACTTTTCATTTACATTATAAATTATTCATGAAACTATATTATCGCTTCTCGTTAAATTAGTATCACTTTTAATTATGGAAATTCGGTCTCACACATGTCTTTGCCTTATTTAATTATTATTAATTTAAAATTAAAGGCATAAATGATTAATTTAAAAATATTATAATTATTTATATAGAATAAAATGATTTTTTGAAAGGATTCTAAGAGTATTCTTTTTTTTTTTCATCAAATTATGTTGTTCATTGGAGAAATATCATATCATCAAAATTTTGGTGATTTGATAATGGAAACCATTAGAGCTAAGTTGGAGGCTTAAATGACTCTTTTCCCTTTTCAAAATCACTTTCGTCTTTATTAGTACTAGAATGTTGTTTCAAAATCACTTTCGTCTTTATTAGTACCAGAATGAAAACAAAAGAATGGGAGGGATGAAAAATGATGCATTAACTAAAGCATAGTGGTGGAATTTTTAGCCATTACATAACAGAAAGAAAGAACATCTGAAATAACCAACAAAGCACATCTTAAGCTAGGACATAACAACAAACTTAGACTAACACAAAATACCCTTCTTACAACAGATTCGTAGTCTCCCTCTTCGCCGGAAACCTTATACTCACCGGCGATCAGATTCCTTAGGGTCGACTTCCATGGCATCAAGCTTCTCTCACAGCAATTTCTGCCGAGACATCAAATGCGAGTCACCACCAAAGCAGAACATGAGAAATTCCCCAACGTTGATCTCCCAATTGTTTAAGAATTTCGTCCGTCCTCCACCACAAAAGCACACATTCATTCCTCATAGCTTCACCATCCTCCTCTTCAAGTTTCACATCCCATGGTAATATGAATCAGATCTTCCTATAAATTCAGGCAGCAATCCTTCGAAGCTAGGAGCTACCAGATAGAACAATAACGTTCCACCTTAGAAGGTAAGATCTAGAGTCATAATAAACAAAGCAAGACCATAAAATTAAAATGCAAGAATTAAAAATAGAGAAAGCAAGTTTGACAGCTCAGTTCACCAATGCAAAGTTCAGCATTTAACTTCACACGATTTGAAAACGCCGTACATGAAAAGGGATTGCTCCTATTTCTCATGGCTTCACCATCCTCCTCTTCAAGTTTCACATCCCATGGTGAAGCTATGAGAAATGTGTGGTTTTGTGGTGGAGGATGGACGAAATTCCTAAACGATTGGGAGATCATCGTTGGAGAATTTCTCATGTTCTGCTTCGATGGTAACTCCACATTTGATGTCTCTATTTTAGGCAGAAATTGCTCTGAGAGAATTTTGAAGCGAAGTCGACCCCAAGCCATAGTTCAGACAAAGCTATTCTAAAGGAATCTGACCGCCGGCGAGTTTCAGGTTTCCGTCGAAGAGGGAGACTACGAATATGTTGTAAGAAATTCGTGGTCTACCAGCACAAAAGCAGGTGGCAGCAACTGGCAAAAAAAAAAAAAAAAAAAAAAAAACAGGCATATCAACAAACAGCTTGTGTGCGGATCCAATGGTGGAATAAGAATGGAAGAACTTACGAGTCTGGTAGTGTAGTTCCCCAAAATCTTCATAAACGAAGAGCCCCACCTCCTAGTTTTCGGCCGCCTCACCATTTTTGTGGATGAAGATTAATAGTGGTATCAAAATGAAAAGATCTGCAGATGAGAGAGTATGTATTAGAGTTGAGTGTGAGGGAAAAATAATGGTATGAGAAAACGTGTGATGGAAAAAAGATTAGCCAGAACTATTGGTGTGATGGTTGAAGGAAGTCCATCCCCTCCACTGCTGCCATTAGTACAGAACTTTCTTTTATTTTCTGCTCACGGATTTATTCTTCTTATTTTGAGTATTACTCACTCTCTTGCACCGAACCCTCATGTTAAGATTTTTTTTTCTTCCATTCTATTGCTTTTTATGGTATTTTAATATTTTTAAATAAAAATAAAGTGTAAATAATGTCACAAAATCACTAGAATAGGCCTGGATTTTTTTTCAAATTCATGAGATCGGATCTATTTGTGGAGAGTCCATACCATATATTGAAATGCGGGTCAAAGCTCACACCCATTCTGAAGGTCGATTAAAAAAATACTCCCTCCGTCCCGGAGAAATTGACACATTTTTTTTGGGCACGGAGATTAAGAAGTATAATAAATTAATGTAAAGTGAAGTGAGAGAAATAATATTTAATGTGTAGTGGGTAGTTGTATTAGTGGTGAGTGTGATGTTTGTGTGGACCCATGTAAATAAATAAATAGTTTTTGTGTGGGTCCCATATCCTTAAAAAGGAAATATGTCAATTTCTGTGGGACAACCCAAAAAGGAAAGTGTGTCAATATCTTTGGGACGGAGGGAGTAAAAAAATAAAGGGGAGAAGATGGAAAGAATAACAGAAGAGTAAAAGAAGATGAATTGGATGAAGAGGAGAGGGAAAGTGTAGAATAACATGCAGAAGAATGACGGCAGCTCTTGGCCGGAGGTAATTATCGATCGACCATTTGGACGGCATAAGCGCTCTCGTCGCTGAGGTTGACGACGATTCCGATACGGCGGCAGGTGAAAGAGAGGGATGGAGACGGTGAGAGTGGGAAACGCGCTGAGGAGGTTCTGACCTCGATTGAATGGAGGCGACGGTGATTGGTTGAGAAAATTGCAATACTGATCCCACTCGTCACGGTCTCATTTGGGTTTGGACCCAATAGTCTTGGTTTCAATTTCAAAAATTTTTTTCCATCAATAATGGTCCCATACAATATTTTTTTTTTGCGATTTTCGTCTAAAACTAACGGAAGCCGCCTCATGTGCATACCACGCGTCGTTAAGTCATAAAAATCGGGATTTCTCTCCCAAATTCAAACCAAATCACCCAAATTGAAACCTTAATTTTTTTCCCAAGGAAAAAATGATAGACAAAAAAAAAAGAATGATACCTTAAATGAGAATGATTGGATCTACAAATAAGATTAAATATGATAATGATTAAACCTAAAAATAATATCAAATAAAAGTATAAAAGAAGATAAAATAAAATAAATTATAAAAATAGATCTAGTTTATAGAATTATTAAAAAAACACAAAAATCGAAGAGAAAAAAAATAAGATAACAAAAAATTTAAAAGTATAATGATACATTTAATGAGAATGATTGAATCTGTATATAAGATCAAATAAAAGTAAAAGAGACAAAACAAATTAAAATAGATTATAAATAATATGAAAGTAGAATCTGTAAAAGAGAAGAAAAAGAAGAAGCATTAGAGAGAAAAAACTAAAAAAAACAAAAAGATGAGAGAATAAAAATTTGATTAGGTAATGAAAATATTTATATAGAATGATTTTACAGAATGAACGATCGTGATTGAAAGCAAATATTTATAGTGATGATCCTAATGAAAATAAAATTGATATATTAATTGAAATTATGCATATATTTAATAAAAATTAATCAAATTTTTATTGTTAAATTAAATAAATAAATAAAGTAAAATTTAAATAATAAAATTCATTATTAGTATAATTAAATTTTATCATTGAAATCAAAGGAAAATCACATGTCTTATGTATATTAAATTAAATCATAATAATATATGAATATGGATTGGTATATTAATTTAAATTAAACATATATTGATTCAAAATTAGTTAAATATGCCAAAAATATCTTTCATATTTACCAAATTTATATTGTTCAATAAAAAAGTAAAATTTAAATAACAAAATCCATTATTAGTAAAATTAGATTTTATGATTGAAATAAAAAAATTTAATTGGACGGTCAAGATTAAAATTGAATTATTTCTAAATAGAGTAAAATTGAAAAAAAAATTAAAAACAAAAGTAGAAGTTTAGGTTTGCTTTTATATATATATATATATAGATAGATAGATAACAAGTAACAATTTGATTAAAAAAGTAATACACCCACCGAGTCTTCTTTTCCAAGAATGTAATATTTGTTTTTTTTACGTAAATTAAGGGATATAATATTTATGTATAAATAAGAAGAAAGATATAATATTTAAATGTATAATGAATAATTGTATTAGTGTAGTATGTTGACTCCATAAAAATATATTACTCCCTCTGTCCCAAAGATATTGACACACTTTTCTTTTTAGGTTTTCTCATAGAAATTGACATATTTTCTTTTTAAGGACATGGACCTACGCAAAAACAATTTCTTTATTTACATGAGCCCACCCACACATCACACTCACCACTAATACAATTGTCCACTACACATTAAATATTATTTTTTTCACTTCATTATACATTAATACTCCTTAATCTTCGTATCCAAAAAAATATGTCAATATCTCCGGAACGGAGGGAGTAATTATTTTGTTTGAGTCTCATTTATTCAAAAGGAAAATGAACCCCTTGTATTGGAAAAAATTAATGACAAAATGTTTCTCTTTCAGAGAGACCAAGGGAGTACTCAATTAATGAAAAAATATAATGGTATAAGTAAATTATTTCTTGAACAATTTATTAAAAATGAAAAGTGATAAAATTTTAAAAGAAAAATAATACTCCCCCGTCTTAAATATATCTTCACGTTTACTGTAAATACGAAGTTTGAGAAAATTAACTTTTTGACTTACTTTTGAGTCATACACACGATTGCTCCATTTGTAAAATGGCTTACAATTAAAATGTCTAAACTAATAATTAATTTTTTTTTATAATTAACTTACAGAACTAATTTTTAAAAAAAGGTATTGAATATCTACACCCACTAATTTTATTTCATCCACCCAGTCAAATGTCAGCATTTGCCAAAATGTCAAAATTATCCTTTTTATTTTAAAACAATCAAAAAATACCATTACACACCCATATTTTACTTAATACACCCAAAAGTAAAAAAAAGTCAAAATTGATACTAAAAATTTCTAGAAAATTATAGAATTTCCATTATGATAATTAAAGTTTATAACTATTACTTTAATTCGTATTTTTGTACTGCTTTCAATTCAAAAATGGTATCAGAACCCTAGGTTTATTTATTTATGAATGAAAAAATTATTATAAACACATATAACTTAACGAGAGGAAAGTTTCAAAGATATATGCATCTGAACGAAAGTTCGACATCCGAATATGGCAAGACTAGTAGCCTTATTCAAAACGAGAGCAATAGTCCGTTCAAGCCTGTTGGAGATAGTAGGATATGCAGTCCTATCCAAGAATATTATCACATTCTATACAAACAAATAGCGGAAAGAGACCAAGGCTGATAACTCTAAGATGAACTAAGATCTTAGAGAAATGCAGAAGAAGGTGAAATTCTTTGGAGAATATTTTAAAACCATGTCCATAATGATAGCTGAGATCAGCTTCAAGATGTATAAGATCGAGACAATGCAGAAGCAAAAACTTGACCACATCAAGAAATTGAAAGATCAAGTACAATCTCTGGAAGCCAAGGTGACTGGAAGAAAGCCAATAGGAAGGTTGCCACCAATCTATGGAATAGAACCCATTTTACACCAAATGGGGAAAACAACAGAGGTCACAAGACCAAAGACGAAGAGTGAGAAGATGATCTCCATCCTTCAAAGGGAACCCACATCTCCAGATGGAAAGAGCTAATCTTGATAATCTACAAGATCTATACGAGTCCTTCCAAGGACTAACACTTGTAGATCTAAAGATGAATTCAGGAGAGACGTCAAGCTCTAAGTAGCAGTCGAGGCCCCTGCTCAACCACTTCAAATGAATAATTCATTTGAGAATCTTGCCAGTGAAGATCCTGTAGGGGAGGATGAACCGAATCATAATGAGGAAAACAAACCCCGAGGAGGACAATGTTGAGGAACTTCCTACTGACAGGGATGATGGGGATGACAATTCCAGTGATCAAGGTGACGCTGAAGGAAGTGATGTAGATGAAAGTGAAAATTCTAATGCAGGGAACTTACAGGACCTATCCTTGGTTGTTCAGGAGGAAGAGCCAATCCCAATTGCTGTTTAAAGCCCGAAAAGGGTTGCTAGTCCCAAATCACTTACTAACAATCAAATTGTTGTGGCTCAAGAACCTAAATCAACGATACAAGACACTAGTAGTAGTGTCTCGCGATTCATCCGGCCGGATCCCCCAGTCACAAGATCCCGTGTCTCTGATGCGCCGGAAATAAAACATGTTTTGCCCCACAAAAGCCTTCCAAGAATATGCATTCCACTGCTACAAAAGAATGGGGAAGTTCTGATAAGCCATCGAAGCACGGTCGAAAAGCTCGTAATAAATGAAGGTGCTCTTCTGGAATGTGAGAGGGGTTGAGAGGGACTCAACCTAGGCAGTTATTAGGGAGCTTTGTCACAGGAATAAACCAGCTTGGTTGGCTATAGCTGAGCCAAAGGTATTATACAACTCTGTCCCTAGCCACGTGTGGACTAGTATGGGATTTCGATTTGCAGGCCACAATCACAGAGAAGGCCTTCACCCAAACTTATGGGTCTTTTATAATCCATCTATCATCACCTAGGTGCAGGTTACTTTCTCTTCCTCATAAATTATGATGTTTGACTTTATTCATAATGCTGCTAATTACCGTTTTGGATTTGTTCATATGAGCACGGATCACATCATTCGTCGTGAGCTTTGGTGTGATATCATATCATTCTTAAGTAATAGAATGATGATAGTAGGGGATTTCAATTCAACGTTGGGATCTCATGAACGTCTGCACAGTACTCGAAGGGATAACTCATAACTTGGGTCAGCTTGAATTTAGAGAATTTCTTGACACTTTCAGCCTACATGATTTAGACTTACAGGGAGCTAGATTTACATGGGTGAGTCGGTCAGCTACTAGGGGTATGAGGGTATCTAAGATCGATAGAGTGATTACAGATGATGGTTTTTTAGATACTTGGGATTCCATAGTGAATACTGCCATGGCTAGACATGAGTCGGATCATACACCGACTCTTGTTACTTGCAAGCACAAGGATACTTCTCCTAAGCCTTTCCGATTTCAGAAAATGTGGCTGCTGGACACTGGATTTTATGTACTAGCAGAAACGTCATGGAAGGAACCTATTCTGCAGGGTGATCCGATTACTAAATTTGTAGCAAAGTTGAGAAGATTGAAGTCGGCTATTAAAGGTTGGAACTTAAGTACATTCGGGAACATATTTGATGAAGTGGAGATAGCCATGTGATATAATTTGATGCATATTTTAAAAATTAATTCTAGAATATCTTAGATATTAAGTAACGTAAAGGATAAGCTAGCTTATTCAAAATTGATAACATGCAGATAAAACTACTAGAAAGTCATAGTATACTTAGTTTGAAAGTAAGATAAGGAATACACTAGAATTAGTTAGAATTGTCAAAAGTGGTGGACTCACCTACATTTGTTTTCTATAAATACGTGTAGCATTCTTATGTGGAATATATGAAAGAAAATTGCTAAACTTCCCTGCCCCATCAATCCTCTACCAACTCTACATAAGGATTGAAGGTGTTAATGAAGATCTTTTCTTACAGGAAGTGGATGCTCATATTGCACTGAATAAAACTCTTAAAGAAAAGCACCAGTTCCTAAAACAGAAGAGTAGGGTAATATGGCTTAAGGATGGTGATAGAAACTTCGAGTTCTTTCATAAATACCGTAGAGTTCAGCGTACCACGTCAGCTATTAATATCATGAATATTAATGGAGAACTTACTGATGATAGCCGATGCATTGCACAGCAGATAGTGCAATATTACACCACGCTCTTTCTAAATCCAGAGGATGTGAATAGTTTTGAGCAACTTGACTTCATCAATAGTTTTGTCGGAGATGAGGAGAACAAAATTCTCACATCAATACCTACGACAGAGGAAATTAAACAGGCCGTGATGGACCTTTCAGCAGACAGTGCGCCGGGACCGGATGTTTTCGGTGGCTCTTTCTACCACAAGTGCTGGCACTTTATCGAGGTTGATCTTTGCAGAGCTGTTCAATATTTTTTCCATTATTCATACTTACCAGCGGGCATAAACTGCAATTTTATTGTGCTGGTTCCGAAGGTTGAAGGTGCCAAGAAAGTGGAGGATTACAGGCCAATCAATCTTTGCAACTTCTTGTTTAAAATTCTCACAAAGATTTTGGCTACTAGAATAGGGCCGGTTTTGACTGAACACTTAAGTTGTAATCAATTTGGCTTCATATACGGGAGAAGTATTCACAACTGCATTGCGGTGGCTTCAGAGAGTTTTAATAGCCTCAACAGCTCGGAACGTGGTGGCGTGGAATTCAAGATTGATATTAGAAAAGCTTTTGACACTCTGCGCTAGGACTTTGTCCTATATGTTTTGAAGAAGATGGGATTTAGCAGTACTTTCATTGGACGGAGTCAGATTTTTCATTCTGCAAAGGTCTCTGTTTTGATAAATGGGAGTCCGGAGGGGTTCTTTGATTGCGGAAGAGGGGTTAGGCAACTTAATCCCCATTGCTTTTTTGTATTGCTGAAGAGGTGCTTGGAAGATGGATTGAGCACAAGATTGCTGGAGGGGTCATTAGGCTGGCATATGTAAACAGGTCCACACCTTTATCCCCCTTATTTATTCTATGCCAATGATATTTTGCTATTCTTCTAGGGAGACAACAGCTCGATAGATTGATTACGGCAAATCCTGCAAAATTATGCGGCCATTTCTGTACAGGAGTTTAATCCGTTGAAATCTAAGGTTTACTTTGGAATTCATGTCAAACCTACTATCAAGAGAAAGTTACTCATGGTTTTAGCATACAGGAGTGGAGTTTCCCTTTCAAATATTTAGAAGCACTTATGTTTATTGGTTCTCCGAAAGTTGAATGCATTCAGCAGGCCACGGATAGAGTTCTTAGTAAATTTCAAAGGTGGAAAGGGAATACGCTTTCTATGGCAGGCCGGATATGCTTGGTTAATTAAGTGATTATTGCCGCAACGGTGCATGTGATGATGCTTTACAAATAGCCTAGGCATCTTATTAAAAAAATTGTAGAAATTTTGTATGGTCGGAAGATGTTAACAAGCAACATCACTTTACTGTGTCCTGGAAAAAGATATGCTGCCCGACTTCGGTGGGAGACTTGGGTATTCGATCCTTGAGAGCTGCTAATGAGGCTTATATTATGAAACTCTCGTGGGACATTCTTGAAGGTGAGGGAGCATTTGCCATGATCAGGGGAAGGTGGTTTGAAGGGAAGGAAATGAGAGCTAGATACACCATCTCTTCCATCAGAGCAAATGGGATCACCTATTCCATTATGTGTTTCATCTACTATTGCACTAATTAGATTTTTGACACGTGTCGTAATCAATGGTCAAATTTTTACCCCATGCCCTAAGGGTTTAATGGTCATTAATTAGGGTATAGTTTTTTAATAGGAAATAAATTATGAAATAGGGAGTGGAATACCAAAGTGGAATAGGGGATTTGGGTTGCCATCAGAGGGGGTAAATATCAAAATTGGTCATGTAAGTATGACATTTTCCAACTTTAGTCCTTTATCATTTGTAATTCTCAATTTTGGTCCTTTTTGTCTACTTTTAGTCCTTTTGTCCAAATTTAGTCATTTTTGTCCAAATTTTGTCCTTTATGTTAAAAAAATGTCAAAAAATTGTCCTACATTTAGGACTAATAGTGAACCAAAAAAGGACCAAATTTTGAAAGAAGGACCAAAACTGGACCAAAAGGATTAAAAGTAGATAAAAAATGACCAAAATTGAGAATTGCAAATGATAAAGGACTAAAGTTGAAAATGTCATACTTATATGACTAATTTTGATATTTACCCATTAGAGGGGCTTGCATGGCCAATATTAAAAGGCTTAAAGAAGATGAGATGTGGATGGCTGGTTACAATTTCAAAGTTAGATTTTGGTTGGATAATTGGATTGGAATGCCGATTGCTAATTTAGTTGAGATTCCACATAAACTTCGATGTCGTTTTGATGACACTATTGGGGATTACCTATATGACGGATATTGGCATTTTACTGAATGTTCCGAACACTTTTCCTCATATTGTGGAGGCAATTCTATCCACTCCAAGCCTTGATGATTGCAGGTTCTGGAGCAAATCTTTCCGCAGAAAAATCACTTCCAGCATTGCTTATATGCACATGAGACCTTCATTCCTAGAGACGAACTGGGGTTCCTGGATTTGGTCGAACTTTATACCTTCCCGGAGATTGATTACGGTGTGGAAGGCAATCAAGGGAGAACTCACCACATGGGAAGTGCTGAGGCAAAGGGGTTTTGAAGGGCCATCTAGATGCTACCTCTGCAAGAATGAGGAAGAGACGGTGGATCATGTATTTCTTGCATGTCCAATATCTTTGGAGGTTCTCAACAGAATTCTGGCAGGATTTTCGTTGGGAGGGAGAATGCATTTGGACCAGACTTTCTTGGTATTCTTGATACAAGCCATGGGAATAACGGAAAGCAAACAGGTTACAGCATTATGGAGGCTTGCTGTGGTTTCCTACATTTGGATCATTTGGTAGGATAGGAATAATACGATGCATGATGGTTACAAAGAGGAACTAACTGATAAATACGTTAGACCATCAGGATTAGTGGCAAATCTTATGGCTCTAATAAGGGAGGGAAAAGAGAGCACAATATGGGCACCAGGAATAATACTAAGGAGGACTTGAGTACTTTGAGATTTTTTGGGATTGCTGGTGTACCTAGGAAAGCTCCACAGGTTATCCCAGTAAAATGGATACTGCCTCCGGTAGGTTGGACAATATGAGGCTGGCGTGCCAGGAGCAATGTCTAGTGGAGGATTATTTCGAAACAGTAGAGGGTTTTCGATTGGTGGATTCAGCTGTGGGTTCGGCTATGGTTTTGCGATGGAGGCGGAATTGGCAGTTGCGTGTTTTGTTATCGAGCTAGCTCATGATAAAGGATGGACACAACTTTGTCTTGAAATCGATTCTACATATGTACTTCATGCATTCGTGCATGACCATCCTGCTATTCCGTGGAGATTGGTGTCGAGATGGATGAGATCCAAAGACATTGTACAGCAAATTAGATTTCGGGTGTCCCACATCTATCGAGAGGGGAATTTAGCCGCGGATAGATTGGCTTCGATCTAATTTTGAGAAAATTTTGTTATCATGAATCATGACTACTTTACATTCAAATAAATTTTTTCCTTTCTTTTTATAACATCTTTTTCGACTTTGTATTTCCTGTACTTTTTCTTTCTATTTTCTATAATACTGTCACAACTTGAAACCGTATCTAATACCGTCTCAACATGAAGCCATTTCTAATACCGTCTCAAAATTAAATTTGTTATTGTTGACCAATGGTCAACGAGAATACCATCACTAATTAAAAAAAATGTCTCAAAAGCTATCTCAAATAGAGATGACTAATATACAATCTCTAATTTTAGTCTCTAATCAAAGCTTTTTTGTAGCATAATAGTTCATTTGTCTAAAGAGTAATTTTAATGTAATAAAAAGTAATCATAAATCAAAATTTATAATAATTTGAAGAGCAAAATTTTCATTTACACGAGTAATAATTTATGTCTTTAAAAAGTAATTATTCGTGTATAAAGGAGTAATAATTGAAAATAGGGTTTTTGTGTGAACCTAGTCCACACAAATGTTTACCTTAATTTAATATTTAAAATTAATTATACTCCCTCCATTCCATAAATATTTTCACCCCTTATTCGTACGGATATTAAAAAAAGTAATAACTTAGGTATCATAATATTTTTGGTAATAAATAAATGATAAAGTATACTAGGTATGTTATGTATAAGTGATTTTTTTTAAATAAATTTTATAGGAAATGGTGATTGTATTTGACTTTTTAATTTGTTTTTTTTAGGAAAGTGCAAATATTTATAAGACAATCTAAAAAGGAAAGTGTGCTGAGATGAGAGAGTACTCTCTTTATAATATTATTTATGAATAATTTGTACGGTAGCTATAGTCCTATCGATTTTAAGAAAAGAAAAAGAAAAAAATTATAGTAAATGGTTTTTAGTGGGTATTGAATTTTTGAGTTAATAACTAAAGGTAAAAGCTTATGTGCTCCCAGGGACAAGCTGTGTCCCTATGTGAATACAATCTTCCCCTCTATATTTTATTTAAACTTATGTATTATTAGGTGGTTTAAATTACAAAGGGATACGAAAATTGCAAAGGAATACAATGTCCCGGGGACAAAAGAGTCTCACTCATTAATAAATTATTCAATTCATTACATGATATATTTTACATCCATTCCATAATAGAGTTTATCTCTTGTGGGTTCGGGCCGCAAGACATTCAAGAATACAATATTTTGATTTAAAGGGTATGCATAAATGTATTATTTCTTCAATGAAAAAATCAATTAAAACATGAATGATATTAATATTTAAATAAAAAATAAAATAAGGGTATAAATTTTTTTAATAAAAGATACGTTATTTAATATACAAGGATACTACTTTTAGAAACTTCGAACCTTGGCACACAGTGCACCATGTTTTTTTTAAAGGTAAAAAGAGTATATAATATTCAATTAAGTACAAGAGGTACTCAACTCATAGATTAAACAACTACAATAGAAATTATAACACTAGCTTCTAATTTATAAAACAATTTCTTGGTGAATGAAACCATCTATTTACTCCACTATCTATTCTAATTTTATTCTTGATATATAACCAATCCCACACCTTACTTTTAATATCATCAACAATTTTTCTGAATATGGTACATCACTACTAAACAACAACATATTTTTACATTTCCACAAATTCCCAACAATCTCCTCTCTATGGCCTCTCTCTCCTTCTTCCTTTCCTCACGGTCTTGCTTAAGCATTTCCATTATTTGACATAATTGATCTTCAACAAAAAATCTTCCTTCCTCATCCGGTGGACACCCTACCTGGACATAAGAATATTTTTTCTTGAAAATTTTATTGGGTATACCCGTTTTGCATAAAAGAACCATTTTCTCTTTGATAATTAGGCATGTTCCACTCGTGTCCCACTTTAATGTCGAAAATAGGCATTGAGTAGATATTTTGAAGCTCATATCTTGAAAATTTTGGTTGAAGGCTTATAAAGAAAAAGTTATTATAAGAACTTGATGGAGTAATATGTGCACCCTTATATGGTTGAAATGTACTCTCAAAGTAAGCTCATTGCCATCCCATTTCCTCCATTATTGTAGATTGGTCCACATTTATCATCTCTTTCAAAGGGACCTTCGACAATTCTCTTCACTTTCTATTTTTGTGCTTGCTCCTTCTTCCCTTCTATCAAGGTTGGTGTACCTATCAAGAAGAACAAGTCAAAACAAAAAATTTTCAAAGCAAATATAAGATGCAAAATAAGAAAAAATTTCCTTGGTAAAGCTCACAAATTCAAACACGTTACACCAATGTCCTTCTCTCAGGCAACGGCGACAAAAATCTGATCACACTTTTCTTTATGTGAAATAAAGAGCAAGTGTGCTCTATCGTTGTGTAGAATGTGGTGACCAAGTAATAAAATATATCGAACCTAAAGGAGAAAGTATGGTAGCCTATTCAAGAAGTCCTCGCTCTAGAAGGACGAATCAAATGATACGGCTGCGAATTATACTACAATATCAACTAATGCAAGCAAGGAAAATAGAATAGCAAACAAATTAGCAAGACATTAATAAGATAGAAGATGGATGAAGGTAGAACAATCTAAGAAGTATGAAAGACTAACAACATCATGAAAAGGGCATATATAGACTAACACATACATGCAGTGATGATCATCATGTTATGATTAAGGGCACTCACTAGTTCCACCTAAACTCCTTCACAAGATACTTAGGATGTAGACTACATAGGGAATCGCTATTCACACCTAATATAAACCCTAAAAAGCTCTTAAAAGTGTCACCAATTAATTCTTATAGGTACTTATGGCTATTAATATACTCCCTCCGTCCTGCATAAATAGCACCATTTTACTATATTGGGTGTTCTATCCAAATTGCACTATTTTTCTCTTTTAGTAAAAAAGGCTACCAATGGCCCACCACTACCTATCACATCTCTCTAATACACCTACCCACTTTACATAAAATAATAATACTCCTTAATCTAAGTGCAAAAAGCAAATGCACCTCTTTGCCTGGGACGGAGGGAGTACCAGTTTAGAGATATTATCACTAAGAATTTTCTCTAATAGGCAAGGACATTTGCCTATGTTCCCTTTCTAAGGTCAAGTGAGTATTGACTTGGTTCCCCTCATTAGATCAAACACTTTCACAAGTAATTCTTTCTAATGTTCTATCATAAAGCTCTAGGCATATTATGGTCTTCACAAACTCACTCAACACCTTTAGTATAAACAACTCAGGCAACCAAATGATTCAATTAACTACTTATCACATACACACATGTTCACACATCGTATGCATGTAAATAATAATTAACCATACAAATCATATCATTCATTGATGAATAAGCATTCATGATAGAAAATATTCATAACAATCAATTCATCAAACATGTGATGTGCAAAATTCTACATTATCCTTAATCAATCATATTGCTAGCCTCACAAGAGGACTAGCCACTACAAGTTATTACAAATTCAATACAATCCATTGCATGTTCCAATTGAGCTATATAATGAAGAAAATAACAAAATAAAGGAAAGTTGGCTTCCCTTTGATGGTGAATGTCCTCCTCCTTGATCATGTCACAATCTTCAACCAATGTAAATCTTCTACTTAGAATGGTGAGAGGTGATGGAAGTATGGAAGATATGAGAAAATCTAGTGGATTTGATGGATGAAATATGTAGCGATGAAGGATGGGAAAATGGAGAGAAGTGTGCGTGAAATGTGGTATAATATGTGTGGAGAAACTGTTCAGAATGATTCATCTCATCAAAATGACGCTAATGATGTATTTATAAGCCTGGAACCTTCTAGAATCAACGCTGATTATAAATCCAACTTTCTGTCGAACTCAACTAGAGCTCTACAGCTCGACTCGAGTCGGTGCTCGTTTCACGGCAAATTTGCGCAGATGACGAAGCTCGACGAACAGGGAAGACCGAGTTCATGTCTTAGGTATTTACAGTCAACTTCCGATGGACGAGTGTCGGAGCTCGACCAGGACTTTCATGCACCAACTCAACACGAGTTCAAGCCCCGGGTCGAGATCTGTAGACATAATGTCCATTTTTTCTTATTTCGGCCGACTCCCGACTCCATTTTGCTCCGTTTTCACCTATTTTTCATAAAATTAAGCTTATTTTTACACATCTATCAATTTATAGCACAAATCTCCATATGAACGTAAAACACCACCAAAAGCTACACAAAACAGATAAAACGATACGAAAATTTATATGAAAAGACACTAAAATGTAGATGAAAATAGCGACGATCACCCCACAATAAATTTCATTATCCAAAATATGAAACATCACATATGATTGATGTAATATTTTATTTTTTAATGGTGCAAATTATTATGGGGATGGAAACAGAAAAGAAAAATGTAAAGGTAATTCGATTTGTATGGAGTATAAGACTAAATAAACAATTAAAAAAAAATTAGGACTCACTTGTGAGATAGTATCTATATAATATTCTAGACATGGATTCATTTATTTATAATTTGATCAATTATTAAAAATATAAATTTAGATATGAAACTATGATTATAAAGTAATTAAATTATTATAATTTATTAAAGTTTGAGATGTGGTTGATTAAAATATTGTTTTAAAATTATTGAAATATAATGTGTAATTTATTAAAATAAAATTCAATGATTTAATTAATCATATTTTAAAAGCATGCCTCAAATATATAAAGATTAAACTTTGATATTGATTTAAATGATGAATCATATAGCTACTTGTACCCATTATTTCATAAGAAATTTTGAAAATAAATACTCTCTCCGTATCATAATTATTGTTATATTTACGATTGAACGAAAATTAAAGAATATAGTATTTTAATATTTAATAGATTAAAAAATATAATTTTTTAATGTATAGTGAGTGACTTTATTAGTATTTTGTGGACCCTATAAAGATATATTACTAATTATTTTGAGTTGGTCTCATAAATTTAAAAAAAAATTGTAATAATAATTGTAGGATACCCTAATCAGTAAAATATATAAATATTTATGGACCAAAGGAGTATATATCTTATATATACTAATTACGAATACATTGCTATAAATAACTTTTTTAAAGTGTGAGGTGTCGCAATGTGGTTAAATTTCGTATATTTTTATTTTAATATTAGATATATAATCTTTTTACTTTTATTTATTTATTTATTTATTATTATTACTATTATTATTATTATTATTCATGTATGTTGACGGCTGTTCTTGGCTCGTTAATTTAGTATTTGAAGGATTAAGATATTTGATAACAAAACTAAGAACGAATACCATCAAACATGATAAGATACAAGTAAAGGGATCACAACAGATAAATATTCAATTCTACCAAAGAACTCAACCAATTTTATTACTCCCTGATTAGCCATAACTTGTAGTCGGGTTGACCAATTCAAGAATTTATCGAACCACAGGGAGGTCGATGCTAGCACTTAAGTGAGATCACGTTTATCACGATTTTATAGAAACGAATCATAGATGGATGGTTGATTAAACAAGTAATTAAATGAAAACCAATGAAAGTAGACAAGCAATTATCAAATGACAAGATAAAATGATGAATGAGTGGTTTTCCAAATTGAGTAGAAGTGAGATTAACAATACTAATGAAGTAGTAACTCATGGACTCATGCATTAAACTCATATGTATCAAGGGTTAAGACTAAGGGCCAACACATATACCACCTACACTTCCTCTCGAAATGAATATGATGTAGATCATTTGCACAATCTCAAAATAGCTCAAAGGTTGGTTCTCAATTAAACTATTCCAACTAGGTACTAAGTTCAATTAAAGAATCCCTTCATATAATTAATTGACTTCTCAATCTAACTAATCACATGTTCTATCAAAGGGTTCTAAATAATAAAGGACTTCTCAATCACTTTACAATTTATAATGCACATGAGGTGTTTGATATAATGATTCACTTGACTATCCTAAGCACATAATTGATTTCTCAATCTAATCATATAATTAGAACAATCAAACACACAAAATATCATAGATCTCAAGATATGTAAGCACCAATGATAGAAAATCAAATATCCCCATCAACATATGAATTTAATTACATAGATCCACAAATTAACCAACAACCTTCATGTTGCTAATCTCACAAGGGAGATTAGCCTACAATCTTCATAAGATCCATAACATAGACATTAGAAATCTTACAAATCATGGTAAACTAAAGGATTAACACAAAATTGGAATGAAAACTCCCTTGGAAATGGATCCAATTGAATCTCCCTTCTTCCTTTGGTGATCACCCAATCTTCCTTGCTTCTTCACTTGATTTGGATGGTAGAAATTATGGAGAAATGATGTAGATCCAAAAATGGATGAATGGATGAAGGTGATGGTGTAAAATAGAGGAAATGGTGTGTGATGTGTGTGTGGAAGGTGGAAAATCGGATCTTCTCTCACATATTGAAGTATTGGGTATTTATACCCCTTGGGAGGCTTCTAGAAGGATTCTGATTTTTTTCTAGGATTTTACACAGCACGAGTCGTGCTCTGCCACACGGCCATAAGGTGCCCGTGTTGCATGAACAGATGCTCCCGCACGGCCATCGCTTACAGGCCCGTGTTGATGACAGGGCTCGTGCTGCCAACACGACTCGTGCAACTTAACACGGCCTTAAGGTGCCCGTGTTAAAGAATAGGTGTCGCCGCACGGCCACCACTTACAGGGCCGTGTTGGCTACACGGCCCATTAAACTTAGTCTCAATTTTAGTACAAATTGATAAGAGTAAGCGTACTCTATCGTTGTGTGTAGACGTTGTGACCAAGTGCAAAATTTATAATATCGAACCCAAGGGAGAAAGTGATGTATCCATATTCGAAAGATGTTTCACTCTAGAAGGACTAATCAATAAAAGGAGGGAGTGATTAATACTACAAACTACCTAAGAAAGCAATTAAAGGATAGAAAATGTACATATGAGATGGGTAATGGGTGATGGTGATCAATCTAAGAAGTATGTAAGGCAAGCAATATAATGGAAAAGGCTTATGTAGATTCACACACACACATGCTTTGAAGGACATCATGTTATGATATTAAGGGCAATCACTTATGTACCCCTAATCCCTATGGCCAAGGCAATTAGGTTCTCAACTCTTTTACAAATTTAAATCTCCTAGGATTGTGTCTTACTCTCAATTCCCATGAAGGTACTATGATCATAAGTTGGGTTCCCCTCACTAGTTCATCACTAATGTCCTATCATGAGGTTCTAAGCACAAGAAGGGTACGGCTTGCCTCCCCTCACACTAACTAAGTCATCTCGTGCAATCAACGATTCAATTAAATCACTAAGCATAATATTGGAATGGTCATCCTAACACTATGAATAGAAAATTTAACCACACAAATCATATACGAAATGAGAATAAGCATTCATGATAGAAAATATTCATACAATCATTTCTTCGAACACGTGGCGTGCAAAATCTACATTATCCTTCACCAATCATATTACTAGCCTCACATGAGGACTAGCCACTATAAATCATTACAAAATCAATATTGTCCATGGAATGCTCCAAATGAGCTAAATAATGAAGAAAACAATAAATCAAAGGTTGATGGGCTTCCCTTTTGAAGTTGGTCTTCTCTTCCTTCAACATGCTCCAATCTTCACTCTTTGATGTTCTCCCCTTCTTAGATTGGTGGATTAGTGGAATGGATGGATGGATTTGAGGAAATCAAGAGGAATAGATGGATGGAATGAAGGATAGATGGATGAGATGGAAGATGGAAGATGGATGAAGATGGAGGTGTAAAATGGGTAGAATGGTGTGTGATGTGTGTGGGCACCCAAAACCCTTGATTTTCTCGTGCAAATGGTGTAATTGGGGGTATTTATACCCCCTGAGGAAGTCTGGAAGTCGCACTTGAGTTTTGACACTTTTGCATAAAAACACGCCCGTGTTTTTATGCATCTGCCCGTGTTTTCTTGCAAAATTTCAGCACTCTGTGCATTTCTTGCACTTCTGAATAGACAACACTTTTCTGAATAGTGTTATCTTTTCTGTGTTGTCTTTGGTTCGTTCTCCCTCGTTTTAACTCCGAATTGAGATCCGCTTTTTCCTACATCTTCCTCTTCACCTCTAGAATTCATTTATACCTAAAAATTACACAAATTCCACCAAAGTACAAATTCTCCAAATATTTACAAATATCGCGCAATCTAGGACACTTAAACACTCAAACTAAGCATAATTGTATGGAACCATGCTATAATTAGACCCTAAATTCATGTGATTTCTACACTCATCAACCCCCCAAACTTAAAGTATTGTTCGTCCCCGAGCAACGAAGAAAAAAAAAGAACATGAGGGTAGAAATTAAGTGAATTGGAGAATGGATCAAAGAAATAGTATAATCATTTTCAACTAATCAATCAAATCAAACCACATGACTTAAATATCAATAAACTTATGCGCAAATCATGGTGGGAATAATGCAAGTACAATTCTCATTCTCACTTATCCTTTCAAGGTAGTTTATGCACTCACACTCATAGTGGAAATTGTGGACATGTTTACACTCATAATCTATTCACATGTACGCATTATCATAAGCTTGCCACAAGTCTCAAACTCTACATCACTATTGAAGTGTGTCAATCATTGTGTCAAATAGGACTTTATATTTGGATGTAATGAAGGCTCTTTGGTAGGGGTAGGGATATATGGATAAAAGTGACTCAAATATGTGTGTGGATGATTAGAAAAGACTTTTCCCTTCTCGTCAAGCGCTACTCCTTAATCATAAATTCACTTTTCATGTACTTCACATCCCTTCCTTTCTTAACTTTTGAACTTAAGCATTTCTTTTTGTAGCTCTTTTTCTCCATATCTTTTGCAATATAAATTTGAGCTTTTCTTTCTTTTTTATAGCTCTTATGCTCTTTTGTTTTTTTTTTAGAGCTTCATTCATTTTATTTTCTTGCTTACACATCATCATTCACTAGCTCTCATTACATTTCAAGTACAAAATTCTTAATTTCTTTTCCAAGCACAATTTTTGCTTTTCTCTTCATAACCTCCTTTAATAACCATCTCCAACAATCACCCACACAAAAGGTATTATGTAAAGGCTTAAGTGGGTTTTATTGGCTTGTAATGAGCTAATAATCAAAGAATAGGCTTCATAGGCTCAAAATGGTTTACAAGGGAACAATGTTATGGTAAGGATATTATTTGGCTAGTGACTTCAATTTTCAAGGATGACCTAAGATCATTTTCAACAATCTCCACACAATGTAGCCTCAAGCAAGACGAATAGCAAGTTCTAGAATACATACACATGAATGATGCACACATAAAAAAATGAATCACATAATATTTGTGCATTCAAGGCTCAAAATCTCACGGTTCATCAATAGTGTAAAAAACAAGCATCACACAAGCAAATCCCCATCCATTAAATTCCCAATTAAATAGTGTAGATAGTTTTTTTTAAGATCTCCATTTGAGATCCCTTCCCCTATGGGGGAGGGATCCATTTTAGTTTTAAATATTTTTCTAGATTAGGATTTTATTTGCTTTCCTAGAAGGTGGAGACACCAAGGAGAAGATGATCTTCATGGATGTAAAAACTTCATTAAGGTGTAATCTAATCCTATTTATTATCTTTATTTTCTATGTTTTGGTGGTTGATTGAAGGCATGATTATTGATTAATTTATGAAAATGTCTTGATTGAATTTCCGGCTTTGATTAGGTTTTATTTATGAAATTCACATGTCTTGTAATAATATGGGATTTATGTCTTTGGTATTAGTGCATTGTGATTAAGTTGTGTATTGTGTATCGACATGTCTTGTCGTTGCTTTACCCTTGGTTGTTTTGCACGATTATCATATGTGAGTTTTTTCCATTTATTATATGTGGGTTTAATATGGGGGGAGTTTGGCCAAAACCTTCCTATGTTTAGAACAACATAAATGAACACTAGTGAGATCACTTGTGCCCGAGGATTAAACTAGTGAGGGAACCCCATCCATACGAGCATAGTACCTTGAAGGGAATTGTAAGTAGGATCGATCCTAGGAGCTTTTTAGGGGTTGTGAAGACAATCTACATCCTATTCACCATGGCCATTGGGGATAGGTAGAAATAGTGATCGCCCTTACCATGATTTGCTTAAAAATGGAAAACAATTAAAGATGTTGGATGATTGATTATATGAGTGTATCATGAAGACTACCATGGCATTGAAAATCCCAAAATATTGTAATTAGATTTATTTTTTCATGCATTTTATTTTTTTTATTTTTAAACCTCATTTCCGATCGTCCCTAACTAATCACGATACTATACCTAACGGCCATGAATCCTAAATTCCCTTGGGTTCGATATTTTGTTGCTTGGTCGCCCGAACTATAACGACCAATCAAATGCATAAACTTAGTCTCAATTTTGGTACAAATTGATAAGAGTAAGTGTACTCTATCATTGTGTGTAGACGTGGTGACCAAGTGCAAAATTTATAATATCGAACCCAAGGGAGAAAGTGATGTATCCGTATTCGAAAGATGTTTCACTCTAGAAGGACTAATCAATAAAAGGAGGGAGTGATTAATACTACAAACTACCTAAGAAAGCAATTAAAGGATAGAAAATGTACATATGAGATGGATAATGGGTGATGGTGATCAATCTAAGAAGTATGTAAGTCAAGCAATATAATGGAAAAGGCTTATGTAGATTCACACACACACATGCTTTGAAGGAAATCATGTTATGATATTAAGGGCAATCACTTATGTACCCCTAATCCCTATGGCCAAGGCAATTAGGTTCTCAACTCTTTTACAAGTTTAAATCTCCTAGGATTGTGTCTTACTCTCAATTCCCATGAAGGTACTATGATCATAAGTTGGGTTCCCCTCACTAGTTCATCACTAATGTCCTATCATGAGGTTCTAAGCACAAGAAGGGTATGGCTTACCTCCCCTCACACTAACTAAGTCATCTCGTGCAATCAACGATTCAATTAAATCACTAAGCATAATATTGGAATGGCCATCCTAACACTATGAATAGAAAATTTAACCACACAAATCATACACGAAATGAGAATAAGCATTCATGATAGAAAATATTCATACAATCATTTCTTCGAACACGTGGCGTGCAAAATCTACATTATCCTTCACCAATCATATTACTAGCCTCACATGAGGACTAGCCACTATAAATCATTATAAAATCAATATTGTCCATGGAATGCTCCAAATGAGCTAAATAATGAAGAAAACAATAAATCAAAGGTTGATGGGCTTCCCTTTTGAAGTTGGCCTTCTCTTCCTTCAACATGCTCCAATCTTCACTCTTTGATGTTCTTCCCTTCTTAGATTGGTGGATTAGTGGAATGGATGGATGGATTTGGGGAAATCAAGAGGAATAGATGGATGGAATGAAGGATAGATGGATGAGATGGAAGATGGAAGATGGATGAAGATGGAGGTGTAAAATGGGTAGAATGGTGTGTGATGTGTGTGGGCACCCAAAACCCTTGATTTTCTCGTGCAAATGGTGTAATTGGGGGTATTTATACCCCCTGAGGATGTATGGAAGTCGCACTTGAGTTTTGACACTTTTACATAAAAACACGCCCGTGTTTTTATGCATCTGCCCGTGTTTTCTTGCAAAATTTCAGCTCTCTGTACATTTCTTGCACTTCTGAATAGACAACACTTTTCTGAATAGTGTTGTCTTTGGTTCGTTCTCCCTCGTTTTAACTCCGAATTGAGATTCGCTTTTTCCTACATCTTCCTCTTCACCTCTAGAATTCATTTATACCTGAAAATAACACAAATTCCACCAAAGTACAAATTCTCCAAATATTTACAAATATCGCGCAATCTAGGACACTTAAACACTCAAACTAAGCATAATTGTATGGAACCATGCTATAATTAGACCCTAAATTCATGTGATTTCTACAATCATCAACCCCCCAAACTTAAAGTATTGTTCGTCCCCGAACAACGAAGAAAAAAAAAGAACATGAGGGTAGAAATTGAGTGAATTGGAGAATGGATCAAAGAAATAGTATAATCATTTTCAACTAATCAATCAAATCAAACCACATGACTTAAATATCAATAAACTTATGCGCAAATCATGGTGGGAATAATGCAAGTACAATTCTCATTCTCACTTATCCTTTCAAGGTAGTTTATGCACTCAAACTCATAGTGGAAATTGTGGACATGTTTACACTCATAATCTATTCACATGTACGCATTATCATAAGCTTGCCACAAGTCTCAAACTCTATATCACTATTGAAGTGTGTCAATCATTGAGTCAAATAGGACTTTATATTTGGATGTAATGAAGGCTCTTTGGTAGGGGTAGGGATATATGGATAAAAGTGACTCAAATATGTGTGTGGATGATTAGAAAATACGTCTCCCTTCTCGTCAAGCACTACTCCTTAATCATAAATTCACTTTTCATGTACTTCACATCCCTTCCTTTCTTAACTCTTGAACTTAAGCATTTCTTTTTGTAGCTCTTTTTCTCCATATCTTTTGCAATATAAATTTGAGCTTTTCTTTCTTTTTTATAGCTCTTATGCTCTTTTGTTTTTTTTTTTTTAGAGCTTCATTCATTTTATTTTCTTGCTTACACATCATCATTCACTAGCTCTCATTACATTTCAAGTACAAAATTCTTAATTTCCTTTCCAAGCACAATTTTTGCTTTTCTCTTCATAACCTCCTTTAATAACTATCTCCAACAATCACCCACACAAAAGGTTTTATGTAAAGGCTTAAGTGGGTTTTATTGGCTTGTAATGAGCTAATAATCAAAGAATAGGCTTCATAGGCTCAAAATGGTTTACAAGGGAACAATGTTATGGTAAGGATATTATTTGGCTAGTGACTTCAATTTTCAAGGATGACCTAAGATCATTTTCAACAATCTCCACACAATGTAGCCTCAAGCAAGACGAATGGCAAGTTCTAGAATACATACACATGAATGATGCACACATAAAAAAAATGAATCACATAATATTTGTGCATTCAAGGCTCAAAATCTCACGGTTCAACAATAGTGTAAAAAACAAGCATCACACAAGCAAATTCCCAACCATAACAAGTACACAAGCTCATATCTATTCAACCACATGATCTAACTCAATCTCATAGTCTCAAACAATCACCAAATTAGCTCCACAAGAGAAGATTCAATAATAAGAAATCAAGGAACGGCTCACAAAAATAAGAGGAACAAAAAGTGCGCCGGTTAAAAATGTACAACTAAGAGCAATACGAGCATGTAACAAAATGAACTATCCCGGCCCCCAAACTTAAATTTAACTAAGAGTTGAATTTTAGTTTGAATAGAGTTTTGTTACCAATTTTGTTGCACTTCTTTCTTCTCTTCAAGACCATCACCGGAAGCTCCTTCATGTTCCTAAAAAAAAGACAAGAAACACGATAAAAACTAAAAACAACTAAGAAAAGCAATTAAATGAAAGAAATATAGATAATGATGGGTTGCCTCCCATCCAGCGCTAAGTTTAACGTCTTCAAGCCGGACGGATCATGGAGAACTCATCGGAATGGCCAAGGATATCGTTCGTTCTTGCCATCAAATTTTAATCTTTGTGCTTCTTCCTCTATTAGGCATTTGTGGCAAGTAACGACCTCAATAACGTCCTTTGAGATTGGCTTTAAAAATTCAACTTGTTTGAACTTGCATTCCATTGACCTCTCCTTTCGTGACCACCACTTATTCCTTCTTACCACATAAGCTCCCAACATCTCTTCAAGCTTTCTCTTTTCCCTAAGACATTGAGAAGAATCAATAGGTAAGACAAAGTCAATATAAACAACATTTTGAAATTCAATGCAACTTGAAGAGTTAAAAGGTTTAGAAATGCTCATTTCACTCTTGAACTCTTCTTCAAGTGCTTTTAGACCTTGTTCCTCTTCATTGAATTCATACACCTCTTTCGATTCCTCATCTTCACTTGAATTCTCTTTGTCTTCCTTATCTTCAAATAGCTCTTCAACACTTGAGTCCTCATTCCCCGAACACTCTTCTACCTCAAACTCTTCTTCAAACTTTTCATCAAAATTCTCAATTTCTTGAAGAGTGTTCCGTTCACTTATCATTTGACTCATTTGACGTTCAAGGGCCTCAAATCTCCTCTCATTTTTCTCATCTTTTTTCTTTCTTTCTTCTCTTCTTTCTTCAATCATCTCATACATCATTTCCATAAGTTGTCCAACTCGATCTTCTACGGATGGCTTTATCTCTTCACTCGGTGGTTGCCAACTTTGTTCTTGGAGATAATTCCCTTGATTTTGGAAATTACTCCCTTGCATGTAAAACATATCCTCTACTTGAGAACTTGGCATCATCCACTCTTGTTGCACCGTAGGATACGAAGTTGACATACTTTGAAGATCTTGAGTCCCATAACTAGGAAGACATGTTTGAAAATTTTGTCTTGTATCACTTCCATTAGAATATCTTCTAAACAACTCCATTAAGGCATTATTTTCGGATAAAGATGTAACCGGAGGAACTTGGTTGTTGGAAATTGGTATGGAATAAGTGTATGCTTGTTGAGGTTGGAATGTATTTCCATTGTAAGCACTTTGCCATTCCTCATAACTGCCATTGTTGTAGCATTGAGAGCTTGCTTGACTCATTTGGCAATTATACACGTAGTTGCTCTCATTCATATAGCCAATTGATTGTTGTGGTGGAACCAAACCAAATAGATTTCCATAATTCTCTCCCAAGTATTTGTTCCAATCATCCATGTTCATACTCTTCTTTTCAAGGCTTGCTACAACTTCCTTCACTTTCTATTTTTGGTTGCTCCTTCTTCTCTGCTATCAAGGTTGGTGTACCTATCAAGAAGAACAAGTTAGACCAAGATTTTCCAAAGCAAATATATAAGCAAAATGTCCTAAGTAAAGCTAACAAATCCAAACACGTTACACCGAAGCCTTTCTCCCCGGCAACGGCGCCATGAACTTAGTCTCAATTTTGGTACAAATTGATAAGAGTAAGCGTACTCTATCGTTGTGTGTAGACGTGGTGACCAAGTGCAAAATTTATAATATCGAACCCAAGGGAGAAAGTGATGTATCCGTATTCGAAAGATGTTTCACTCTAGAAGGACTAATCAATAAAAGGAGGGAGTGATTAATACTACAAACTACCTAAGAAAGCAATTAAAGGATAGAAAATGTACATATGAGATGGGTAATGGGTGATGGTGATCAATCTAAGAAGTATGTAAGGCAAGCAATATATTGGAAAAGGCTTATGTAGATTCACACACACACATGCTTTGAAGGACATCATGTTATGATATTAAGGGCAATCACTTATGTACCCCTAATCCCTATGGACAAGGCAATTAGGTTCTCAACTCTTTTACAAGTTTAAATCTCCTAGGATTGTGTCTTACTCTCAATTCCCATGAAGGTACTATGATCATAAGTTGGGTTCCCCTCACTAGTTCATCACTAATGTCCTATCATGAGGTTCTAAGCACAAGAAGGGTATGGCTTACCTCCCCTCACACTAACTAAGTCATCTCGTGCAATCAACGATTCAATTAAATCACTAAGCATAATATTGGAATGGCCATCCTAAAACTATGAATAGAAAATTTAACCACACAAATCATACACGAAATGAGAATAAGCATTCATGATAGAAAATATTCATACAATCATTTCTTCGAACACGTGGCGTGCAAAATCTACATTATCCTTCACCAATCATATTACTAGCCTCACATGAGGACTAGCCACTATAAATCATTACAAAATCAATATTGTCCATGGAATGCTCCAAATGAGCTAAATAATGAAGAAAACAATAAATCAAAGGTTGATGGGCTTCCCTTTTGAAGTTGGCCTTCTCTTCCTTCAACATGCTCCAATCTTCACTCTATGATGTTCTTCCCTTCTTAGATTGGTGGATTAGTGGAATGGATGGATGGATTTGAGGAAATCAAGAGGAATAGATGGATGGAATGAAGGATAGATGGATGAGATGGAAGATGGAAGATGGAAGAAGATGGAGGTGTAAAATGGGTAGAATGGTGTGTGATGTGTGTGGGCACCCAAAACCCTTGATTTTCTCGTGCAAATGGTGTAATTGGGGGTATTTATACCCCCTGAGGAAGTCTGGAAGTCGCACTTGAGTTTTGACACTTTTGCATAAAAACACACCCGTGTTTTTATGCATCTGCCCGTGTTTTCTTGCAAAATTTCAGCTCTCTGTACATTTCTTGCACTTCTGAATAGACAACACTTTTCTAAATAGTGTTGTCTTTTCTGTGTAGTCTTTGGTTCGTTCTCCCTCGTTTTAACTCCGAATTGAGATCCGCTTTTTCCTACATCTTCCTCTTCACCTCTAGAATTCATTTATACCTGAAAATTACACAAATTCCACCAAAGTACAAATTCTCCAAATATTTACAAATATCGCGCAATCTAGGACACTTAAACACTCAAACTAAGCATAATTGTATGGAACCATGCTATAATTGGACCCTAAATTCATGTGATTTCTACACTCATCACCCGTGTTGGTGCTGGCTCATGTATTTCTTCACTGTTTTGGCTCGTTCTCCCTCGTTTCAACTCCGAATTAAGATCCGCTTTTTCCTACGTCTTCCTTATCATATCTAGCATCAAATAAAAAGTGAAAATTATAGGTTTAAGCTCCTTCACACATATTTCCATAAAAACACAAAACACAACCAAATAACACATAAAATACGGATAAAAATATACGAAAACTCACATAAAAAGATACTAAAATCTAGGTGAAAATATCACTCATCACTCCCCCTTTAGAAAAACACTCCTTCCTCCCAATTTCTTACAAGTGTAATGTCTAAAGTCAGTATCAGTGTCCTGCCTCTCTCCTGTGATAGAGGCTATTTATATTATTCTAAAACTCTAAATCCGAGCCAATCGTCTTACGCCACCTAGATGGAGACAAGCCGTCTTTAATGGTGTTGTCTGGTATGCCGATTAGCTGGAGGAGAGGTCTGGACACCACTGGTTGCTTTTGTAGGATTTTGCAGAGTGCCTCCATCCTTTGTTGTCTTCCCATTGGTAGTTTGAGTAAGGTGCACCAGTCAATCATTGTCTCCTAGTTTAGAATTGCTGCCCAAGATACCTCTTCTTCCCGTTAGTGTTGTCTTCTAGCTTGCGGTACTTGTCCTCTTTCATGATAGTGTCTATTCTCCACTGTTCCGCTTTCGCTCCCCCCTTTGGTCTTCGGTCATGCCAGTTTTTAGTACTGTGGTGTTCATCCGAGCTCTCGGCCAGGGGAAGGATGTCGCCGAGATTTCCTGTCGAGGGTGCTTCCTGGCTTCGGCCTTGTTTGGCGGGTTTCTCTTTGTTCTTTCCTCGATTGGGACTTCGAGTTGTCGCAACCTCCTTGGGCTGCTTCAATTCCCTTTTCAGTTCTGTTTATCGTTCAGGCCGCGAGGGGTTGGGCCTTTTTCTTCAAGTATAATAGCGGTATTGGGCTTTTGGGCCTAAAAAGCATGGGGATATAATATTCATAACATTAACCCCTCGAGCCTGAATAATTTTATGACTTGAGATTATTCATGGTCGAATTGTACTTCACAGGTTATATTCCTCATGCTTCGATGCCTGTGATATTAGGGTTCTTTCCATCTCGGCTCCTCGTTATTCTCAATCGCTGCCTTTACCTCGATAAGATCCTGTCTTATTGGGTTTTACTGCAGTATTTTTAAGATATTCTCATTCCAGTGGGAGGTATATCTGGCACTTGGGGTGTAACTGTTGATTTGAAATTCAAAATTTGAATCTTTTTGTCGGTTTTCCTTTTTCTTCTTCCTCTTTTTTCTCCTTTCAATTCTGTAGGCGGTTGGCATTCCTTTTATACGGCGCTTTCTCTTTTCTCTTCCAAGTATTATTCTTCCTCTTTCTTTCCCTTTGCATCTCTGAATCTCTCCCTATCTTTTTCGTGTTCTTCTATCGTCACCATCGCTTAGGGTTTCCTTTTCTCCCTTCTCTCCTCCTTCTTTTCCCTCTTGCTACGATTTGCACAATATGGCTTGCGGGAGTTCTTCGTCTTCTCTCAGACTTTCTCGTTCTTTCTCTCATTCGACTGATTCTTCACTCGGCAGTTTGGGGTCCCCTTCCTCTTTCTCGGAAGAAGGTTCGCGATCACCTTCTCCTTCTCAACTTACGTTTAACCAGATGGTTGTCGATTTCATTTCTAATTTCACATTGGAGCACAATCTTGAGGTTGTTGATGTCGGTCCCGAATTGCTAGCTCATCTTGGAGAGCCTCCATGATGGAATGAGGGTTCCTCTTTTTCGGCTGCCAAGGTTTCCTCTGTTATTAACGACTCTTCGTTAAGGAGGAGCACTGTTACTGCCCTTAGTAAATTCCAGTGTGGCGAGGGTATCGATTTCTTCCTCCCTTCTCCTGATGGTTGTATGTGTTATGCTCCGCCTAATGCTGTTATTGTTTACGAGTTACAGCTCGAGCTCGGTCTTCGCTTTCCTTTCCACCCCTGTATTCGGGATATTTTCGAGTAAAATGGATACCTTAGAAACGGATGGAGGGAGTATTATTTTTGCTATAAAATGTTATCACTTTCACTATAAAATAATATTATTATTTATTTGTATTATAAATTGTTTATAAAATAATTCATTGCATCATTATCACTTTTTAGCAATTGAATATCACTTTTTATGTTATCATTTTTTATCTGTCTAAAGTAAGTGAGAGGATCTCACATAAGTAAGTGAGACGATCTCACACAAATCCCGTAATAATACTCGACCAATTCTCATTTTATTATTCGAATTATTAATATGTCTACTTTTCGTGCAAAGGGATAACTTGATCAGCTATAATTGATAGAAATTTGAACAAGGACGGACGTTACGAAAATAGTTGGAAAACGAGCACATCACGCTCTTATTTAACATGAGCTGTAGTGGAGATCCCCAACACATATTAACTTTGTATATCACATGGATATACGTATGTTAAGTAAAAAAGTTTGAGGAAGTGCTCTTAACTTTTTTTCAATAAAGCTTTATAATTAGTTAATTGAATTGTTTTATGAGGATCTCTCGTGTGAGACAGATTTGTGTGAGACGAATAGTGACAAATGTTGACTCGTTGTTAAAGTATGCATGTTATATAGGTAAAGTATGTTAATTTTTAGTTAAAGTATCTTTGTAGTAAATTATATTATAACACTTTAAAAACATACTTTAATTTATTTTATATATATATATATATATATATATATATATATAACAATAAATTAACATACTATATCTATATACTAATAAATACTCCCTCCGTCCCGCACAAAGAGTCTCTTTTTTTTCATTTTGGTCGTCCCACCCAAAGGGTTCTCTTTCCTTTTTTATACACATGGTCCCACACTCACCCACTAATACAATTAAAACATGGGGTCCACACTCCCACTAATATAACTACTCACTACACATTAAATAATACTCCCTCCGTCCCATAGTTATGTTCACCGTTACTGTAGATACGGAGTTTAAGAAAAGTTGCTTTTTGACTAACTTTATTGACTTTTTAGGGGTATTGTAGTATTTTTGGGTAATAAATAAATCATAAAGTAAGTTATGTGTGTTAGGTGAGAGGGGTATTTTTGAAATTAAGATAACTTTTGAGGTTGTTTGTTAATTTGAACTTTCCTTTTTTGGGTGGTGAACATAAGTATGGGACGGACGAAAACGGAATGTGTGAACATAAGTATGGGACGGAGGGAGTAATACTTATTAATCTACATGCAAAAAAGCAAAATGCACCCTTGGTGCGGAACGGAGGGAGTATACTTTAACAACAAGTTGACCCGTTTCACAACCCATCTCACGAAATTACCGTTTCACAAGAGAGTTTGTCTTATTTTATGAGTAACTAGTACGATAACTAAAAAAATATTTTTAATGAAAAGTGTTACAATAAAATAAGACAATCTTATAGACTTAGCCGAGGATCTTCTGTGGTACCAGTGATGATGAAAATTTTCTTTCATCGAAAAAATTTAGGAATACCTATACCATTGGTGAGTCGCACGTCACAAGAAAATTCACCCCTTTATCAGTGGCTAAAAGGTCATTGCTATTTGCCCCTTTAAAATCACGATAGTAGCTAAACATGTTTCTATTTTGCAGAATTTTATTCTTGGATTTAATACATCCTAAGAAGGAATTCTTGGATTTATGAATTGACAAATCTTTTTCTTCCTTGATTGCTGACAAAAAATTGGACCCTTATTTATCAACATTGTCATGATGAGAGCAAGAAGGGGAGAGAGGAGGTATATGATTTAGGTGTGAGGAGGATAAACAAAATCTGATCTAGTATTGCCTTAATCCTAGGATCAGCTACTAATATTAATGAGATGAGATTCCCTGTTTCAGTTGGTACTGCATCTTGTATACTTTCAATCACTTGATTCTTGAGTAATTGTTCAAGGACGTGATCCTTTGTCCCAGAATTAAATATCCAGTTGGACATTTACCAAGAAAAATAAGCCATCTATTTCTCTACAAGGTTGTTTGGTTGGAGATTGGTCTACTTGAAACAAAAAGGAAATTAAATCATTGTATATAAGGTTGTATTGTAAGTTCAAGACCATCATTTCGAGAATCTAGCTGCAGTACCACAGGGGTTGCAGATGTAGCGAAGTCGACATATGCCATCGCCGCATATAAGCGCTCCAGGTAACACACACCGGAACCTCTCCAACCATTCTCGCCACCACTGAAATTTACGAGTTCTTAATAAGAAGTCACGAGTTATCACCTTTCTTAATTTCTGTGTTGGGGGTGCAAACTAAAGAAGGGACAGAGGGAGTACTACTTATCATTTGTGTACACTAAGCATACAGTAAAGGAAAATTATTATATAAATTCAAGTCAATTCATCATGTATTCCATATTTCCACATCTCAAACATATTTCCCCTAGAGTAGTGCCTTCTTTTCACCAAAAAAGACTCAATCCTAAAATGTTCTCTTTTCACCATAAACAACACAAAATTAACACATATTTGCATCACCTGAATGCGAAAGCTCCGGCTGCCATCTCAATCGGCATCGAATTTTTTGCACAGCAGATGAATCGCCCAACAATAGAGGCTGACGCCCTGCACGGCTCTCTTCAACAACATCCAGATCTACTCCCTTAAGTCCCTGCACAACAAAGACACTCGAGCCACTCACACTTACTCCCTGTATAAGTATATTGCAAACACTTTGTAGGAAATCATTGCTGGAATCCTCAGAAATGATCTTAGGGCGACAACTCTGAAGTAAACACTTTGCCAGGAGTAAGCAATTAGAGGGCGGTGCATCACTCCGTGCATGGACTTTCAAAATTTCCACCACAGTTTTACCTGAAGCTTGAAGTTCCATGTCATTCCCCAAGCCCATAAAGTAGATACAAAGAGAAATTCTTGACAAGCTCAAACAATCCAACAATTTATTCAACTTAAGGTAACATTCAGCACTACCACAAAAGAAGGTTAAGGTTATATCAGACTCCCATTCCATTGAAGCTGTTTTGAAGGACAGTGAAGGCACATTTGAACCTATAAATCTAAACTTACGAATGTTTGGAACATCACAATTAAGCCGCAAGTGGCAGTGATCAAATGGAGTAAAGCTTATGCACTCAAGGGAACGACTAGAAAGTTCTATTATTCCTTCATATCCATGACAATAACGAATGGATAAATCCTTCAAGAAAGGAAATTTGGACAAAAGGTTACTGAAAAACGAGTTATCAACATTAACATCAGACAATAGCAAAGATTTGAGCTTATGCAACTGGTACAGAGGAACTGGAGCATAAAGAACAGGATCCATATATCCTGGCTGCAAAAATAAATTCTCAATTGAAGGGCAGCTAGAAACTATATCCCATACAGTATCACTCTCCATCTCAACATCCTTAAGACCAAGTGATTTTAGTCCTGAACAACTGACTTTTCTTTCTTGCCCTAGATCAATTTCACACCCAGATATTGACAATCTGATTAGGGTTTTGGATCCAAACACCTCACGTGGTAAAACGAATCCAAAATTAGAATCAGTATTGTCTTCATATTCAAATTCGAAATCTATAGTACCCATTTTAATCGCTTTCACAATTACTTCCTCAACCATAGTTTTTTCTTTCTCAAACAAATCCCCTGTATCTTCCCTGATAATAAACAACCTGAAACTCTGAATATTAATTTTCATTTCTTCATACCTTGCATTGTCTTCCTCGTCATATCCCAAAACCAATACCAATCTAAAAGTAGTTGGCCAAAGTGGCGTTGATCGAAATCTAGGTTGGGGCGGGTAGACCAGGCGGCGTGCCAAGATTTGGACAGTATGCTTGTTTGAGCTGCTTCTTTTCCATCCAGAAAAGATTGTATGTGTTGAATTATGGATTCGTGAAGTGGAAATTCGCCATTAATGCTGCTTCCTCTGTGCTTCTTCATCGGAGATTCGAATTGGGGATTTTAAATTATAACTCCGGTGGGGTGTAAGATACCGCTGAATTTGCCATAAAGTTTGAAATGGGACGGAGTATATGTTTAATTTTTATTTAATACTCGTCCGTCCAATTTTAATGGTTACATATTTTTATTTTAGGCGTCTAATTTTAATGATTACATTCCCTATTTTAGTATATGAGATCCACACAAATTAATTACTTTTTCTTCCATGGGCTCACACATATCACTAATACACCTACCCACTCTACATTAAATTATTATTTCTCTTACCTCAATACACATTAAAATATTATATTCATTAATCCACGTGCAAAAAGCAAATGTAACCATAAGGACGGAACAAAGGGAGTAATGTTTATGTTAAATGTACTCCCCCCGTCCGGTCAAAAAAGGGTTTTTTCTTTTTTGCACGTAACCTAAGGAGTATTATTATTTAATATATAGTGGATAGTTTTATTAATAGGAGTATGAGCCCCGTATTTTAATTGTATTAAAGGGGATGTGTGGGTCCTATGAGTGTAAAAAAAGAAAGGGATCCTTTGGGTGGGACGTCCAAAATAGAAAAAAGATCCTCTTTTAATGAGACGAAGAGAGTATAAACTTTTGTTCATTAATGTATAGTATATATTCCTTTCCGTCCCAAATTAATTTTCACAATTTCTATTTTCGTCCGTCTCATATTAAATTTCATCATAAAAAAATAAAATAAAATATCACATCAATCCACCCAGCTCCAAAGGAAATATCACATCAATCCCCACTCCTGAGAGTACATATTAATTACTCCCTCTATACTATTTAAAGAGGGTCTTTTTTTTCCATTTTGGTCATCCCACTAAAAGGGTCCCCTTTCATTTTTTACACACATGAGACCCATACACCCCCACTAATACAATTAAAATATGGGGCCTACACTCCCACTAATACAACTACACACTACACATTAAATAATAATAGTCTTTAATCTACGTTTAAAAAAATAAAAGACCCTCTTTTGAAGGGACGGAGGGAGTAAAAATTTATCACTCACATCTAATACACATAATGTACTTTATCATTTATTCCCTTCGTCCCATAAAACACTTTGTGTTTACTGTTCCACGTTATTTAAGAAAAGTTTAACTTTTTGACCAATTTTGTTAATTTTAGATGGTATTGTAGTAAAACTTTTTTACTCCTTCTGTGTTGTACTCCCTCCGTCCGCTCCAAAGAATCCCATTATTCCATTTTGAGCGTCCACATCCAAGGGTCTCGTTTATTTTTTTACACGTATGGGACCCATACATACACCACTAATAGAACTAAAAAATGGAACCCATACATCTACTAATATAATTACCCATTACACATTAAATAATAACACTCCTTAATCCACGTGCCAAAAAGCAAATGGCACCCTTTGTAGCGGACGGAGGGAATAGTAAAAAAGTTGATGCTACTCAAACAGGCGAACAAGGGGAGATGCTCCTTCTATCAAGATTCTTGTTGATTCTATAGTGAAGTACGATAGCAAATGGCGAAGAAATGCGGATGGAGTTCCTAATGGATTTGGAAGTGGAGAAAAGAGAAATTGTAGAGGAAGCTCAAGTTGAGATTGAAAAGATCCGGCCGAGTAGCCAAGAACTACCCACCCTAAATCTGTGAATGTTGATCTGTGAGGAGGTGAAGGGAATTTTAGAGAGAGAAACGTTGATCTATGAGAGAGAGGAAGTGAATTTACAGAAAGAAGCGGTGCAATTTTTGAAGTTGGCAACGGCGTGAAGGAAAGAAAGAACACCGTCATCTGATCTTCCATGAAAGGATTTCAATGTATTATTTAAAAAAGTAAAGGGGCTTAAATAATCTAATTTATAAATATAAAGCGTTTGGATGAATAAAATTAAACTTAAGGGCTAATTTGATCCTACCTAATAAGATGGAGGGTTTGAATGACCCTTTGCCCAATTCACTATAAATGTATTTATTTATTTTTCTTCTCTGTTTTTTTTAAATAAGATAGAATACAACTACCCACTACCTATAAAATAATAATATTTTTTAATTTATATAAATTAAAAAAAGAAATTTTATTAGTGGTTGGAGGTTGTACTTTAATAGTTACTTTAAATATTTTTTAAATTATATTCATAAAGAATAATACTCCCTCTGTCCCGGAGAAGGTATAACATGTTTTTTGGGTACGGAGATTAAGTAGTATAATATTTTAATGTAAAGTGAAGTGAGATAAATTATAATATTTAATGTGTAATAGGTAGGTGTATTAGTGGTGTGTGTGGAGTGTGTGTGAGCCCATGTGAATATGTTAATATTTTTTGTGTGGGTCGATATGCTTTAAAATTAAGGAATGTGATAACTTTTATAAGACAACCTAAAAAAGAAAATGTCACAACTTTTATGGGACTAAAAGGGTATTATATATACATATACATAGAACTTATAAATGTATCTATAGGCACTTGAATTTTATTGTCTATTAAATAAAATATGTGGCAAATTAATGCAATAATTATCAATTAATTATTTATTTATTAAGGAATTTAAATAAATTAATTTCTAAAATAAATGAGTAAATAATTGATAATTAAGCCTTATCCAGTCCAGCAGGCTTAATTAAAGGAAAAAAGCCCAACATATCTTTTAAAGGAGAAAATATCTCTCAAGTGGTTATTTTCTCTACATATAAATAAGGGCCTTCAGTCCTCATTCCAGACACACCAAAAAACATCTGAAGACGCGCTTCTGATGAGATCAAGAATACGAGCAGTGCACCCTTGAGATCTTCAAGCATCTTCAAGTCAAGACATAAGATCTTCAAGCATCTTCAAGTCAAGACTTAAGATCTTCAAGCATCTTCAAGTCAAGAACGGTCTGCGATCAGAGATCAAGGTTCTAAGCCCCTCCGATCCGGCGTTCTTCCATCCAATCGCCTCCGATCAGAGATCAAGGTTCTAAGCCCCTCCGATCCGACGTTTTTCCATCCAACCGCCTCCGATTAGAGATCAAGATTCTAAGCCCCTCCAATCCGGCGTTCTTCATATCAAATTCATCCAGCAGTCTCCGTGAAGTCAACGTTCTACCAAATTGAACAGCATTCTTCACAACAAATCTTCAAGTCAATGTTTTATCCGAACAAAGGCTCGATGCCTCCGGATAAATATTTTAAAGCTTCAAGTCAACCCCGAGCACGGACAAGCTTCATCCGAAGATCCGGCTCAGAAAGTTGATAAAGTCAAAGAAGTCAACTCAAGAGAGGAATCAGAGGATAGCTAGAAATTGTTTACTTAAATTCTCAAGTTTAATCCATCTCGGATTATCATTGTAATATCTTTTGTGTTTATTATTTTAATAAATACAAATTTTGTTGTTACAAATTTTGGCACGCCAAAAGAGCCAGTAATCGATTATATTAATCGATGGAGAAATCTAAGCTTGAATTGTAAAGATCAATTGTCCGAAGTCTCTGCCATCAACATGTGCATTCAAGGAATGCAATGGAGTCTGCGATACATCCTCCAAGGGATTCAACCAAAGACTTTTGAAGAACTAGCTACAAGAGCTCATGATATGGAGTTAAGTATGCCATCAAGTGACTTCGAATTTCCAAGCAACAACTCTTATGAATTTGAAGACATTTCACTTGATGAACCTCTCGAGGAGGAATCACAGTCAAAGAAGCCAGTGTCAATAAAGATTCAAAGAAATGAAGTTAAAGCAAGAGAAAGTAATGCACCCAATGATTGGGGGCAATGAACTATTAACAAAGTCAATGCTCCTTGACACGAGCTAAAACTGTCTGCATTACGCTCCTTGATACGAGCTTAAACTATCTAAAAATTCTCTACATGTTATACTCCTTGATACGAGTTAAAACTATCTAAAATTTCTCAAGCAATGCTCCTCGACACGAGCATAAACTGTCCACATGTTATACTCCTTGATACGAGTTAAAACTATCTAAAATTTCTCAAGCAATGCTTCCCGACACGAGCAAAAACTGTCCACATTATGCTCCTTGATATGAGTTAAAACTATCTAACTTAAATCAAATCTCCTTGAGAAGAGACGAAACTCTCTGCATGTTATGCTCTTTTGATACGAGCCTAAACTATCAAACTCAAATCAAATCTCCTTGAGAAGAGACGAAACTCTCTATATTTTACGCTCCTTGATACGAGTCTAAACTATCAAACTCAAATCAAATCTCCTTGAGAAGAGATGAAACTCTCTATATGTTATGCTCGTTGATACAAGCTTAAACTATCCCACTTAAATCAAATTTTCTTGAGAAGAGATGGAACTCTCTACATGTTACACTCTTTGATACGAGATTAAATTTTCCAACTCAAGTTCAAGACTCTTTGAGAAGAGTATAAACTGTCTACAAATCAAATTGAAGACTCATTGACACGAGTATAAATTGTCAGCAAATTCAAGTTCAAAGCTCTTTAACGCACGAGCATAAACTGCATGTTATTCCTGGCCCGCACGAGTATAAACTGTGTACGGCACCCCCTATTCAAACCAAATCATGTCCTTTTGAACGACGTTATGACTTGATTCTCTGTGAAAAGGTACGTAGCCGCTTAGCACTTCACTAAGTTTAGTCATAATTCAGGCTATTCGTATCAAGTTGCTGAGACAAGCAATAAAATTCAGTCATGCTGATCAATAATGGAGTGTCGCAATTTGTTCACTTCAACACAAAGGCGTCCGTGAACAAAGTGCGAGGGGGCATTTGTAGGCACTTGAATTTTATTGTCTATTAAATAAAATATGTGGCAAATTAATGCAATAATTATCAATTAATTATTTATTTACTAAGGAATTTAAATAAATTAATTCCTAAAATAAATGAGTAAATAATTGATAATTAAGCCTTATCCAGTCCAGCAGGCTTAATTAAAGGAAAAAAGCCCAACATATCTTTTAAAGGAGAAAATATCTCTCAAGTGGTTATTTTCTCTACATATAAATAAGGGCCTTCAGTCCTCATTCCAGACACACAAAAAAACATCTGAAGAAGCGCTTCTGAAGAGATCAAGAATACGAGCAGTGCTCCCTTGAGATCTTCAAGCATCTTCAAGTCAAGACTTAAGATCTTCAAGCATCTTCAAGTCAAGACTTAAGATCTTCAAGCATCTTCAAGTCAAGAACGGTCTGCGGTCAGAGATCAAGGTTCTAAGCCCCTCCGATCCGGCGTTCTTCCATCCAACCGCCTCCGATCAGATATCAAGGTTCTAAGCCCCTCCGATCCGACGTTTTTCCGGCGTTCTTCATATCAAATTCATCCAGCAGTCTCCGTGAAGTCAACGTTCTACCAAATTGAACAGCATTCTTCACAACAAATCTTCAAGTCAATGTTTTATCCGAACAAAGGCTCGACGCCTCCGGATAAATATTTTAAAGTTTCAAGTCAACCCCGAGCACGGACAAGCTTCATCCGAAGATCCGGCTCAGAAAGTTGATAAAGTCAAAGAAGTCAACTCAAGAGAGGAATCAGAGGATAGCTAGAAACTGTTTACTTAAATTCTCAAGTTTAATCCATCTCGGATTATCATTGTAATATCTTTTGTGTTTATTATTTTAATAAATACAAATTTTGTTGTTACAGTATCCCATTAGTATTCTAACTAATTGAATGCACTTAAACAAGCATTTATCGAATCGAGTCACAATGTGTTCGCATACATAATACAACCCTATGTTGCTGCTGGTTGGAGTACTTTTTTTTAAATGCATTATTTTCCCTTAAATTCCAATTGTGTGACTAAAACGCAATAAAATAAAATAATTAATAATAAAAGAATGAACATTTGCTAGGAATATACTCCTTCCGTAATGTTATCATAATATATGAATAAAATTTCTAATAATCAACTCTGATGAGGATAAATCATCAAATAATAAATAAATTAATTAAATGATATAAAAGATTAAGAGGATACAAACTCAATTGTTTACTCTTTTCTTCTTCAACTCTCAGTGTTCTTTAAGGATCCTCGTAAAATTAACCTGCAAAAGTAAGCCGGAGAAAATCTCCGGTGTAGATCCTCCGACACTTGTATCTCAATATCAATCAAAGATTACCTAAAAGATATCAAAGATAAATGGTAATAATTCTCAAATACATACCCCCTTTCTGGATCTAGTTTCTGAGATTATAATATGTATCCAGATAACCACGTTTTCTATCGTGGTGTTAACCGAAAAACCACACTTATTATTATATAAAATAAATATAACATATTTATCCACATCAATCCACATCAAACTCGTAATTTTAATAGTAAACGTTCTTTTTATGTGCATTCATTTACTTTAATGAATATCAGTAAACAATATTTTTAAATTTATTTTGTCAATTAAGAAACTAAGGTTGAATATAACTTATCTTAATATATCTAATTGGGAAGTAATTTCCTTACATAAAATTTTCAAAAACATATCAAATTCTCATGTAATCATAAATTTAAAACACAAATGTCTACCTATTATTGGTTGAAACTAATTTATTATTATTAAATACTTTAAAATATTAATTAAGGCAGGTATAAAAAGCTTCTTTTAATTTGACCTTAATTTTGAAGTATTAATTAAAGTATTTTATATTTCAATTATTTATAAAGATAAGCTATAGAATTAATTTTTTAATTTAATTGGTTGAATAATTTGATATCTACTTAATATTAATTTTATTGCATCAAAATTTATAAAATAATTTGTATATAATTTTTAAAAAATTACAATTAATTTAAATTAATAAAATATCATGTTCACTCGGGTGCACAAAGTAATATTTATGCACATAAATTTAATTCAAATACGTTGATTAATAAATAAATAAATATATACACAATTTTTATATGCAAAATTAATGTTATAGTTAAATATAAAATATGATATATTTATTAAGAAATATATACGTACATTATTGAATAAAAATTAATATAATATATTATGAAGAAAAAAGGGAGGATTACTACTAGGTACACAAAAAAACCCTAAATTACTATGAGATACAAACATACAAAAGTATTACTACTAGGTACAAAAATATATAGTGATATTCCAATATTACCCCTATTAATGTGCTGCACATAAATATTGTGTGCAGCAAAAGTTCATGTGCAGCAAAGTGTGTGCAGCAAAAAAAGTGTGTGCAGGAAAAAAAAAGTGTGTGCAGCAAAAAAATGTGGTGGTCCGGCGGCGGCGGTCCGGCAGCTTTTCCGGCGGCGGCAGTTTTTCCGGCGTCCAGTTTTTTTTTTTCTTTTTTTTTTTTGGACGAACAGTTTTTCCGGCGACCGGCTGCCGGAGCTCCGGCGGCGGCGGCGCGGCAGCTTTCCGGCGACCAGTTTTTTTTTTTTTTTTTTCCTGACGAACAGATTTTCCGGCGACCGGCCGCCGGAGCTCCGCCGGCGGCGGTCCGGCAGCGGCAGCGGTGGTCCGGTGGTGGGTGGAGGTTGGGGTTAGTGTTTTAAAGGTATATGGGTTTAGGGGTATATTTGGTATTTTACTTTAATATTTTGTATTAAATAATAATTATTTTAAATCAATGTATCTAGTAGTAATTAGGGGTACAAAGTGTGTACCTATCAGTAATTATTTCAAGAAAAAACTGAGTGCATATATTCTAATTCATATATCTATTCGTTTAAATTAAACTATATTTTTTTTAAAAAGCGAGTATATAGCAGTATTATTTTTTATATAAAAAAACAGTATTAATTATAAAACTTAGAAATATATGAGTGAATTTAACTAAGTAATATATTACTCCCTTCGATCTAGGTAAAGGTCCCCACTCCCCATTTACTTTTTGTGCATAGATTAAGGAGTATTATTATTTTAAGTGTATTAGTAGTGAATGATGGACCATATGTGAAATATTTTTACTAAAAGGGAAAAATGAGGACCTTTGAATGAAACGCTAATATAGTAAAATGTAGACCTTTCGATGAGATGAATGGAGTAATACATTTATATTTTAAAATATATATATTTTAATTTAAAATAAAAATTTTATAGATTGCGTAACACGCGGGTACTATACTAATAGTATATATATTAGTTAAAAGATAGAGTCTACTGTGAAACGTTAGTTATGTGAGACCACTTGTGAAATGTATTAAAGTATGTCTAATATATATTCTAGATAAAATATGTTTAATGGTTGTTAAAGTATGTTTTGTAAAGTATGATGAATAATGAATTAAAGTATAATTTTATTATGTTATAATTTGATTCATTATTAACATACTTTAACTAAAAAAATATTTTACCTATATAATAAGCATACTTTAGTAATGGATCGACCTGTCTCATAACCGTCTCACAAAATGATCGTCTCACAAGAATGATCGTCTCACAAGAGTCTCTAGTTAAAAGCTCGTGAATAACTTCGCCCACTATTCATTTAATACACTCATAATAAGCTTATTAAAAACGTACATTTAATGATTTGGATTAATTAGTTAATTAATATACATATTATATTTAAAAGACCGACTATTTGCACCCAAAATCACTAAACATATCACATTTATTAAATACACTCCAAAAAATTTAATACCCCAATAAAGACAATTTTGTCCTCCTAATTATAAATCTCATTTTGAATTATTAAACATACCCCAATAAATACATATATTGGAGTCTTTTAATTTTGATCCTCTTCGAATTTGTCTACAAAACATTTCCGGCGAGCACTTTATTACCATCTATTTGGTTCGATGACGTGTTCTTTCCGACCAAAACTGCTTTAAGAAATTATTTGATCCATGTGAAATAATGGAGGATATACATATCCGTAGTACTGGTTTGCAAAGATTGATTTCGCTAAGAGATAAAAAGTGATTTTGCTATAGCGTGATTTGATGTGTGAGAAATGGTGTTTGCCTCAGGCCGAATTTTTAATATAAAAGGGGAATACTGGTACCGTTGGTGGATTGAAATTTGGAAGGGTAATCAGTAATGTGGCTGTTCTATTAACCCCTGCAAACAAAAAAAATTAAAGAATGGTTTGGTGTTCATGTTTGGGTGATTAATGCACTTAAGTTCCTTACCCTCTCTCTTTCAAGGGCTGCCCCACGTGGTGTATTTCCAGATCAACTATACAAGTTGGAAATTGTAGAGAGTTTCCAAAACAACAATTGAAATGCCATTTTTTTTATCGTGGTGATCAAATTTTGGAATTAAGAAATTTAGTGTTAAAATTAAGGATATTTTTATCTTTTTAATTAGGAAATTTTAAAGTTAAATATTAATGGGGTGCGTGTTATTATTTGGGGTGCGAATAGCCACCTCCTATATTTAATAATAATTAAAATTGTGTACAGTTGGTCGCACAAAAAGTCGCATTGTATTGCGTCTTTTCTTGTGATCGTTTGTGTGACCAATTATGCGACTATATATTTCTGCTTATAATCGCACAAGTGATATCGCATGCAGGGTCGCACATAAAGTCGCATAGATGATCGCGTGTGTTATCTCGTAAACAGTTGCTCATACTTGAAGCGTAGAGTCACACAATAGATCGCACAAACAGTCGCAGGTAGGGACGCTTATGTGGTTGAAGGGTATTTGGGTCAAAAATATTTTAAAAGTGGCAAATTTTAAAAAAAAATATTGTGGATGACATTTAAAAAAAAATATATTGAAAGTTGCCTTTTAAAAAATTTTCCTTATAATAATCACAGAGTAATAACATAATTAAAATATGAATTAATTACTTATTAACTATAATGATTAAAATATAAAATTTTTCGTATAATGATAATAGACGTAAAATTATTTTTGAATGAACTCATATTATAATATAGTAGTACATTATAAAATTTATGTATAAAAACTAATTATGAAAAAATAATTTTCTGATAATTTTAGCAGAAAATCATAAGTAGATTTTTCATAATTGAGTTCTTAATCATTAATAATATTAATTTACAAGTGCTTGCCAAAAATAATTTTTTTTAAAATTGTGAGGTGGCGTCACCACATTCGTTTTTAGAAAAATTATATACGTGACACTCTCTTATTAATTTTGCAATTAATATTTTATTTTAAGTAATTTAATATTTTACATATTGTTTTATTTAATCTTTTCTCATTAATAAACTTAAAATACAATTAATATTTTATTTTAAGTAATTTATTATTTAAAGTAATTAATATTTTATAATGTTGCAATTAATATTTTATTTTAAGTAATTTTTATGAAAATATATTTTAATCTAATAAAAATATTTATATTATGGCACATTGTTTTTTATATAGTTTTATGGAGTATATTTTAAGCCATAGGATAGAAAATTTAATTTAAATCCCAAATTGATAGTTTACTAATTTTTTAAGTTTTGAATTGAAAATATTCATATTATGGCGCATTGGGTTTTAATATATTTTTACATTTAAATGTTTTGATTGAGTTATTCAATAAATAAAAAATATATATATATTATGAAAGTAAAAAATAAAGAGAGAGATGCTCGATTATTAATAAAAATTACAACTAATAATAAGCTTAATATTTTTGTTATATAATTATGATTAAAAATCATATTATTGCATATCATTTCCTTTTTAAATGTTTTATAGTATATTTTAAGGACTAATTGATAGAAAAAAAAATTAAGACCCAAAATTGATAATTCATTCATTTTCAGGTTTTGAATTTAAAATATTCTATTATGACATATCGTTTCCTTTTAAATTAATTGATGTTCATCTTTTTAATACGAAAGTAAAAACTACATTTATAGTAAAAGTAAGATGAAAAAAATAAACGAACAAATATTAATAATCTTAAAATTATAATTAATATTATTCAAAGTAATTTATTATTAAAGTAATTAATATTTTATAATCTTGCAATTAATATTCTATTTTAAGTAATTTTTATGAAAATTTAATTTAAACTAATAAGAATATCTTTATTATGGCACACTGTTTTATTTTTTATATAATGGAGTACTCCATTCGTCCCGTTTCAATATTTACATATTTTTATTTTGGGCGTCTAATTTCAATGTTTACGTTTCCTTTTTTGGAATATGGGACCCATCTAAAATAACTAATATATCACAATGGTCCCCACATCCAACACTAATACACCCACCCACTTTACATTAAATATTATTATATCTTTTCATCCACTATCTATTAAAATATTATACTCCTTAATCAACGTGCAAAAAGTAAACGTAAACATTGAAACGAGACGGATGGAGTATATTTTAAGGCCCCTAACTTATAGAAAAATTAATTTAGCTCCCAAATTAATAGTTTATCTATTTTTTAAGTTTTGAATTAAAAATATTCCTATATGGCACATTGAGTTTTAATATATTTTTACATTTAAATATTTTGGTAGTGTTTATTCAATAAAAAAATAGTATATATTATGAAAGTAAATGATAGAGAGAGATGCTCGATTATTAATAAAATTTACAACTAATAATAAGCTTAATATTTTTATTATATAATTGTGATTAAAAAATAAAATCCTATTATTGCATAATATCGTTTCTTATTTAATTATTTTATAGTATATTTTAAGGCTCTTATTGATAGAAAACATAATTAAGACCCAAATTTTATAATTCATTCATTTTTAAGTTTTAAATTGAAAATATTCTATTATGACATATTGCTTCTTTTAAATTAATTGAATGTTCATCTTTTTAATACGAAGGTAAAAACTACATTTAATAGTAAAGTAAGATGAAAAAAAAATATGAACAAATATATATGCATTTAATAATAAAATATAAAATTATAAAAAATATATTTTTAAAATAAAAACATTACATATAATAGAACCTGCTTTGAACGCGGGAGAAAAACTAGTTTAAAATTAAAGACAATGCATGTAATATTGTTTATTAAAATATATACTCCTTCCGTTCCGTCTTTATGGTTACTTTTGCTTTTTGCACGTGGATTAATGGGTATATTATTTTAATGTGTATTGAGGTGAAAGCAATAATATTTTATGTAAAGTGGGTAGGTGTATTAGTGTGATGTTTGTGTATATGGAGAGATAAATAATTAATTTGTATGGGTCCCATATGCTAAAAAGGGAAATGTAACAATTAAAAAGGGACGCCCAAAAAAGAAATATGTAACTATTAGAATGAGACGGTAATACTTATTTCTCATTGAATTTTTTTAAAAAAATTATTTTCATAAGATTCAAAAGTACTAAAAATAAATATTACTCTTATTTGATAGATTCGATAGTACACTTAGGAATCACAAAACAAACGATGACAATTAAGATGACAAAATTAAATCTTTATCCACATTGCATCTTTTAAATATATAATCGATTATATAAATAAATACATAATAAATAAAAAAGAAAATGAGGACTCTTATCGGAGTGGGCACTGTATGGTGGCACACCCGGCACATCCTAAGAGTATGGATAGCCTCTACTTGGATTAGAACTAGATAATAAATTCGATTAAACTCAACTCGAAAATAACTCTGAGATTTAAAAAAAAAATAAAAAAATCTATCATATAAAAAATTTTAAATTTTCTGTTCCCATAAATTAAATTTATAAACATTTCTTATTCAAAAAATAGGATTATAACTATTATTAGTGAAAAGCATATGTATTCAACGGACAAGAAAATGTGGTAGGCAGCAGCAGAGTAATTAATATACTTCCCTCCGTCAATTGTTAATTAATCCATTTGCTGTTTGGGTGTCAATACCATTTGCTTTTAGTACGTGGATTAAGGAGTCTTATTATTTTATATGTAGTGGGTAGTTGTATTAGTGGAGGGTGTGAGTCGCATATTTTAATTGTATTAGTGAAAGTGTGGGTCCATATATCTAAAAAATGTATTGAAAGTGGATAGTCCAAATAGTGAAATGGATAGATTAACAGTAAACGGAGGGAGTATATCTGAATAATTTAGAATCACCGGTAATCTCCAGAGGAGCACACCCCAGAATGAAAGTGATGGAATCTATTTGAATCTCTAACAACAATTGTTTTTCCTGTGATCAAAGAAACATGTTTACCAAACTCATGGCAATCTCTATACGCCCTTAGATTCTTGAACACCACAATTGGTGTTCCATCTGCTGTCGCTACGAGCCAAACCAGCAATCATGGATGTCTAAGCCACGGTGTCGGGTGCGTCTATTGATTCAAACACTTTATAGGTGTAGTCCAATCTTCCACATTTGGCATACATAGTAATCGTGGCACTCTCCCCATGGAGATACGAAACAAGTACTCTCTTTATTGCATCTCCATGAGCTTGAGAACCAAATTTGAAATCAGCAAACACTGGGCACAATTGAGAGATGCTGGTGTACATTGAATTCATTCAAAACAGCACCTTCACATCTTAATGACTTGAAAGTATTGATGTAATTTTCAAATTCCAGCATTGTATACTTAACAATGCAACTGTTTCCCAGTCTCCAAATACAAAGAACTTGAAAAGGACTTCAAGAGGCCGATATAGTTAATTAGGCTTAAAAATTGAATATTGGATTCTCAAATACAGCTCTACAGCATTCTCTAACAGCCCTTTATCCGCATAAGCAGATATGATTATGACCCACGAAGCCATAGTTCTTACAGCAATTTCATCGAACAGTTTCCGAGTAAGGGGGTCTTTGACTGTAGATTACTCGGATTTGAGCGACACCCATGAAGGAAATTTGGTGAAATTTGGAGTTTTTGAGCAGCGCGATAACGGAATTAGCCAATCAAGTGCCACACTAAAAAATATATATCCAAATTAAAGAAACGCAAGACAAACAAAAGATTAAAAAAAAGGGGAACAGACATATAAAAACGTAAGTGGTTAAAAATTAAGAACGTTGGACTTGATTTTGAACCTCTGCAACGGCTCTTTAGATCTTGAACCCCAAGTCATGATCTGCAACGGCTCTTTAGATCACGAACCCCAAATCATGATCTGCAACGGCTCTTTATGTTGAACCCCAAGTCATGATCTGCAACGGCTCTTTAGATCTTGAACCCCAAGTTGCAACGGCTCTGTAGTTGGATTTGATCTTGAACCCCAAGTCTCTTGTTTTGCTATAATAGACGCTGCCCCCTACTTATTGTTGTTAATTAATCAGCACTTGATCTTCAATCCCAAGTCTAAAATACGTTGATACTTAATCAGCATCCGAGAAAACAAGAATACAGAGATGGGTAGAAAGAAGATGAAGATGGAGCTAATTCAAAACAAGAATTCAAGATTAATCTGTTTCAAAAAACGAAGAGACAACGTCATCAAAAAAACTGAAGAACTCAGCATCCTCTGCGATGTACCGGCGTGCGTAGTGATCTATGGCCCTAACGAGGATGCCGTTGTTTGGCCACCCGATCCTCATCGGGTTATGGGGCTTTACAAATCGCACATCAAGGCTGGAAAATCTTGCAAGTCTTTTGGGGTTTCGGATTTTTTGAACAACAAAATCAATAAAGCAGACCAAGATGTGATGAAATTAAGGAAGGACAAATATCGTTGCCCGAACGCTCTTCTTGATTCGGTGAAAGATCCTCTCTTGCTGAGGAATTTTGCGGATGGACTGAAGGAGAAGATTGAAGTTGCCAAAGCCAGAATCGATTTATTGAAGAAACAAGAATTCATCCGCAATCACAACCAAGAAAACGAATACAACAATCAAGAAAACGATCAGTTTTATGACGCCATCCGAAATCACAATCAAGAAGGCAATCAGAATCAAGAAAACGATTACAACGATCAAGAACTCTATCAGTTTTATGACGCCATGTTGGCCCAGAATACGCTGCCTTTGCCTTGCGTGGATGGTGGGGATTGCCTCGACTTTCTGCCGGCGCCGCAAGCTTTTCCGACACCGGAACCAGCTTTCCCGATGATAGATATGGATCTTTTTGCTTCCCTGAATGATGGTGAGGCTTTTCCGGAACCTTTCCCGATGATGAATTTGGATGAAGATGAGTTCAGTCAACTCCTTGCTTCCCTGAGTTAATGAAGTGGATTAGAGATCATTATTTGTGTTTATTAGGATTTTCATTGCTGTAATCATCTTGATTATGGAGTACCTTTTGTTTATTGTTTGTATTTTAAATTCATATGCTTCTTCTTAAAGTTGTCAAATTGAGTTTGTCCGTTGAACCAGCCTGTGTCTCCAAGAAATTACAGTTGTACTTTGGAATAAAATTACATATATACTCTTACAAACCAGGAAATTCTACGTACATTCCGATGTAATTCTAAATACCCAAAGAAATTGTTTATTAAGTAGGAGGTGTTGAATCGTTTATGAATGTAAGGCCTTCATTTTCCATATCCTATTGTTCACATTTTACCCTCTCAACTGACTCAACCAGTGAACTCGGACATTTCCCTGTCAGGGTAATAAGTTCGAGTGTCGTGATTTCACCGATTTCACTACCAATCTCTTCTAGATAATGGCAGTGTTCGAACAACAGCTGTTGAAGTTGAGGAAAGTGGTCGTTGGAGGCGACATTCCATTGAGAAAGACACACTCGATTCAGTTCGAGCAACCTCAACTTCTGGAATTCACCTTCTCTTGTATCCCATCTCTCTCCCACAAATGAAAGTTCCAACAATTTGAGAACCTCAATCTTTTCCAATCTTCCAATCATTGACATCTTCTCCCAACTCAACTGTGTCTGATTAAGTGTCAACTTTCTAATGTTCGAGTGGAACCCAAACTCCTCTAGTTTAAATTTCGAATGAGAAGAAATTTAAGGAGAGGGAGTTGAGCTGAGTGAGGAAGCGGAGATCATAATGTGGATATTCCATCTTCTTCGACTGCGGATGTCTCAGGATATATGTGCATTTGAGTTTACGAAGATGGGGCGAACATTTCAACAACTCTTCAACCTTTGCGTTCCTAATATTAAGACATGAAAGATACTCTAGGCTGTAATTGCTGTGTTTGAAACTACTCCAATCTTCACTATAGTTTGCATTATATGCATGAATGTATCTCAACTTGTTCATTTTCACAACTGTTGGAGTGATGTATACTTCATTAAGTGTCCCCACTCGTAGATACTCTAGATTAACTAGCTTTTCAATCCACATTGGCACTTTTAGAGCAACCAAGAATCTCAAGTTAACCAGATACTCTGTTCCAAATAAATTTTTATCAACACCATAGCTCCATGTGATCTTGTAATGCATCACTCTCAATAGTCTCATGTCCCTGAAATGCAAGCGTAAGCTCTTTCCTTCGCCGTAGAAAGAGCGAACGTGTTGGCAAAGGCTCAAGGTTGTGCAATCGCCATCGATTCGTAAACGATGGTTTCTCTCAATAATAGCGCAGCTCCTGTAAAATGAAAATTAAACGCAGAACATGAATAGTAGTTCACATAATGTAAACCATGTGAGACTTACTCATTGTTCCAAAAATTTAGGAAGCGTTCTTCTTGAGATATTTTCAAGCACAAAGTCATGCAATAAATCATGAACAACACATGCCTTCACTCTACCATCTATTCTTCTTTTGGCAACCATTACTAGGCTTCTGTTAATTAGCTCCATTATATATTCTTCTGCTACACTCTCTTCGCTCTTCTCGTTTTCTTTACATATGAATCCTTCCGCCATCCACAACCTCTTCAACTTTCCAACTTGGACTTCTTGATCTTCTTTATATTCTCCAAAATAAGAAAGCATGGCTTTAAATGGTCTGGTAGATGCTTATAACTCAACTCAAAAATTTGAATCACTATTTTCTCTTCAATATCTTTAACATAGGAGGCTAAATTTCCTACCACTCCTTCCCATGCACTTTCTTCCTCGTCCATAGTTGAAAGAACACCAGCAAGAGCACTCACTGCGAGTGGTAATCCGCGACATTTTGCAGCAATTTTCTTTCCAATCGGTTGGAGATAAGGAGGGCAAGTTCTACTACTGAAGACCTTCTTCTGTAATAGCTCCCAACATTGCTCATCCGTCTTTAATAAAGTCATTATTTATACGACTCAAGATATCAGCCAGTATACTCCGTCTCTCGTATGTTTGAGATACAACACACCATGACAGTTTATCAAACTTATATCTAACAAGGGGATGATTGTACAACTTCTTTGCTAAAGTGGTCTTACCAAGTCCTGGCATCCCGATGATTGAAACTACGAGCAGTCTGTGTGTCCCTCCATCCAGCTCATCCAAAATATCTCTTGCTTCATCCTCAAAACCAACCATTATGCCATTCGAGTCATAATTCCTCTCAACCTCTATCGGGAGTATTTCTTGTGTAGTGTGATAGTACTCTGTCACTTTTAAGCCTCCTAGTTTGTATGTCTCTCTAATCACTTGGAGTTCCTTGCTTACATCCTGAATCATGTTGTTGAGATAAGTGAGCCTTGTGATGACATATAAGAGTGGAACATCCTTAACCAAAAATGCAGTGATGAGATATTGAGCTTGGCCTGCAATATCTCCAATGTGCATCACATGTGCTTTGATCAGTTCTTCGATTGATCTCATTTCCTTGATTGAAGAATACAAACATTGTAGCCCATGACGAAGAATCATTGCTTGATCCTTCACTTCAGAAATTGGATCATCCTTTCTCTTCAACAAATCCTCCAAATCATTAACCAGAGAATCAAGAAAGAGGAAGGAATTGATGACACTAGTTTTGGGAGTGGTACAAAGTGGGGTGGCAATAATAGCAGATGAGTGAAGAGAAGATTTCAAGAGGCCAACACTGTTTAAAACAGAAGAAAGCCAATCATCCATTACTTTGGATTCTACATCACTCCCCATTAACAAAGAATGGAGAAAACATCCAGCTTGATTCGCCATCGATTCGAAATGTGCCATCAGATTACGAAGTTCATAAGTCCTCTGCATCTCATCGCAGCCAAGCATCATCCATGAGACGTCCCCAAGAATGGTGAGAAGACATCTCAGCTCCTGTACAAGATTCTCAACCCGTTTAAGATTCGGATCCTTTTCTAGGTGATATAGCAATTGAAGAAGGAAACTGAGGAAGGCTTCAATGAGTTGACACTTGTAGTTATGGTTCAGATTCTGATCCAGCTTCAACCTGGGAACCATGAACATCTCCTTAAGCTGTTGCTTGTAAGAAGCCACTTTCTTGGGGTCCCACAACTCATCAGGCAATTCTGGGAAGTCGCATGTTGTCTGAAATTTTGAGAAATAGTTTCTAAAAGCTGAAATTTGCAATTCATTGAGGAGATATTTCTTCCTCCATTTGGCTATCCTTTTGAAAGGGTTTGACATGATTAATTTAGATTTTATACAGATCTGGAGATATGAATGAAAGAGGAGATATCGGTCAAAGGTTGAAGATGAAGATGAAAATGAAAGAATAAAGAATAAAGAATAAAGACAGAAGAATCCAACAGACATTGATAGTGGTTTTATTCATTTGCTTTTTCGCAACACCGTGTATCCGTTTCATTTAAATATTCAATGTACTGTTAATGGAGAATTATTTTTAGGCAAGGGTTGTAAAGATGTTTTACAGATATTTTTAAAGTGTTACTTTAAGTATGAATAGGAAATTGATCAGAGTCTTCATACAGTAAATACACCTTCCATCCAATCTTAATCCAAATGATAGTTTTGGCTTTTTTCAAGGTAAATTAAGGGTTATTATTATTTAATATGTAGTGAATATTTGTATTAGTGAGAGCGTGAGCCCCATATTTTATTAGGAATAATTGTACTTTTGGTCCCGTTGGAGTATCTCAATTGCACTTTTAGTCCCGAACCTTTTTTCTGGTCTCAAAAGTTGCATTTTTTGTCCTGTTCCATTAGAAATGGATGGAAACCGTTAGCAGTTGCATTTTTAGTCCAAAAAAAGTTATAAAACATAGTTTCTTCGAAAATTTTCATCCTTGGTAGACTTATATCATATCTATATTGCCAGATTTTCATATTCTTTCTATTTTCCAAAACAGACATAGTCCATTACGGTCATATCAGGCCCATCATGCTTTCGTACATTTATTGAACAATATTAATCTCCTAACTAACCGACTTAAAACAGTAACAATACTTTTTTGACCGTCAATCCGCCGGGTAATCGGGAGATTTTACAGCTGCTCCTCACAGCCAACCACACGCCCCACAGTGTGATGGTTCGATCCGTCCCTTCAGCAAACTTCAGCACAACCCTGGTTCGTCTCCTACACTGGGTGTACAGGATGCTGCTACTGTTTCTCGTCAGAAAGTATAGAGATTAAAGTTGCAGAAGAAATGAAAGGTTACATACGGGCAGTAGCCCAAGATTATTTATTTATGGAATGGAAATATTTATTACACACTCATACTACTTAAACAAGAGGAGAAGACTCCTCTAACTACCTATGGTAACTGAAATAGAAACACCCATACAAGAAAAGAAAGGAAAATATAATGTTTTTATTGAATGAGAGAAAACAGAGGGGAATGGTCGATGCCTTCTGCTTCCTCAAAACTCTTATTTATAGAGGCTCTCGGACTTGAAATCCGGACTTCAAAGCTTCCCAATCCTTTGTGACGTCACTGCTTACGTCACCATACTTGTATCAGCACTTACGTCACCTACATTGGATGCCAGTTTTAGTGGCTGGCTGGTCCATTTTCTTTATTGGATGCCTTCTCGTGGGCCATCCTTCTTGTCGGTCACATGTCTCTTACCCTTTCAGAAAAGTTATCTGGCTCTTGCTTTTTTGAAGAGTCATTTGTCTTCTTTGGTGCCTGATGATTCTCCTGGCTCTTGGGTTATCTGAAGAGATTTTACCCTCTTATTTCCTCGTGTCTCTTTTGATGTAGGTGGTTCAGCAATTCTGATTATTCCTATGCCCAACCTTATTCCTTTACAAACTCTGGTTCTGTTTGGGTGGTATAGCTTGAGCATATCTTGTTTGTCCATTGCCCAAAGTGGGCCATGTTACAGTATTTCCAATGGGTTTGTTTGCTCACCGGTATCTTATTTTTCCAAAGAAGGTCTCGTTTGTCTTCGAAAGCCTTCTCAGCAAATATTGTCTTCTTTTCTGTTAAAGTGTTCAACAGAAAAGACCCATTTATAGACTTGTGTTCGAATTTGAAGGGGAACTTCACTGGAACCATTGCCTGAATGCATGCATACAAACCACTCGCTCTTCGCGTAGAGATTTGTTCTTCAGAAAATGTAGAAATCAAAATTGGTTCCTTTCCAGAAGACTCCTTGACTTTGTTTGATGCTAAAATATCGGGTCTTCTTAGCTTGATGAAGTGAAAGGCCTCGTGGTTGCCTTTTCCGAGTGGTTCTGGAGCCGCACTAGTGAAGTAGAGCTCCAATACCTCTCATCTGGATAGAGTTGGGTTGTTTTCCCATGCCTTAAAAACTGTTTCCCCAGCCATTCTGGCAGTTTTGAAAGCTCTAGAAAACTTGGCGCAACAGTATATATTGAAGCCAGCGCCCCAAAATCATTCCATTACTTTACATAATTTGGATTTGATCCTTCTCGCATCCAAACTCAGGGATACTCCCAGATATATCAACCAGACATTTCTCCTGCCGGATTCCTTGTCTGGTGTTTAATTTCTCCCAGCTGGCCTGGTACTCCTGCTAATAAGAGAAATCAGCTAAGTTAATATCAACCTTAGCAGTGCCCGTCATCGACCTAAGGTTGATCTCTCCCTCTTTTACCCCAGAGGTGCTGGGTTGACTCGAAGGCTCAAGATGTGACTCAAGAGTCTTGATTTTTTCTTCGACCAGTTTATCCTTCGGAGGTTCTAATCTAGAACTCGTTCTAGGGGTATTTGAATCCCTTGCTCCGGGTTTAGAGCCTCATTCTCTACTGCTCTCCTTTTGTCGACTGCTATTGTTATCAACAGCCCAGAGAAGTGGCTCTCATAGTGACTCGAATAGACTCGCATTATTGTGAATATAATCTCGTATGCAATTGGACACTTTGGTCCGATCACTTTCTTGTATTATTCTACCACGTGTTGCATTGAGTGCCAGATTCTCGAATTTCCTTTGGAGCAACTCAAGATTGTCCATCAGTTACCTTGAAATAGTCAGGATAGAGTCTATTTCAGCTCCCTCCATCTCTCGTTCAGAAATCTGCCAAAACATTATCAACAAATTTAATAATGACAATATTAAAATCATAATATTGACATTCTGCTTGCCATCTTAAAAGTCTAGCCTTTTCTGGTTTAGATTCAATTTTGTTTTTCAAAAAGGCTTTGACACTCGTGTTATCAATTTTAAGGATAAATTTCTTCGCGAGAAGAAATAACGGTCATTTTTTGAACACCTTTCGAACCGCAAAGAACTCCTTTTCATTGATGTGTCATCTTTTTGCCTCATTCTCCGCAAAGAGTCCACTAGAGTATCTACATGGCACTTCTCTTTCGAATGTGGACTTCGTAATAACTGCTGCCCACCAATGATCACTGGCATCTATATATACTACCAGATCATCCTCGTCATTAGGAATGGCTAACTTTGGGAGCTTCTTGCAAACCTTCTTTAGTTGTTTAACCATTTCTCGATGTGTTTCCTCCCATTTGAATTCAGCATCTTTCTTTAATAGAGGACTAAACACCTTTCGATATTGTGCTAGATTATTGATGAACATTCCAGCAAAGTTGACAACTCTTAAGAAGCTTTGGAGTTGTTTTTTATCTTTGAGATCTTTCGGAAATCCCTGAATCTTTTCTATAATGTGTGGTGGTAGAACAATCCCTGATTCATCGATCTCTACTTCAAGAAACTCGATCTGCCTTGTTGCTATTACTGCTTTCTTTTTAGAAAGCACCAATCCTTCTTGGTGGCATACTTCTGAAAATATTTCCAGATGCGCTAGATGATCCTTCATGTTCTTTGAGGCTATGAGGATATCATCCACATAAACAAACATGAATGAGAAATAATCTTTGAAAATATTATCCGTCTTTCTTTGATATATATGGGGTGCGTTTGCCAAGCCCATAGGCATGACATTCCAGATGTAATGTCCTTGTGGTGTGGAGAAGGCTGTAAACTTCTTGCTTCCTTCTTCCATCATAATCTGGTAGAACCCAGATTTGCAATCAAACTTTGAGAATACCTTGGCATTCTTGATACAGTTAACCAAGTGTTCCCTACTTGGTATGTAGTATCCGTCGAACTCCAAGATGTTGTTGATCCCTTTGTAATTGATCACAAGTCTCGGCTTCTCTCGCTTGACTTCTCCATGATTTCTAACTAGAAATCCTGGACTGCTGTATGGAGATACTCATGATGATATCAACTTAAGGTCCAGATGTTCCTTAAGTATTTGTTGCATATCATTCCGATCCTTTTGGTTCATGAGGATAGGCTTGTATCTCACGAACTCATGCTCCTTCCCTTCATTTACTTTGAGTGAGGCTTTGAGCTCATTTTTGTTCTACCAGGCTAGAGGATCCTCGTTGAAGTTCCTCTGTATATTCTTCTTAACGTCCTCCAAAGATGTTTGTTCTTCAATTTTGACGTCTCTTTGTAGGCTTTCTCCCAAGCTTGCTTTGAGAAGGTGGATTGTGTTTTCCTTTATATTATTCTCCATCTTCCATCCTCTTCTAGTCTCGGTTCTCATCTGAAGGACTGCTTCGCCATACTTTCTTCGATCATTCATCTTTGGATGATTAAGTTTTCCTTCATCATCACCACGCTTGCTGCGAAATCTGATTGGCATTTTTTTAGAATACATTACGCAGTCTTGGTGTGATGATCTTATGTTCACAAAGGGTTCTGAAAATAAGCCTTCTTGTTGCGTTTTCTTGGGTAAAACGCTTGAATGTCTGTAGGAAATTATTTCCTAATAGAATATCCGCTCCGGTATCATGAAAGTATATTGGTGGAGTCTTCACCTTGTACCATGGGGTATGATCCGCTCCTCCGATCATGATTTCCGCCTGCTTGATTCCTTTGTTAAGGACTAGCACCCCTTTGTGAGAAATCCTTTCCTAGTATGGTTGGCAAATCCACGCCAGAGTCTTTAGGAAAGACTCCTTCTTTTGCTGTGCAGATACCGGTTCCTGAATCGATATATGTCGTAAAATATTATACCTGGTGCTCCTTATATATCATTCCGATGGTGATATATATCGAGAATGGACTTGTGGTCATGGGTATATTAGAGCTTATAAAAGCCCTTCTTAGTAAACTTTATATCTCTTTCCTTTGACCGTGAATTCCATTCCATCTTGTAATCATTCCCAAGGTTTGTGATCCTCGAGAAACTCCAGTCCCAGCACTAGTTGTTCTGGGAATCTTCCTGCAACTCCCTTAATTATTAGCTCAAGATCACCAAGTTTGAGCTGTCCTTGATATCTCCCAGTTGTTGATTGTTGAAGATAATACAAGACATCGCAGGGAATAGAGTTTTCCTTTTTAGTGATATCGAATATTACTTCGACTCCTCTCCATCCTTCTAGGCATTTCAGTTCACCTTTGGTCGTGAACTTCTCTTGTTCCTGGATTACCTCCACGATTAGTTTCTTTCCCTATTTTTCACTAATCATCCTGTCTTCTTGGAAAGAAATCATTCTCTGCTTGAATCTAAGGCTGTCTTGTCTACTCCAGACCGGCTTATCCCTAATTCGCAAATCCATATCATGGATTAGCGGTAACTCCATTATTTTTGGTCTGGTTATGCATGCAACCTTTTCGAACACTTCTGGTATCTCAATGTACTCCTTTATTTGGAATAGATTCGAATGATGAGTGTTGGAGAGAGCATATGAGATACTGTAGGTGAAAGAGTAAGGCCTATTCCCTTCTTTCATCAAATCTTTGTTCTTGAAATCTTGATGAAGGGTTAATGCTCTACTAAAATCCTTGTCCGCTAGATTATAGACAATCCTTGGGTAGATATAGGATGCAACCTTGCCTACGTACAGGTTTCCTGAGATTCCTCCTAGGCATTCCTCTCTTGTATTTTTGATCCTCTTATTAAAGATTGCAATATCGATTGGTGTATAGATACCATATTTGAAAGTTGCTTTGATGAGGATCCGAATCACTCCAATATGGATCCAAGACATGGTCTTAGCCATTTCTTCCTTGAGTTCACAGAGTTCCTTCTTGATTTCATCAACAGAAACTAGCTGCATTTCCATCATATTGTTCGTGAGCTCCATTGATGACAATTTCCCCTTCGGTCACCTTATATATGATGTTGTGCTTTCTCTTCTTGAAGCTGAGAAATTTCTCTATTCTTCCCACGATGAATCCATCGTGTAGATTGAGTCTTGGATCCTCCTTCATGATTCTCATAAGGGCCTTATGAGAAATGGATGTCTGGGAAAAGAATCCAGACATGTCCTCTTGTATCTCCTGTCTGAAATTTTCTTCTTCACTCCGATTCATCTACGGAAGATTCATCTCGACTAAAGAACTCTTCTTCATAGATATGCTCGTCTGAGGGTATATCCTCGAATTGATATACCTGTACTAGATCTTGGAAGTAAACGGCTTCCTCCATTTTTGGAGTTGTTTCGAATTGTTGCACTCCCCACTTCTGGTTTTCTGGGCAGTCTGGTGAGATATGTCATCTTGCTCCACAAGTGTAGCAGTTACAATCCTTAAATCTTTCGTTGGCTCATGTAGCTGCTCTTCGGAATGTCATTCTTGTAGGAGTTCTTCATTCACTCCTCTGGTTTGAGCCTGATGATGAGACTTGATTTCTTGAACTCCATCTTGATGGTCCAGACCTTTTCCCTGATTTATAGCTTCGGGCCTTTTGTTTAGACCTAAGGATCTTGGTCTTCTGGATTTCCATCCTCCATTCCTTTGTGTGTAAGGATAATTTTTCTTCATCATTTTCTGCTTCCTTGGACTTCTTCCAATGATAGTTGGAAGATCGTTACTCTCGCAGCATAAGGGTACCATTTTGTTGATTCCCCTTAATCTCTTGTAGTTTTTATGTGGTGATGCTTGATGACGCCATTCCGCAATCTTAGCTTTGAGGAAGGGCATTCTTCGCGCAATTGAATCCAGCTCACATGGTTCATATTATCTAATAAGCATTTCTCTCCATTGACTTAGAATCTTGGCAAAGAATAGGTGGAATACTTCCTCCTTCTTGATCTTCGATTTCCATCTATACTCAGTGAAAAGTTTGATGTATTCATCTACGTGACAGATGTCAAGTAGTTCTAGGCTGTATAGGGCATTCCTATATTTTTTATTCTTCTCTTCTTCCATTCCTTCGAAGTGTCCAATACAGATGAAATGGATCTTGAAGATCTTGGCCATGCAATCAACAATGTTGCCCAGGTCTTCTCCTTCCATTATCTCCTTCTTAACAACGTCTGAGAGTCATCCCAGACGCACTTTACTGATCCTTCTAGGCTCATAGACAAGAATCTTATGAACCCACCCTTCTTTATCTAACTCAAGTGCCCCTCTTGCAATCTTCATTGCATTTGTCCATTCGTCGATCAAAGTTTCTCTATTCTTGAAGTCCAGAGTATTGAGGTTTAGGATCAACCCGTATGAATTTATCAGTTCAAGGTGAGACCGACCATATGGGGTGTTGTGTAGACTGGATTCTCGAACTCGGCTCGCTCTTATTGACAATCCCATCGCTTTCATCTTGAAGTTTCCTTATCGTTGGAATGTCTCTTCTTGTCTTCCTTCATGGATTTTGGGTGATCCAGAAGTTCCTTCATTTTGGCTCGGCTCATGTTGTGTCGGAGGAGCCTGGGACTGTTGTTGGGACCTTGATATTTTTCCAACATTCATCTTTAGATCTACAATTAATAGTCTTCGGAAGGACTCATATAGATCTTGTAGATCCTCAAGATTCGCTCTTTCCATCCGGGGATATGGATTCTCCTCGAAGGATAGCGATCATCTTGTCACTCTCTGTCTTTAGCTTTGTGACCTCCGTCGTCTTTCTCTTTTGGTGTAGAAGGGTTTTTATTCCAAAGGTTGGTGGTAGCCTTCCTCCTGGCCTTATCCTCGTCACCTTGGTTTCCAAAGACTCTACTTTCTTTATCAACCTGCTGATGAGGTCGAGTTGTTTGTTTTGCAACCTCTCCATCTTATCCATTTGGAAGCTGATCTGGGCTACCGTCTTGGATATATTTTGGCAATATTCTCCAAAGAATTTCACAGTCTTCTGTAATTCTCTAAGATCTTGATTCATCTTATAGTTATCTACCTCTATTTCCTTCCACTCTGTTATTCCGTCCAATATGAAAAGTGATAAGGCTTGCAGATCTTTCTTGGACTCTGGTTTGGTCGTTTCCTCCATTGTTTGTGTTTGGGGATACGTCCATGGATTTCGATGAAACTTTGGATTTCTACGATGTTTCTTGATACTTCTTTGGAGTATCTTATCTCTATCTGGTGTCCTTCCTCCAGATGTTCTTCCTTGGTGTGGTTAGCACGGGCCTCTGCCAGTTTCCATCTTTGGTCCATCCTATCCCAAAGTCGATCGGCGTCCTCGTATTCTTTTTTCGCATATTATCTATACAACACATTACAATATTGTTGTATAGAGCTGCTCGTTTCATCATATCCAACAGGCCAGAAGTCTCTGTTGCTCCAACTTTGAACAGTACTAATAGTCCTGTTACTCTAGGATATCGAACTTTCGTTCGGATCCATATATCTTTGAAACTCTCCTCTCGTTAAGTGATATAAGTTTATAATAAATTTTCCATCCATAAATAAATAAATCAGGCTCTGGTACCATTTTGAAGCGCGAAAAGTAGAGATAAATCTGGCGGTATATAGGTATAATATAAATTTTGACTTAGGACTGATTTTGCACATTTTGGGGTCAATATTGCAAATTTACAGTTTTGGTCCCGCTATTCTGTTAATTCTAACAGATTTTTAAAGAAAAACTTCAACGAGACCAAAATTGCAGGCTTCGGGACCATTTCTGCAAGTGACCTTCTCCAATGGGACCAATCCTGCATCTAACCCTATTATATTATATTAGTGGATGTTAAACTCCTTAGTTTGTGGTTGTCTCGATTTTTTTTCGCTACTTTGATATGTGTTTTTACCAGACTTGTGCATGTAATGGAGTAATGTTGATGTGTTGGTGAATCTGACAAGAGTTCATTGGTGAATTTTATAATCTTTATTTTAATTAATTATCTAGCATAACCGAATAACTAAACTTTGGATTCCCTACATTTGTCGTCTCAAATTGCTTCAGGGTCCAGTTTCAAAGAGAAGTTTGGACATTTGCATCTGCATCTTCTCTTCTGAATTGAGATTAACTAAGCGTACGCCTTTGGCTTCCCCAATTTTGAATCGTACTGCAGCCTCTCGCTCAATGTTGCAACAGAGTTTCCGCCTTTAAAGTTGACGTATCAATGCCTTTTTCCCCCCTGCTTACTGAAGGTATGATGCCGTTGTTATGCGCTTAAGTTTTAAAATTTTTTAACAACACACTTGAACCATAAGACATGTTAACTTATTCTTCTTTATCTTCAATTGTTATAAATTTCTTGGTTGGTATAGATAAGGATTAGCCTTAGTGCTAGAAAATATAATTCTTAAGCAAATTTCCGCTATGCACCCAAGATGTTTGATGAAAATCTTGAATAGAAATTTATTAAAAAATAATGTTTTCTGTCTTGACGTGAGTGGAACTGGAATTTTGACACCCCTATATACATGAGTAATACTAGATTGTGGAATGAAAAATGAAATTTGGATTAGGGGGCATATGTGCTCAGGATGGATAGATTGACCTTCTTGTGAGATGGATGGATGGTTCTTAAAAGCACGCGTTGCCATTTGATGTCTTTGACGAATGAGAGAATTTATTGTATTTTATGAATTTTGTCCGTAGAATTGCACTTGATTTGTTGGTTTGTTTTATTTTTATTTATTTAATTTTCCCTGCAAAAAGCCCATGCTCATGATGCATATTTATTTTTCTCTAACCTTGACTCAAGTTTACTAATCTAATTAGTTTTCAATGCTTGTGGAATGTTGGCATTGTTAACATAAGATCTCTGCTGGAGCTTGTGGCATCAGTATAGTAAGAAACATGAAAACATTTCCGTATACTATGTTGTGTCATCTATTGCTTGCTAGCTCAAGAAAATGCAGAACTCTCTCTTAATTTCTCACCTGATGTTTTATCTTACAAAAGAAGTATCTTCAATCGCTCTATCATCTTTCAATCACCATTAAGCATTTGATTAGTAAATCTAAATGAGCTGACTTTTCTGTTCCCTTTTCACTACAGAAATTAACAGCTTACCTAGCTACATGCAGCAGCAATGACAGGTGACTTATTTTACTTTTTTTTAATTAATTTTCTGTAACTTTTAACTACATTGGGTACAATTTTTCTACTTTATACCTTACATTTATATTACACCCTTGGATTTGTATCACGTACTTCCATTTACTCATCGTTTTCATAACATGACCAACTTTTGTTCCAATCTTCTTAAATTATTATATCTCTTAACTCTCGATTACTTATTGTTTTACTTGTTCTTGCGTGCATGAATATTTGTTTGTTCAATCACAATACATCGATCTTGTGGCTAAATGATAGATCCAAAACATTACACTCACTCTCAACGGGGTGCAACAAGATATATAGACGACAAGCACTACAGGATACATCCATGAATCATTTCCAAGTACATCAGCTATATTATTGTGCTATTTGATTCCCTTGTTGGGAGGTGCCACTTACCTAGTATATATGAATAAGGTTTCTGCTAATCAAATGGTAATTTTAATAGTAAACGTTCTTTTTATGTGCATTCATTTACTTTAATGAATATCAGTAAGCAATATTTTTAAATTTATTTTTGTCAATTAATTAACAAACTATATAACTTAATAGTAAAAACTCGTGAATAAATTCGCCCATTATTCATTGGATACACTCATAATAAGCTTATTAAAAACGTACATGTAATGAGTTGGATTAATTAGTTAATTAATATACATATTTTATTTAATAATTAAAATAAGGAAATTTTCAACTATTCTTTTGTATAAATAAATATGAATATAAATCTATTCACATCACAATTCTTGGTTAAGATTGATGGAAATCTTTGTAGGAGTAAAAGGTTGGAGGGATATGTACAAGTATTTGTGGATGGGTATAGGAATTTGGTGAGTGGGGTAAACAAAGTGTGATAGAGGAAGTTTGAAGGAAAAAAACAAGGTTTAGAATAAACACACTTTACTAAACTTTTGGTTGTGTACAACTCTTCTACATCAAAATGTTACACCATCCACCTATTTATACTATTCAATGATAGAATCTCTAATATTCTAGATAATTCTACTAAGCTCTAACTAATCTAGATATTTCACTCATATTTAATCACATGTTTTTCTAGATTTTTCTTTCACTACATTATTTTAGATATTTCTCTTATTTTCTTAATTTTCCATTATAGAGAATTCTACTCACCAATACATCAACTACTCTAGAACTCTCCATTTTCTTCAATAATCTAGATTTTTCAAGATACAAAATTAAGTTAAATTCCTCAATTATTCGAGTTAAAATCATTTTTCGTCCCATAACAATATGAAATTTTTGATTCTGTCCCAAAAAAGATATCATTTTCAATCTAGTCCCATAACTTTCTATATTGGCCAATTTTGGTCCCAAAATCACCGGAATTCAGCACGTGCGCCTCACGTGACCCCTCAATTTGGGGCTTTCCGGCGATTTGGGACCAAAATCGGCCAATATTGAGAGTTACGGGACTAAATTGAAAATGATATATTTTTTGGGACAAAATCAAAAATATATATTGTTATGGGACCAAAAGTGATTTTAACTCCATTTAATTTTTTATTTAAATTCTTAGCACAATTTACATATATATATATATATATATATATATATATATATATATATATATATATATATATATATATATATATATATATATATATTATGACGACTTGATTTTTAGTTTAGGTCTTAAAATAAGACCCAATTTTATAAATGTTTCAAATTAAGATATAAATTTAGTTTCTTTTCTCAAATTAAGGCCTGATTTTTTATATTTGTTATTTTTTTTATCATTTTAAGACTTACCATGAAATTTATATTTTCATTTCAAGTCATACAAAATAATTTAAAAATATTATTATACATCTTCAAATGAAATCATAAAATTAAATATGTTATTTTTATTAATATCTTATATTAATTTATAAAATATATTCAATTCAAAAAAAAAAAAAAATTACAACAGACCTTAATTTGAGGAAAAAAAAGTAAAATTGAGCCTTGAAATGAGACATTTCTTAAATGAAAACTAAAATTGAGAACTAACTTAAAAATTGGATCCTTACATGAAAGTTTTCATATATATATATATATATATATATATATATATATATATATATATATATATATATATATATATATATACTATTCTTTAATTTTTAGTATTTAAAAAATATTCATCTCATATAATATAATCTAAATAATAATATAATACAAAAATTATGTTCTCATAGTACAAAATTCATCTCTCGTATTAATTTAAGTTTTAATCTCCAATTTCAAATCTTGACATGGTCTCATAGGGTATACATCCTATATAATTTAATTTTATATATTAAAAAAATGATAAAACATCAAAGGTAATGGAATAAATAGAAGTTACTAATATTTTATAAAAAAATCGAAGGTAGTATATTTTTAGGGTTCAACTATTAAATTAAAATCATTTTTCGTCCTATAACAATATGAAATTTTTGATTATGTCCCAAAAAAGATATCGTTTTCAATTTAGTCCCATAACTTTCTATATTGGCCGATTTTGGTCCCAAATCGCCTGAAAGCCCCAAATTGAGGGGTCACGTGATGCGCACGTGCTGAATTCCGGTGATTTTGGGACCAAAATTGGCCAATATAGAAAGTTATGGGACTAAATTGAAAATGATATATTTTTGAGACAGAATCAAAAATTTCATATTGTTATGGGACGAAAAATGATTTTAACTCCAATTATTCACTTTGTTTCAATAACTACTTTATCTCTTAAATAATTTTTTATTCACATTGTCATGGACTTTTTCGATGCCCATTACCATTTTGATTATGGAATCTGAACCACACGATCTTTTCATTTCAACAATTGAGCATGTGCACGTCATTGACAATTAATATAAAAATTGTGGCGTAAACATATCCTCTTTTAGAATAGAAAGAACTAAACTTAAATTATCAACGGTTAAGATTTTTTAACTACTTAATCTCTCCAGTATAAGTTCTATTATGATCACCATGTTCTAACAAATAATAAACTCAGCATTTGGGTTCACCAACAGGACCCTTGCCTAACATTAAACTTCGCTAAAAGTATACAGTATAACAATTAACAGTTGAGAAATAAGAGAAAACTAATTTACTTGAATGGTGTCAAGTGTCAACCTCTCCACTGCTATATCCATTTCCGAGACTTGTTTACTCTCAAAGAAGGCTCGGTGAAGGGCCTTTATGCACTGTTCCGCTTCACCATCATTTACTATTAGAAACATGTTAACCTGGGAAAACCATACAACCTGCTCGGGAAAACAATATAACAGATGGGACTTTGATACTTTATTCATTCTGCACTAATTTGTGGTGAAAAAACCTTGAGAGATCATCTGGACGTTCACTTTATGCAAACCTTTGTAACATACACTCTTTCTGGAGCTTCCACAAAAGAACTCTACTTGGGTAATGCCATTTATAACAAACCGAACAGAATGATACATTATTACAAAATTGACATATCTCAACCAAGCCAACTCTAGTTTCACAACAAATGACTTGAACATAAAATGCTGAATATCAACTCTAGTTTCACAACCACAATGCAATTCTCACGCGAGTCATTGATTCCAAGCAACCGTTCTGGATAAAAACAATATACAAATGTTTTGATCAAATCAACCAATTGGATACTTGTACACAACAACAGGTAAAATGCACATTTGTTTCTCAATCGAACTGTTGCTTAGAACTTCACATAAGCATCCAATTTTACAGCAAGCAATTGATCTCCGAAAATAAGAATTACCTAAGATGCAGTTCTTTTACAAAGGTCAGCTCCTTAACATTTGTAAATCCACAGCTCACGGCCTTCTCACCTGCCTAAATCACAACTTCATTATTCCCACCGGAAAAGGTCGCTTCTGCAAATTCAACATCCACATCTTTCTTACCCCAAATCGGGACAAGTGGTGACTTTCTATGATCAGGAATGCGAAGCGAAACGGCGAAATAGGTAATAATTAGGGGGAAAAAGAGCGAATATGGAAAAGAAGGGTGGTACCCTTAACCCGGCGGACCATGGGTATCGGGTCGGGTACTCTCATTTTCGACTACTTTTTAAATTACGCGCCAGAAGAACATACTCTGAAGCTGCCACCTAACAATATTTAAACTCGATAAAGATTCTAAAGTCTAACCATAACCAGGTAAATGTTGGGTCTTGATGATTTATTCCAAGCATCAATCCCCCAAGATCAAGTTATCACCACAAAAGTTGTAATCAGTAATCCCCTAAGTATGAGAGATCAACCCAAAGAAGTTGGTCATTTCCTTTCTAAGCTCACTCAGACAAGCAAACAGAGACAACAGAGGATTTGTGTTTGTTGAACTGAACATCCACAAATCGATCCAAGAAAAGTATTGACAGCATAAGCTATCAGAAAAGATGATTCAACAAGTAGAAGAGGTCCGTATTTACAAGTTTAGTTAAAACAAGATCAGTGTCACTCCTCAATGTTCTCACTCATTACTGCTAAATTTTCTAGTTAAAACAGAGAGTATTCTATACAAATTACCTGCGCCAAGAGTACTCTACCTATGAATTTGTATTGCTGACCTACCTCTTTTTATACTTGGTCCAAAAATAATTAAAAATCAGAAAATAACATGAATGATCAATTTGGAAATGTACAACAATTTTAATTAGCTGTAACTGTTGGCACCTTGTTGTCTTTGCTATGGATGATCTAAGTTATTTATTTAGTGATTTGATTTCCTGCATATAAAAGGGAAGCAATTCAACATGTTATATTAATTTCTGCCATCCCATCATTTAAAGGAAAGGAAATTAAATGAATGTAGTTTAAGAATAAGCATATGAATTTAAAATACAAACAATAAACAAAAAGTACTCATAATCAAGATGATTACAGCAATGAAAATCCTAATAAACACAAATAATGATCTCTAATCCACTTCATTAACACATACAAAATTTACTAGTTAGCTAATCAAATCGTTCAGGGAAGCAAGGATTTGACTGAACTCATCTCCATCCATATTCATCATCGGTTCTGGAAAAGCTTCGTCATTGTTCAGGGAAGCAAGGATTTGATTGAACTCATCTCCATCCATATTCATCATCGGTTCTGGAAAAGCTTCGCCATTGTTCAGGGAAGCAAGAAGATCCATATCCATCATCGGGAAAGGGGGTTCCGGTGTCGGAAAAGCTTGCGGCGCCGGCAGAAAGTCGAGGCAATCCCCACCATCAACGCAAGGCAAAGGCAGCGTATTCTGGGACAACATGGCGTCATAAAACTGATAGAGTTCTTGATCGTTGTAATCGTTTTCTTGATTGTTGTAATCGTTTTCTTGATTGTGATTGCGGATATTGAATTCTTGTTTCTTCAAGAAATCGATTCTGGCTTTGGCAACTTCAATCTTCTCCTTCAGTCCATCCGCAAAACTCCTCAGCAAGAGAGGATCTTTCACCGACTCAAGAAGAGCAGTCGGGCAAGGATACTTGGCCTTCCTTAATTTCATCACATCTTGGTCTGCTTTCTTGATTTTGTCGTTCAAAAAATCCGAAACCCCAAAAGACTTGCAAGATTTTCCAGCCTTGATGTGCGATTTGTAAAGCCCCATAACCCGATGAGGATCGGGTGGCCAAACAACGGCATCCTCGTTAGGGCCATAGATCACTACGCACGCCGGTACATCGCAAAGGATGCTGAGTTCTTCAGCTTTTTTGATGACGTTGTCTCTTCGTTTTTTGAAACAGATGGATCTTGAATTCTTGTTTTGGATTAGCTCCATCTTCATCTTCTTTCTACCCATATTTTTCTTCAACTCTGTTTTCTTGTTTTCTCCGATGCTGATTAAGGATGTTGAAGATCAAGTGCTGATTAATTAACAAAAATAAGGCAGCGTCTATTATAGCAAAGCAAGAGACTTGGGGTTCAAGATCTAAAGAGCCGTTGCAGATCATGACTTGGGGTTCAAGATCTAAAGAGCCGTTGCAGATCATGACTTGGGGTTCAAGATCTAAAAAGCCGTTGCAGAGGTTCAAAATCAAGTCCAACGTTCTTAATTTTTAACCACTTACGTTTTATATATCTGTTCCCTTTTTATTTTTAATCTTTTGTTTGTGTTTCGTTTCTTTAATTTGGATATATATTTTAGTGTGGCTGATTTGAGTTTGTTTGGTTGTTAACATAAGAATTAATTATGAGTTAATTTAGTTTAGCCTTAGGGTATGTATGTTCTTCAATTCCGAACTCATCTCAGAATTCCACTTACAGCATCTATGCTAAGCCTCCCATTGAGAAATTCATCGTTTACTCAGGCTTTAATTCCGTTATCGCGCAGCTCAAAAACTCCAACTTTCCATCATGGGTGTCGCTCAAATCCGAGTAATCTTCAGTCAAAAAACCCCCTTACTCGGCATGGTGTTCTTTCGATGTATTGTGATTGTGGGTCTTTCTGATACTCGGAAACTGTTCGATGAAATGGCTGAAAGAACTATGGCTTCGTGGGTCATCATCATATCTGCTTATGGGATAAAGGGCTGTTAGAGAATGCTGTGGAGCTGTATTTGAGAATCCAAGATTCAAATTTTAAGCCTAATCCTTCCATCTATATCAGCCTCTTGAAGTCCTTTTCAAGTTCTTTGTATTTGGAGACTGGAAAACAGTTGCATTGTCAAGTATACAAGGCTGGGTTTACCAACAACGTTGCCATGGATGTGCAGTGCTGCAGGACCGAAAATGGGAGAGCAAGTTCTTGCTACGATTGTTAAACTTGGGCTGCAAAATGAGGTATCCGTGGGTACACACCTAGTGGATTTCTACGTCAAGTGTGGAGATGTCAATTCTGCTAGTCGAGCATTTGAGGAGATAACTGAACCAAATGATGTTTCTTGGAGTGATATATTGTGTGGCTATTCTCAAATAGGGGAATTTGAAAAATGCATCAATAATTTCAAGTCATTAAGATATGAAGGTGCTGTTTTGAATGATTCAATGTACACCAGCATCTTCCAATTGTGCTCAGCGTTTGCTGATTTCAATTTTGGTTCTCAAGCTCATGGAGATGCAATAAAGAGAGGACTTGTTTCGTATCTCTATGGGGAGAGTGCAATGATTACTATGTATGCCAAATGTGGAAGATTGTACTGCACCTATAAAGTGTTCGAATCAATGGATGCACCCGACACCGTTGCTTGGACATCCATGATTGCTGGTTTGGCTTACCATGACAATGCTGTTAGAGCCCTGAAACTCTTTCGTGAAATGGGACTGTCTGGTGTTAGGATGAACGAGGTTACGTTCGTGGCGATTTTCACTGCGTGTAGCCACGGTGGTTTGGTTGAAGAAGCAAAGCAGATTTTAGACTATGGATAGCAAGCATGGTTTGAAACCAACACTCGACCACTATAACTGTATGATTGATATATACTCTCGAGCAGGGGAGATCTACTCAAAGTTGAGGGAGCTTCAATTTTCGAGTGTGCACAAGGATAGCACGGTTTTAACCGAAGACGACGAAGTGTGGGACGAGCGGAACGAGCAGGCTTTAGTCCATAGTGAGAGACTTGCCATTGCATTAGGGCTCGTGGCGACAGCAGATGGAACACCAATTGTGGTGTTCAAGAATCTAAGGGCGTGTAGAGATTGCAATGAGTTTTGTAAACATGTTTCTCTGATCATAGGAAGAACAATTGTTATTAGAGAGTCAAATAGATTCCATCACTTCCATTCTGGGGTATACTCCTGTGTGTGATGCTAAATTATTCAGATATATTTTACTCTGCTGCCTACCACATTTTCTTGTCCGTTGAATACATATTTTTAGCTTTTTTACTAGTAATAGTTATAATCCTAATTTTTTTGAATAAGAAATGTTTATAAATTTAATTTATGGGAATAGAAAATTTAAAATTTGTTATAAGATATATTTTTTATTTTTCTAAAATCTCCGGTTATTTTCGAGTTGAGATCAATCGAACTTGTTATCTAATTCTAATCCAAGTAGAGGCTGTCCTTGTGGTGTGTCGTGGCACACATATGGCCCCACTCCGTTGAGGGACTTCATTTTATTTTTTTATTATGTATTTATTTATATAGTCTAGTATATATTTAAAAGATGAAATATGGATAAAGATTTAATTTCATCTTAATTGTAACTATTTGTTTTATAATTTCTAAGCATACTATCGAATCCTATCAAATAAGAGTAATATTTATTTTTAGTACTTTTCTAATGGTTTAAATCTTAAGAAAATATTTTTTCTAAAAATATTCAATGAGAAATAAGTATATATTTTAATAAACAATATTAAATTTGTCTTTTATTTTAATCGAGAACTCAATTATGAAAAATCTACTCATGATTTTCCTGCTAAAATTGTCAGAAAATTATTTTTTCATAGTTAGTTTTATGCATAAATCTTATAATGTACTACTCCCTTCATTCTATGAAAAGAGTTACATTTACTGTTTGTACGGAGATTAAAAAATATAGTATTTTAATGTGTAGTGAGTTGAGAGATATAATAATTTAATGTATAGTGAATAGTTGTATTAGTGTTGTGTGTGGGTCCTATGAAGATAAAGTGATTGATTTATATGGATCTTATCTACTAAAAAGGAAAATATAACTCTTGTGGGACGCCTTAATTAATAAAATATAATTCTTATAGCGGGACGGAGGGAGTATTATAATATTAGTTCATTCAGAAATAATTTTAGTTTATTACATCATTATACAAAAAATTTTATATTTTTAATCATTATAACATAAGTAATTTATTCATAATGATTATGTTATTATTGAGTGATTTTTATAAAAGTAAAAGGCTTAGAAAAAAATTATACACGGGACCCGAATGAAATGACTCGTCCTGAATCCAAGTACTCTCTCCGTCCGTTTGAAAGAGGATATTTTTTCTATTTTGGTCGTCCGGTTCAAAGAGGGTCATTTCCTTTTTTACACACATGGGATCCATACACACCCACTAATACAACTAAAATATGGGATCCACACTCCCACTAATACAACTACCCACTACACATTAAATAATAATACTCCTTAATCAACGTGCACAAAAGTAAAAGACCCTCTTTCGAGCGGACGGAGGGAGTATCATTTTTGTGTTTGGAAGGAGATGAGAGTTTAACAACTTTGTGAGATCATGGTCAAAAAGGAAAACTGAAATGAAATTCCACGCATGGATCAAACAACTGAATTTAGTAACTTTATTGATTAATTAAAAAAAACAAACACACAATTTACAACCGTTTTGATTATTTTATATTTTTTGAATTGAGTTCCGTTTTTTCTTATCCCTTCATAATTGTTTAAAGAAGCTCATTTCAAGCATAAATCCTAAAAATTCCAACAAAAAATTTATCTCCACAATAATTAAGTAATGACAATGACTTCTCTGGGCCAATCTTTTTTTTTAAAAAAAAAAATTGGTACAACCAGATCCTTTTTAGCCCATTTCCATTTATTCGATTTCAAGTGGACCAAACCCATTTCAGTGTTACCATTTAATATTTTGAAAAATAAAAAACGTGAGGGGTTCATATTCTGCGCATCTCTCTTCTCGGTTTGCGAAACCTGTTCAACACACCTTTTCCAATGTCGGTTCGCAGAATCTATTCAACGACGGTTCTCGTGTTCGTGTCTTCGGTGGATCGGCGCCTCCGGTAGTTTTCGTCTTTGTTAATCAGCGTAGGAGTTTTTTTGTTAATGTATTTTTTACTGATTTTTGTGATTTTTGTTTCTATTTTAAACTTATTTTACAGTTTCCCATCCTTAATTTTTGGGAATCAGTGCTACAAATTATTCATTTCAGTTCTGGAATTTTTTACTATAAATGTATTTTTTTATCCAACATTTTCAATGTCGTAGTATTTTCATATTTACTGGAATTTTGTTTTCAGATTTCTCGTGTTTATATGTATTTTTTTTGTTTAAATAATCTTAGTTATCTTTTTTTAAATAATCTCAGTTATCCTTTTTAGCAGTTGGAAAATAGTCAGCTATTTGCACTAGGTTAAGTAGATAGAACTCTTGTTTTTAAATTGTCTTTCATTAATGGCATGTACAATTGTTTGTATATTAATTACTTGGATTTCTCGTTGTAGGTTTGTTGAGATAATTTTGTAATGGGTAGAAAACAGTGTGCTCTTCCTGGGCAAGGTCCTATGTTTCGTAGAAAACATAGATATATAATTCAAACTCGTTCTAAAACTGCTAAAATTTTACAAGAGAAGTTGATGGAGAAAAATAAAAATAGAGTGGGTGATAAAAGAAAATAAAGGAACAAATCATGGATGTAATTCTCTTGTCTTGTATGATAAACCTGCACAGAATCAATGGATTCTGGTGTTGAAATTTCAGTAAGATTTTATGCAAGAAGAATGAAAAGACTAAGGAGCCCTATTAGATTAAATGAGGACAAGTACATGTTTGTTCACTAAATGAGATACATTGTTATTATTTTGTTTTTTTTATTTGTCTCTTTTTCTGTTGTACTCTTATATCGTAGTGAAATTGGTCAGACTGAGATGCTCATTCCTGATAGTGATGAGAGGAGTTCAAAGTTAATGAATGATAGGAATCAAATGTTTGATTTATTAGACTCTCTTATGTTGTTATACTCTTATATTTATTTTTCTTTCTTTTTGAAATTGTAGTGAAACTAGACAGACTGAAACTGTAATCCCCGATAGTGATGAGAGGATGTCAAATTTAAGGAATGTTAGGAATCAAGGGTTTGATTGATTTGAATCTCTTCTGTTGTTATACTCTTATATTTATTTTTTGTTTGTTTTGAAATGGTAGTGAAATTGGACAGACTGAAGTTGTAATCCCTGATAGTGATGAGAGGAGTTCAAAGTTAAGGAATGATGAGAATCAAAGGTTTGATTTATTAGACTCTCTTATGTTGTTATACTCTTATATTTATTTTTTGTTCTTTTTGAAATTGTAGTAAAACTGGACGGACTGAAACTATAATCCCCGATAGTGATGAGAGGAGGTCAAAGTTAACGAATAATAGGAATCAAATATTTGATTTATTAGACTCTCTTATGTTGTTATACTCTTATATTTATTTTTTGTTCTTTTTGAAATTGCAGTGAAATTGGACAGACTGAAACTCTAATCCCTATTAATCATGAGAGGAGGTTAAAGTTAAGGAATGACAAACAAATGTTTGATTCATTGAACTGTTTTTTGTTTAGATGTATTTATGTAGTTGTGCTCTTATTTATTCTTTTTGAAATTGTAGCAATATATCCAAAAACAAGCCTGTTGGGGTTGCATAGAAAAGCAAAAAAAACAACGACTCCTAATCTCAGAGATATGACGTATTGTTTTTGTGTTTCAAGTTTTGAAGGTTACTCTTTCATATATATGAAGTTACTCTGTATAATAATTTAGGTTACTCTGTTTATTTTGATTCATTTTTGTGATATCAAAATTGATTATATTTTTCTAGGTTACTATTTACTACTTAATGGCTTACTCTTTTTGTTGAATTGGATTAGTGATGTTTGGTTATCAAATTCTAGGTTTCACTTGTCTCTTATTTTTGTCATGGAAAGAAGTAGATGGATTTGAAATTATTTTGTATTAAACTTAAGGCTAAATTAAATTTGTTTGATGTGATATTCTTTGATGTGATATTTTTTTGTATCATTGCTTGCAGTGTTGTTGTTGATGAGATCCATATAGGTTTTGTAAATTTTTAATACATTGTACCTTTTTTTTTGTAGAGCCAATTTGTTATTTTTTCTTTTTTATGTTTAGTTATATTTATATTGCAGTGAAATTCCTATTAGAAGATCGAAACCATCCAAGCCTGTTACCAAGGGACCTAAAATATCCAAGCCTGATGGGAGGGCAGAGAAAAGCAAAAAATGAACTCCTAATATTAGAAATAGGAGATAATGTTTCTATGTTTTTCTTGACTGTTTGTAATATTTATTTTCTTTCATATATTTATGTTTAGTGAAGTTTTTTCAATAACTTCTAGGTTTCACTTGTTTAAATTAAAAAATTTTGATGTGAAATTCCTTTATTTAAATTATTTTGTATTATTGCTTGCAGTCTTATTAATGATGATGACGATTTTGTTTCAGATGAGAGCCCCTTGAGGAATGTAAATTTCATAACATTGTAACCATTGTTCTTTTTTTTTTTGCAATTTTTGTTTGTTTATGTTTAGTTATATTTATATTGTAGAGAAATTTCTATTAGAACATCTAAACCAACCAAGCTTGTTACAAAGAGATCTAAAAAAGGAGTATCGACTTCTACATGTAACAATAAGAGGTATTACATTTGTGTTCATAGTTGACTATTTATATTATTTAGGGGTACTTACTACTAGGTACATTAAAAATTCCTTTATTACTATAAGATACAAACATACAAAAATATTACTATTAACTACAAAAATATATAGTGATATTCCAATATTACCCTTACAATGTGATGTACATAAATGTTTGTGTGCAGCATGAAAATTCATGTGCAGCAAAAGTGTTTGCAGTAAAAAAAATGTGTGCAACAAAAAAAGTATATATCCGACGGCGGTACGACGACCGGCCATTGGCAGCGACAGTGGATGGGTGAAGGGTTTAGGGTTTTTGGTTTAAAAGTGTATGTGATTATATTTAATTAAGATTATATTTGGTATTTTACTTTAATATTTTGTATATGAGAGTATTTTTTTAAATCAATATATCTCACATTAATTATGGGTACAAAGTGTGTACCTATGAGTAGTTTTTCCTATTATTTACTATGAACACTTTTAATCATTATTATTATATTTATTGCAGTGATAAGAAGCAAGCAAAGAGAGTTTACTACAGACTTAAGGAAAACCAATTATCAATTTTTTATTTTGTTCTCTGATTTATGTGTTTTATCACATGATTTATTATGTGTATAATTTTTTTTGTTTAGTGGGTTATTAAGCCATTACAGGCGTAATGGCCTTAATAATATTGTGCGGAAATTCAATGAAAAACAAAAGTCTGATATCAAGGAGATTGGTTTTGGTACCTTGTTGGAGTTAACAGTTGATAAATGTGTTAACGTAGATCTCATGGCATGGTTGATTCATAACTTCAACAGTGGGAGTAGGATCTTAACTGTTGATAATTATCAGAGCTTTTGTATTTCTCCAGATGACGTGTATGATGTTTTTATGTTGCCAAGGAATGAGGGCAATGATGTGACAACATATAAAAGGTTTGAAGGTTGGAGTATATTGATTTCATTAAGGAGGAATTTGATATAAAGATCAAAATGCATTGTGGTATTTTGGGTGATGTTCTTCTGAACAAGTTTAAGGATGGAGGTTTAGATTTTAAAAGGATTTTTGTGTTATATGCTGTAAGTTCTTTCCTTGCACCTACTGTTAATGGGTCTGTGAAGAGTCGAGTTGTTAAATCCTTGGAAAATGTGGGTATGATTCCCAAACTCGATTGGTGCAAGTTTGTTTTGGATGATTTGTGCTCTGCTATAAAACAATTTAAGAAAAGATCTAGTACACGCATTGGGGGATGTATTCTTCTTTTGCAAATCATATATATTCATCGTATGATTTGGAGAGGATCGAATACCGGAACCCATATCCATGCGTCTCATACTGCATTGGACCGATATTAAACTGAATTCAAGGAAGAATGAAGAAATAGAAGCTGGCAGATTTGGTTTGGGGAAATTGAGCAACAAATATCCTCTATCTACTAATAGAGTTGTCAAATCTGTTGACCTTGGAACCAGTTCAGATGCTGTTATGGATGATGCACGGAAGAAGGTATTATATAATGCATTTCTTTAAATAGTATTATAAAAGTTACTCTTATATATGAATACGATTACTCTTTTATATGTCTTGGGTTACTCTTTAATATTTAAACTTAGTTTTAAGGGAATATATAATTAATCTGTTGGTTTTATTTTTTTTCAGAAAATAGGCAGTTTTTTGCATAGCCTGAAGCATGATGCGGATAGTTTCCTCAATAAATATCAATCAAAGCTTGATAAGCTTTCCAAACTTGCTCAAAAGATGAAGGATAATCAGAGTTCTACTCCTAAGGAATCTGATTCCCAGAAGTTCTTTGGTGATGAGAAGGTGTTGAAATATATTGATGATATTGTCAAGCACTTCAAAGCAACTAAAAAACTAGCTGCAGAAATGCCTAGTTATAAGTTTACCCCATCTCCACCCATGCCTTCTGATCTAGAGAAAGACTACTTTGAGGCTGAAAAATAGTATTTTAACTTTGAAGATGTCGAATTGGATGAAGATCTTGACGTTGAGGATGTGTCTCTTCAAGAATTAAGCGAATCAAGAGATTCTGCTCAAAGAAGAAGACCTCAAAGATATCTGGACAATATGGTTGAAGATGTTAGTTATGTTTCGAAATTCATGACCCAACACAAAAAGGTTTTTGAAAGCATGCAGAAGGAGTTAAAGGAGGCTTTGGACTATATTTTCTATGATGCTGAAGTTTCAAGGAATCAGTAAGTGCACTTTTCTTTATTAATATCTTTTCTAAATATAGTTTTGTCTTTTTATTATCATTTTTTTTATGTTTTATAATTCAAACAGGAATTGTTATTATCGAAGGGGGTTGTTCCATTTTATCGGAAAAGATGACATTCTTTCAATGAAACATAATTGTCAAATATATGATACGATCATTTTCGCATGGATTGTGGAGGTGAATGCTGATTCATGTCATGATGGGTACAAACGTATGTTTGTTTTCAATATTGATCATAGTGTAAGTATTTCTTTATTTTTTTTAATTTTTTAAACTTTTTAAATAAATCTAATGTAATTTATTTATATATTCTTAATTTTTTTGTAGCGTCTGCGTCAACAAACAGTTGAATCAGATGATCCTAATGATAATTACAAGGATTTTAAAGCGTATTGTGATTTATGGCTGGAGTTTTTCAAGGATATTTTATTAAGTGCTGAATTGGTATGATATATTGTTATTTTATATATCTGATATTCTTTTTGGCTGATACGATTACTCTTTAAAAAATAATGCGGTTACTCTTTAAAGTTAATTAGGTTACTCATATCACAAAAGAACTTTTATTTTCCTATTATTAATAGGGTTACTCTTTATATTTGTTGAAGTTTTACATTCTTTATTTAATAAACTTGCTTAATATTTTTCAATGTTATTTTTATGTAGATTTTTGTGACAATGTGTTTGGAAAATTATTTCAATCTTGTAGTCATCAATTTGGTTGACTCCAAGATCCAATACTTGGACAACAAGAAGTGGTCAGATTCCGTAAAACAATACTACCATGAATCAGCGCGTTTCCTAGTAATATAAAATTGATCTGTTTTTATTTCTTTAAATTTAATATTTTAAAGTTTTTATTTTTATTTCTTTTATTCTTTTAATTAGGTTCAATTGATGATCTGTTATTTGGGTGATATAAATCATCCCAAAGCTCCTGAAATGATTGACTATAAGCACGAGCCAATTACGTTTAAATGGAGTACATCAAGGGTAGATAAAGATTGTGGTATTTATGTCATGCATCATATGAAGTACTTTGATGGATTTCCTTATACAAATCCGGATTTAAATAAGGTATATTTTTTCAGTATATAGGTGCCTTCATTATTTATAAGCACTTTCGTATTTGTTCCAATGTAGATGAAGGTTTTAATACTTATTAATTATTAAATGATTTCTTCCAATAAGTTTTGTTCCAATGTAGAAATAACATAAATAATTTGTTCCAACTGTTGATCAGAAACAGTGGTTTTACTAGTTTAGGTTACTCTTTTATAATTAATTGGATTACTCTTTTTGACAACCTAGGTCACTCTTTAATAGTATGCTGCTTTTTATTTAGATTCTTTAACTTTGTTGGTTTCTGTTTATTTCTTAATAGCTTCCATGATATTTTCCAATTTTCATTAGATAAAGATGTGGATTTTTTAATAACCTATTCATATCATGGGTCTTGGCTTGGGGGGCTAGTGGACTGTGAACATATTTCATCCTTGATTATTGTATTTTTTATAATTGCATCTTAAGTGTTTCAGTTGCACTTAGATTATTCCATTCTCTATTTTGTAGGCTGGCTTAAGGTTGATGCTTCGGGGTGAAATTTGTGCCAATATAATATTATCAAACTTCAACGAGTTGAGGTATTATATTATTATTGAAACAAATAAATTTTACAAGCGAAAGACATCTTTGAGCATAAGAAAGAAGACTTAATGCTGAGGGAATTGGAGAAGAAGGTGTTGGCTGGCGAGAAGTTGAAGAGTTTAAATGAACATACATTAGGAAAGAGGAAAAGGATTACCAGAAAACTTAAAGAATTCCCAAAAAACTTTTTATGTAATAGTTAATTAGATTTGATTCAGATTATGAAACTTCTATATGTGTCATTAATTTGCAGGTACTCGAAGTACTCTTCTCAAGTAAATGAATTTTGATTATTACTATTAGTTACACTGTTTGAATTGTACAAGAAGTACTCTCATTTTGATTCACTGATTTGTGAAGTGGAGGATTACTGTTTGAACTTTGATATATGAAATTTGCTTATGTATTTTGAAATTCATGTTTTATTTCTATAAAATTAAAATGTTTACTCATTTGGATTATTATATATTATTAAAGATATTTGTAACTTGTTTGATAGCTTATATTGTAATAAACTAATTCTAACATGTGTTGTTATGTGATATAAACCAATTCCACTATTGTTTATATAAACCAACTGGAATAGTGGTATTGATTGCATGTAATATGAAGGTAAATTTAGGTTACTCTTTCGAATTATTCTGATTACTCTTTTTGATTAAGTAGGTCACTCTTTTCTCAAATAACACAAACTAAGGTTCTGGATATTTGTAAAAGGTACAAAAGGTGATCCCTACTACAGAAATCATAAAATGATACAAACCATGGTTCTGGATATATGTAAGAAGTACAAAAGGGATACGTATATAAAAAGTACATAAAGTGATCCCTGCTACAAAAGTGAAATGTTTATACTCAGATGTAGGTTACTCTACTGAATTATTTGGATTACTCTTTTTAATAAACTAGGTTACTCCTTTCTCAATGACAGAAAATATAGTTGTAAATGTGTGTAATAAGTACAAAAGGTAATCCCTGCTGCAAAAATCACAGAAATCATATAAATCTTCAATGACCAGGTGAAATGTTTATAATCAAATTTGTAAATATTATATCAAGTGTTTATTTTTGTTTTGAACATTACAAAAGAATACTAAATCAAATGCTTATTTCCTATTTTCATTGCACTTGTGGTACTCTTCTTTTGTGCTTTTGAACTTTGTAGACCACTCCTTATTCTCTTATTTCTTCCCTTAGTCTTTGCATGTGCAGGATATAAAACAGCTGTGGATGATGTGGATTCTGTTGCATCTTCATTTTCTTCATCAATCCTTACTAGTGTTTTCATTTTCTTCAAATCTCTTGTATAAATTTCTTCAATTGCCTCCCTTGCTTGTTGATTATCTTCACATAACAAGACCAAAGTATAATACTTTCGGGGTCATTTGATGCCTCCATGGTATAGTTTTATCTTTGTCCATTGTTGGAAGTTTCATCTTAATTCTATCTCACACTTCAGATTTTGCAAGTTTTGTCCATCTTTTCATTATATAAGACCCGAAAATCAGTTTCACTGAATTTATGAGTAGAACATGCAAACTGTGGTGGCACAAGAGACCCATTTCTTTAAATTTCATATGGGTGCACCGTATTAATTTCATATGAGTATAAAAAACAACTCTCATGAGCTTACCATCCTCAGGCTCATCAACATCATATGCTATAGTGTAGTCTTCAAATGCACACACTTTAGTCGTGACATTTACGCATTTTAAGAACTCATTTTCAAATTTTCTGAAAACTGACCGTGTGTAAACTTCTGCAGCATATTTTATCAAGCCTTTTTTTTCAAAGAAAGTATAAGGTTCTGTTCTTGTCCCATTAAATTCATCCAACACTTCATTATTCCTCCAATTCTTGACTACATCCTTGAAGATTCTGTAAAATTTTATCAAGTTTGTGTCTTTTCTTGTATTGAACCCTATTGTATGATTTGTACTCTCACTTCATTGTGATGACAATATACCAGCAGAGAAGTAGTTTTTATTCATTGTTGTGCACCATTTTTCCTTCAGACCATATATTTTCATTAACCATATGTGAGTTTATAAATTATATTTTTTTGATCATACTATCACAACACAATTCAAAGTCTTCCTCATCAACACATCCTGACAAACATCTATTGAAATGTTCTAGAAAATCATGGTTACCTTTTATTTTTCCAAATTTCCAAATCTAGTTTTTGGAAATATTTGCAAACATAGAAACATTAGGGTTACTCTTTTACAGAAGCATAGATTACTCTATAATGTAATGTAGACTCCTCAATGAATTTTAATGTTAATAAATGAGTTTTCTAATCATCTTACCTTTGGTATTGCAGAAGCAATTGCATGGTCCTGATCAGTGAAGATTGTTACTGGATATTTGTCTTCCATTGGTATTCTGAATTCTGTAAATAGCCACTCAAAGGTAACTGTTCTCTCATCTGATATAAAAGCACACCCAAACATGACATTTTTCCTTCACTCCCACAAAAGGTGCACATATTAGATCATATTTATTAGTTTTGTAGGTTGTATAAAAAACAACCACATCTCCATATAAAAATTAATCTTCCTTCATTATTGGGTCTCTCCAAAAAATGCAAGCCAATCTTGATTGTTCATCTAGCACGAAACTATAAAAGAAGTTCTAATTTTGAGAATTTTCCTCTTTCAGTTTGTTGAGCAATGTTTGTGCATCTCCTCCCTCAATATTCTTTCTCTTCAAACCATCAACAAAGTTTTTGTGGTGTTTAATAGTATGAACATTTTTTCATGACCACATGCTTCATTGACCATGTAGTGATAAGATCTTGCTGCTCCCATTCCTGAACCTAAAATATGCTCAATCACTACTGCAATTTCAGAGTTATTTTTCTTTCCAAACGGTGTAGGTGACCCCATTCTTTTCTTGTTAGCTTATGATTGTGCTCTGTGTTTTGTTTAATAACTACACAACCTCCAAATTCATTTATTTTCACTGTCATTAATGCCTTGTAACACTAACTTTATTTTTTTTTGTATGTTTCCTTTTGTCATCTTAATCCTTCACATGAACACACATAGATCTTTGCTATTGGATGTCCGTTGCTTGAATATATTGTAGTCCTTTACGTGCACTAAATCCAACTAATCTAGCATACTTACAATACAAATCATATATCTCAGCCACTGTAACTCTAGTCATGCCTAGTAGACTTTCATTTATTTTCTCATGTTCTGCATTTAATGTTTAATAAAGAGTAAGACTTGATTAATTTTTTCATACTGAGTGAATGCTAGTGGAATAAGTAATTTCAGAGATAAATAAGAATTAATATAAATAGGTTTACAAATTATCTATACCAACTGTTGATCAGAAAATAGTAGTATTAATTGCATGCAATCTACAGGTAAATTTAGATTACTCTTTCGAATTAATTGAATTATTCTAGTTGTGTAACTAGATTACTCTTATTCTCAAATGACTGAAATGTAGTTCTGGATTTATATAAGATGTATTATAATAAATATGAAACATTTAAAACAGAAGACCACCATAACAGAACATCACCATATTAATATACGAATAAGAAATTTCTAAATCAGAACACCACCATACTAAGTAACATAACAAATTCAACATAAGGAATAAGAAAATTTAAAATAGAACACCACCTTATTAACACACTAATTTCTATTTGATGAATGAGTTAAATCAGTAAATGGAAATTCTATGGAATCACGTAGTATATGATACAATGTTTTTTTTATAATTTTCTAACCTCCATTTGATGCATTGTTGTTGTCTACAAATGTTTCTTCTTCAATTACTCCTACGAATTTAAGAAAGATGATGAAGAAATTGATTAAATTTAACATTTAATCTCATGGAAATTGATGGAAAAAATATACAAACCTGAATTGAATTCAATAAAATCTCTCAATTCTTCTTCTGGTTCGTAACCTCCGTCCACAACAAATGGACTCTGTACGTTGGCTCGCTACTCCACACAATGAAAGGCCTCGAATTCGCAGCGGTCATTGATGCGCATCGTTAGTCTACCATCCTCCTCTCTGTTATCTTCTTATAGGTTCTCCATTTCGTTAATTTAGGGCTCGAAATGTAGATGTAGAGATTTAGAGAAGAAGAAGCCTATACCTCTTGATCATGAAGCTCGAATTAGTATGGTTACCCGCGATATTTTTAGCAACCAACGAGATTTTCTTGTCATGGATCCTGAAAAGAAGATGGTAGATCCGCAAAAACTATAAATTATATAAAAACTATTTATAAATGGACCGTATTTTCTAGCAATTTCTACAATCTTCAATTATTTAATGGGTAGGTATTGCATGAGACCATTTTACACTTTTGAAAATAGTTATCACTTTTCATTTACATTATAAATTATTCATGAAACTATATTATCGCTTCTCGTTAAATTAGTATCACTTTTAATTATGGAAATTCGGTCTCACACATGTCTTTGCCTTATTTAATTATTATTAATTTAAAATTAAAGGCATAAATGATTAATTTAAAAATATTATAATTATTTATATCGAATAAAATGATTTTTTGAAAGGATTCTAAGAGTATTCTTTTTTTTTTTCATCAAATTATGTTGTTCATTGGAGAAATATCATATCATCAAAATTTTGGTGATTTGATAATGGAAACCATTAGAGCTAAGTTGGAGGCTTAAATGACTCTTTTCCCTTTTCAAAATCACTTTCGTCTTTATTAGTACTAGAATGTTGTTTCAAAATCACTTTCGTCTTTATTAGTACCAGAATGAAAACAAAAGAATGGGAGGGATGAAAAATGATGCATTAACTAAAGCATAGTGGTGGAATTTTTAGCCATTACATAACAGAAAGAAAGAACATCTGAAATAACCAACAAAGCACATCTTAAGCTAGGACATAACAACAAACTTAGACTAACACAAAATACCCTTCTTACAACAGATTCGTAGTCTCCCTCTTCGCCGGAAACCTTAAACTCACCGGCGATCAGATTCCTTAGGGTCGACTTCCATGGCATCAAGCTTCTCTCACAGCAATTTCTGCCGAGACATCAAATGCGAGTCACCACCAAAGCAGAACATGAGAAATTCCCCAACGTTGATCTCCCAATTGTTTAAGAATTTCGTCCGTCCTCCACCACAAAAGAACACATTCATTCCTCATAGCTTCACCATCCTCCTCTTCAAGTTTCACATCCCATGGTAATATGAATCAGATCTTCCTATAAATTCAGGCAGCAATCCTTCGAAGCTAGGAGCTACCAGATAGAACAATAACGTTCCACCTTAGAAGGTAAGATCTAGAGTCATAATAAACAAAGCAAGACCATAAAATTAAAATGCAAGAATTAAAAATAGAGAAAGCAAGTTTGACAGCTCAGTTCACCAATGCAAAGTTCAGCATTTAACTTCACACGATTTGAAAACGCCGTACATGAAAAGGGATTGCTCCTATTTCTCATGGCTTCACCATCCTCCTCTTCAAGTTTCACATCCCATGGTGAAGCTATGAGAAATGTGTGGTTTTGTGGTGGAGGATGGACGAAATTCCTAAACGATTGGGAGATCATCGTTGGAGAATTTCTCATGTTCTGCTTTGATGGTAACTCCACATTTGATGTCTCTATTTTAGGCAGAAATTGCTCTGAGAGAAGTTTGAAGCGAAGTCGACCCCAAGCCATAGTTCAGACAAAGCTATTCTAAAGGAATCTGACCGCCGGCGAGTTTCAGGTTTCCGTCGAAGAGGGAGACTACGAATATGTTGTAAGAAATTCGTGGTCTACCAGCACAAAAGCAGGTGGCAGCAACTGGCAAAAAAAAAAAAAAAAAAAAAAAAAACAGGCATATCAACAAACAGCTTGTGTGCGGATCCAATGGTGGAATAAGAATGGAAGAACTTACGAGTCTGGTAGTGTAGTTCCCCAAAATCTTCATAAACGAAGAGCCCCACCTCCTAGTTTTCGGCCGCCTCACCATTTTTGTGGATGAAGATTAATAGTGGTATCAAAATGAAAAGATCTGCAGATGAGAGAGTATGTATTAGAGTTGAGTGTGAGGGAAAAATAATGGTATGAGAAAACGTGTGATGGAAAAAAGATTAGCCAGAAATATTGGTGTGATGGTTGAAGGAAGTCCATCCCCTCCACTGCTGCCATTAGTACAGAACTTTCTTTTATTTTCTGCTCACGGATTTATTCTTCTTATTTTGAGTATTACTCACTCTCTTGCACCGAACCCTCATGTTAAGATTTTTTTTTCTTCCATTCTATTGCTTTTTATGGTATTTTAATATTTTTAAATAAAAATAAAGTGTAAATAATGTCAGAAAATCACTAGAATAGACCTGGATTTTTTTTCAAATTCATGAGATCGGATCTATTTGTGGAGAGTCCATACCATATATTGAAATGCGGGTCAAAGCTCACACCCATTCTGAAGGTCGATTAAAAAAATAAAAAAATAAAGGGGAGAAGATGGAAAGAATAACAGAAGAGTCAAAGAAGATGAATTGGATGAAGAGGAGAGGGAAAGTGTAGAATAACATGCAGAAGAATGACGGCAGCTCTTGGCCGGAGGTAATTATCGATCGACCATTTGGACGGCATAAGCGCTCTCGTCGCTGAGGTTGACGACGATTCCGATACGGCGGCGGGTGGAAGAGAGGGATGGAGACGGTGAGAGTGGGAAACGCGCTGAGGAGGTTCTGACCTCGATTGAATGGAGGCGACGGTGATTGGTTGAGAAAATTGCAATACTGATCCCACTCGTCACGGTCTCATTTGGGTTTGGACCCAATAGTCTTGGTTTCAATTTCAAAATTTTTTTTCCATCAATAATGGTCCCATACAATATATTTTTTTTGCGATTTTCGTCTAAAACTAACGGAAGCCGCCTCATGTGCATACCACGCGTCGTTAAGTCATAAAAATCGGGATTTCTCTCCCAAATTCAAACCAAATCACCCAAATTGAAACCTTATTTTTTTCCCAAGGAAAAAATGATAGACAAAAAAAAAAGAATGATACCTTAAATGAGAATGATTGGATCTACAAATAAGATTAAATATGATAATGATTAAACCTAAAAATAATATCAAATAAAAGTATAAAAGAAGATAAAATAAAATAAATTATAAAAATAGATCTAGTTTATAGAATTATTAAAAAAACACAAAAATCGAAGAGAAAAAAAATAAGATAACAAAAAATTTAAAAGTATAATGATACATTTAATGAGAATGATTGAATCTGTATATAAGATCAAATAAAAGTAAAAGAGACAAAACAAATTAAAATAGATTATAAATAATATGAAAGTAGAATCTGTAAAAGAGAAGAAAAAGAAGAAGCATTAGAGAGAAAAAACTAAAAAAAACAAAAAGATGAGAGAATAAAAATTTGATTAGGTAATGAAAATATTTATATAGAATGATTTTACAGAATGAACGATCGTGATTGAAAGCAAATATTTATAGTGATGATCCTAATGAAAATAAAATTGATATATTAATTGAAATTATGCATATATTTAATAAAAATTAATCAAATTTTTATTGTTAAATTAAATAAATAAATAAAGTAAAATTTAAATAATAAAATTCATTATTAGTATAATTAAATTTTATCATTGAAATCAAAGGAAAATCACATGTCTTATGTATATTAAATTAAATCATAATAATATATGAATATGGATTGGTATATTAATTTAAATTAAACATATATTGATTCAAAATTAGTTAAATATGCCAAAAATATCTTTCATATTTACCAAATTTATATTGTTCAATAAAAAAGTAAAATTTAAATAACAAAATCCATTATTAGTAAAATTAGATTTTATGATTGAAATAAAAAAATTTAATTGGACGGTCAAGATTAAAATTGAATTATTTCTAAATAGAGTAAAATTGAAAAAAAAATTAAAAACAAAAGTAGAAGTTTAGGTTTGCTTTTATATATATATATAGATAGATAGATAACAAGTAACAATTTGATTAAAAAAGTAATACTCCCACCGAGTCTTCTTTTCCAAGAATGTAATATTTGTTTTTTTTACGTAAATTAAGGGATATAATATTTATGTATAAATAAGAAGAAAGATATAATATTTAAATGTATAATGAATAATTGTATTAGTGTAGTATGTTGACTCCATAAAAATATATTACTCCCTCTGTCCCAAAGATATTGACACACTTTTCTTTTTAGGTTTTCTCATAGAAATTGACATATTTTCTTTTTAAGGACATGGACCTACGCAAAAACAATTTCTTTATTTACATGAGCCCACCCACACATCACACTCACCACTAATACAATTGTCCACTACACATTAAATATTATTTTTTTCACTTCATTATACATTAATACTCCTTAATCTTCGTATCCAAAAAAATATGTCAATATCTCCGGAACGGAGGGAGTAATTATTTTGTTTGAGTCTCATTTATTCAAAAGGAAAATGAACCCCTTGTATTGGAAAAAATTAATGACAAAATGTTTCTCTTTCAGAGAGACCAAGGGAGTACTCAATTAATGAAAAAATATAATGGTATAAGTAAATTATTTCTTGAACAATTTATTAAAAATGAAAAGTGATAAAATTTTAAAAGAAAAATAATACTCCCCCGTCTTAAATATATCTTCACGTTTACTGTAAATACGAAGTTTGAGAAAATTAACTTTTTGACTTACTTTTGAGTCATACACACGATTGCTCCATTTGTAAAATGGCTTACAATTAAAATGTCTAAACTAATAATTAATTTTTTTTTATAATTAACTTACAGAACTAATTTTTAAAAAAAGGTATTGAATATCTACACCCACTAATTTTATTTCATCCACCCAGTCAAATGTCAACATTTGCCAAAATGTCAAAATTATCCTTTTTATTTTAAAACAATCAAAAAATACCATTACACACCCATATTTTACTTAATACACCCAAAAGTAAAAAAAAGTCAAAATTGATACTAAAAATTTCTAGAAAATTATAGAATTTCCATTATGATAATTAAAGTTTATAACTATTACTTTAATTCGTATTTTTGTACTGCTTTCAATTCAAAAATGGTATCAGAACCCTAGGTTTATTTATTTATGAATGAAAAAATTATTATAAACACATATAACTTAACGAGAGGAAAGTTTCAAAGATATATGCATCTGAACGAAAGTTCGACATCCGAATATGGCAAGACTAGTAGCCTTATTCAAAACGAGAGCAATAGTCCGTTCAAGCCTGTTGGAGATAGTAGGATATGCAGTCCTATCCAAGAATATTATCACATTCTATACAAACAAATAGCGGAAAGAGACCAAGGCTGATAACTCTAAGATGAACTAAGATCTTAGAGAAATGCAGAAGAAGGTGAAATTCTTTGGAGAATATTATAAAACCATGTCCATAATGATAGCTGAGATCAGCTTCAAGATGGATAAGATCGAGACAATGCAGAAGCAAAAACTTGACCACATCAAGAAATTGAAAGATCAAGTACAATCTCTGGAAGCCAAGGTGACTGGAAGAAAGCCAATAGGAAGGTTGCCACCAATCTATGGAATAGAACCCATTTTACACCAAATGGGGAAAACAACAGAGGTCACAAGACCAAAGACGAAGAGTGAGAAGATGATCTCCATCCTTCAAAGGGAACCCACATCTCCAGATGGAAAGAGCTAATCTTGATAATCTACAAGATCTATACGAGTCCTTCCAAGGACTAACACTTGTAGATCTAAAGATGAATTCAGGAGAGACGTCAAGCTCTAAGTAGCAGTCGAGGCCCCTGCTCAACCACTTCAAATGAATAATTCATTTGAGAATCTTGCCAGTGAAGATCCTGTAGGGGAGGATGAACCGAATCATAATGAGGAAAACAAACCCCGAGGAGGACAATGTTGAGGAACTTCCTACTGACAGGGATGATGGGGATGACAATTCCAGTGATCAAGGTGATGCTGAAGGAAGTGATGTAGATGAAAGTGAAAATTCTAATGCAGGGAACTTACAGGACCTATCCTTGGTTGTTCAGGAGGAAGAGCCAATCCCAATTGCTGTTTAAAGCCCGAAAAGGGTTGCTAGTCCCAAATCACTTACTAACAATCAAATTGTTGTGGCTCAAGAACCTAAATCAACGATACAAGACACTAGTAGTAGTGTCTCGCGATTCATCCGGCCGGATCCCCCAGTCACAAGATCCCGTGTCTCTGATGCGCTGAAATAAAACATGTTTTGCCCCACAAAAGCCTTCCAAGAATATGCATTCCACTGCTACAAAAGAATGGGGAAGTTCTGATAAGCCATCGAAGCACGGTCGAAAAGCTCGTAATAAATGAAGGTGCTCTTCTGGAATGTGAGAGGGGTTGAGAGGGACTCAACCTAGGCAGTTATTAGGGAGCTTTGTCACAGGAATAAACCAGCTTGGTTGGCTATAGCTGAGCCAAAGGTATTATACAACTCTGTCCCTAGCCACGTGTGGACTAGTATGGGATTTCGATTTGCAGGCCACAATCACAGAGAGGGCCTTCACCCAAACTTATGGGTCTTTTATAATCCATCTATCATCACCTAGGTGCAGGTTACTTTCTCTTCCTCATAAATTATGATGTTTGACTTTATTCATAATGCTGCTAATTACCGTTTTGGATTTGTTCATATGAGCACGGATCACATCATTCGTCGTGAGCTTTGGTGTGATATCATATCATTCTTAAGTAATAGAATGATGATAGTAGGGGATTTCAATTCAACGTTGGGATCTCATGAACGTCTGCACAGTACTCGAAGGGATAACTCATAACTTGGGTCAGCTTGAATTTAGAGAATTTCTTGACACTTTCAGCCTACATGATTTAGACTTACAGGGAGCTAGATTTACATGGGTGAGTCGGTCAGCTACTAGGGGTATGAGGGTATCTAAGATCGATAGAGTGATTACAGATGATGGTTTTTTAGATACTTGGGATTCCATAGTGAATACTGCCATGGCTAGACATGAGTCGGATCATACACCGACTCTTGTTACTTGCAAGCACAAGGATACTTCTCCTAAGCCTTTCCGATTTCAGAAAATGTGGCTGCTGGACACTGGATTTTATGTACTAGCAGAAACGTCATGGAAGGAACCTATTCTGCAGGGTGATCCGATTACTAAATTTGTAGCAAAGTTGAGAAGATTGAAGTCGGCTATTAAAGGTTGGAACTTAAGTACATTCGGGAACATATTTGATGAAGTGGAGATAGCCATGTGATATAATTTGATGCATATTTTAAAAATTAATTCTAGAATATCTTAGAAATTAAGTAACGTAAAGGATAAGCTAGCTTATTCAAAATTGATAACATGCAGATAAAACTACTAGAAAGTCATAGTATACTTAGTTTGAAAGTAAGATAAGGAATACACTAGAATTAGTTAGAATTGTCAAAAGTGGTGGACTCACCTACATTTGTTTTCTATAAATACGTGTAGCATTCTTATGTGGAATATATGAAAGAAAATTGCTAAACTTCCCTGCCCCATCAATCCTCTACCAACTCTACATAAGGATTGAAGGTGTTAATGAAGATCTTTTCTTACAGGAAGTGGATGCTCATATTGCACTGAATAAAACTCTTAAAGAAAAGCACCAGTTCCTAAAACAGAAGAGTAGGGTAATATGGCTTAAGGATGGTGATAGAAACTTCGAGTTCTTTCATAAATACCGTAGAGTTCAGCGTACCACGTCAGCTATTAATATCATGAATATTAATGGAGAACTTACTGATGATAGCCGATGCATTGCACAGCAGATAGTGCAATATTACACCACGCTCTTTCTAAATCCAGAGGATGTGAATAGTTTTGAGCAACTTGACTTCATCAATAGTTTTGTCGGAGATGAGGAGAACAAAATTCTCACATCAATACCTACGACAGAGGAAATTAAACAGGCCGTGATGGACCTTTCAGCAGACAGTGCGCCGGGACCGGATGTTTTCGGTGGCTCTTTCTACCACAAGTGCTGGCACTTTATCGAGGTTGATCTTTGCAGAGCTGTTCAATATTTTTTCCATTATTCATACTTACCAGCGGGCATAAACTGCAATTTTATTGTGCTGGTTCCGAAGGTTGAAGGTGCCAAGAAAGTGGAGGATTACAGGCCAATCAATCTTTGCAACTTCTTGTTTAAAATTCTCACAAAGATTTTGGCTACTAGAATAGGGCCGGTTTTGACTGAACACTTAAGTTGTAATCAATTTGGCTTCATATACGGGAGAAGTATTCACAACTGCATTGCGGTGGCTTCAGAGAGTTTTAATAGCCTCAACAGCTCGGAACGTGGTGGCGTGGAATTCAAGATTGATATTAGAAAAGCTTTTGACACTCTGCGCTAGGACTTTGTCCTATATGTTTTGAAGAAGATGGGATTTAGCAGTACTTTCATTGGACGGAGTCAGATTTTTCATTCTGCAAAGGTCTCTGTTTTGATAAATGGGAGTCCGGAGGGGTTCTTTGATTGCGGAAGAGGGGTTAGGCAACTTAATCCCCATTGCTTTTTTGTATTGCTGAAGAGGTGCTTGGAAGATGGATTGAGCACAAGATTGCTGGAGGGGTCATTAGGCTGGCATATGTAAACAGGTCCACACCTTTATCCCCCTTATTTATTCTATGCCAATGATATTTTGCTATTCTTCTAGGGAGACAACAGCTCGATAGATTGATTACGGCAAATCCTGCAAAATTATGCGGCCATTTCTGTACAGGAGTTTAATCCGTTGAAATCTAAGGTTTACTTTGGAATTCATGTCAAACCTACTATCAAGAGAAAGTTACTCATGGTTTTAGCATACAGGAGTGGAGTTTCCCTTTCAAATATTTAGAAGCACTTATGTTTATTGGTTCTCCGAAAGTTGAATGCATTCAGCAGGCCACGGATAGAGTTCTTAGTAAATTTCAAAGGTGGAAAGGGAATACGCTTTCTATGGCAGGCCGGATATGCTTGGTTAATTAAGTGATTATTGCCGCAACGGTGCATGTGATGATGCTTTACAAATAGCCTAGGCATCTTATTAAAAAAATTGTAGAAATTTTGTATGGTCGGAAGATGTTAACAAGCAACATCACTTTACTGTGTCCTGGAAAAAGATATGCTGCCCGACTTCGGTGGGAGACTTGGGTATTCGATCCTTGAGAGCTGCTAATGAGGCTTATATTATGAAACTCTCGTGGGACATTCTTGAAGGTGAGGGAGCATTTGCCATGATCAGGGGAAGGTGGTTTGAAGGGAAGGAAATGAGAGCTAGATACACCATCTCTTCCATCAGAGGGGGGTAAATATCAAAATTGGTCATGTAAGTATGATATTTTTCAATTTTAGTCTTTTATCATTTGCAATTCTCAATTTTGGTCCTTTTTGTCAACTTTTAGTCCTTTTTGTCCAAATTTTGTCCTTTATGTTAAAAAAATGTCCAAAAATGGTCCTAAAGTGTATACATTTAGGACTAATAGTGGACCAAAAAAGGACCAAATTTTGAAAAAATGACCAAAACTGGACCAAAAGGACTAAAAGTAGACAAAAAATGACCAAAATTGAGAATTGCAAATGATATAGGACTAAAGTTGAAAAAATGTCATACTTAAATGACTAATTTTTTATATTTACCCATTAGAGGGGCTTGCATGGCCCATATTAAAAGGCTTAAAGAAGATGAGATGTGGGTGGCTGGTTACAATTTCAAAGTTAGATTTTGGTTGGATAATTGGATTGGAACGCCGATTGCTGATTTAGTTGAGATTCCACATAAACTTCGATGTCGTTTTAATGACACTATTGGGGATTACCTATATGACGGATATTGGCATTTTACTGAAAGTTACGAACACTTTTCCTCATATTGTGGAGGCAATTCTATCCACTAGAATGTCTCCAAGCCTTGATGATTGCATGTTCTGGAGCAAATCTTTCCGCAGAAAAATCACTTCCAGCATTGCTTATATGCACATGAGACCTTCATTCCTAGAGACGAACTGGGGTTCCTGGATTTGGTCGAACTTTATACCTTCCCGGAGATTGATTACGGAGTGGAAGGCAATCAAGGTACAAAACCACTCTTGACTTCATAAACAATTGTTCCCTCGTCACTTGGAAGTGTAAAGGTTATCTTCTGATCTCGGCATCTGACATTCGCTTGATACATAGTTAACTAATCCATTCCTAGGATTATGTCAAAGTTTTTCATGTCTATCACATACAGTTCAGCTTCAGGATTCTTCCTATTAATGCATATGTTGATGTCTTTCACTATAGTATAAGTATGGATCCCTTTTCCGGTAGGTAAACTAATATCTAGAGATAGAGATTCATCTACCCCAAACATTTTACTACCAAGCATATTGCAAAACTTTTTGGATATGAAAGAATGAGAAGCCCCAGTATCAAATAGTGCTAAAGCAGGAACATTAGATACAGTTAACATACCTGTCATCACACCCGGCTCTTGTCCTTCTTCCTTATCAATCATAGCAAACATCCTCGACCTCCCACCTGATCTCTGAGTAGGTCCACTAGCTGCAGGATGTGCTCTGGATCTTGAACTTATCTGTAGTTGTCCCCTCGATCCTGAATTCATCTGTGCTCCCTTAGGGCAGTTATATGATGTGTGCCCCTACCCATGACACCTGTAACATCTTCCTTGACCAACTAAATACGTTCCCCTATGATTCTTTCCACATGTGGTGCAAAGAGGCTTAGGTGTTTGATAGTTTAGCCTTGTGCTCTTCCCAGCGTTTACTTGCTTAGATTGATTTACACTTCTGCTTTGAGTAGCACCTTCCCACTTCCTTTTTCCAGAAGTATCAGCCTTTTTCCATTTTGCAATTCCTCCATCTGCATAGTCGCATCTAACCCTGTTGCTCTCCAGTGTGTCTCAGCAAAAGACATAGGACCACTTCCGGCGATGATAAATCATATATCAGGTCGTAGTCCATTCAGGAAGCGTTTAGTCTTCTTACGATCTGTATTAACCAAATCTGGGACTGATCTACACAGCTGGTTGAACTTCCTCTTATACTCAATCACTGTCATATCTCCCTGCTGCAACTCAAGGAATTCAGCTTCTTTCTCATCACGGTAGGAGTCAGGGTAATACTGATCCATCACGATATTCTTAAAGTCATCCCAAGTAAGAGTTGTCATATCGTGTTCTGGTCTCATCCTCCAATAGCCCCTCCACCAATGATATGCATCCTCAACTATGAGAAAAGAAGCCAATCGGACTCGTTGTGCATCAGTGCACTCCATAACATCAAAAATTCTGTCCAAGGTTATGAACATCTCCTCCACATACTCTGGCTCCTCACGTCATGTAAGTTTAGGTGGGTTGTACTTCTGAAATTTCTCTGCTAGATCACCTTGAGAATTCCTCGAATTTTGTTTGGAACTTCATGTGGATCTTGGTTCGGGTTAGAGTTCGGAACTGAATTTGGTAAAGCAATAGCATCAGTGGCATTAGTATTAGCATTTCTATTGGCGTTCATACGGGGAGTTCTAGATCTACGTTCGGCCCACATTCTGCATAAGATTTGGGCTTCTATTACATGAAGCGCTTTACTAATGATATAAAATTATTGTGATTTATAGATTCTAAGTGTTATAAATGACTTGTCCTTACTGCATCAATACTCGTATTGAAATTCTTTAAAAATATTTTAAGCTCACATGAATTCGTAAAATAATAAACTACATAAATGTAATTTCTGTAAATGTCATACCTCATTGGAGCTGTCGTAGTGTGACGAATAGATGCTAGCATTTTTTTTAAAATGGTATACAGAATCGTATAACCGCTTTGATACCACAATGTCACACCCTAAATTTCTAACTATTTAAAAATGTCATATTTAAATAAATAAATCGTTTCAGCGGAAGCTTAAAGTAATAAAAATTTAATAAACCAAAATCCAACTTGATAAGTTATGAAATCCAAAGGTAATACTTGAAATAAATTGCATAAGTTAACAAGTCTAACAGAAAAATTTAATAATAATAATAAAGTCTTAATAAAAATGAAATTATGCTAAGCATCTTCCTTATGTCCCACCACGTTAGCTCCTCCATCTGAAATATTAAAATATTTGGGGTGAGCAAAACCACAAGCTCAGTGGAGAAACATACTTGTCAAAATTAAATACCACAAGTAAATACCAAATAAGTAACATGGATCATGTAGATGTAAATGTAAATGTACTGAATAAGATTTCTCAATTATTCAAGTAGCAAATGCCTCGTTTATAAAGGTCAGGAGACCTATCCTTGTTTATAAAGGTCAGGAGACCTATATGTACATGCATGCACTCAAAGATATCACATAATAGTAGTTAATAAAGTCAAGTAAGAATTTTTCCACCTTTAAAATGAAATTGAGTTGGCTGTAAATCAAATATTGATACAGTAGAACGTCTATCTCTCGAACTCCTTGTCGCCTATTAACGTAAAAATTATAGATAAGTCTTCACTCTACTCTCGACACCAAATAGTTAGATTAGACATGAGGCTAAAAATAACACTAGAGCTCTAAGATATTTATATATACTCCCTCCGTCTCGTTTCAATGTTTACGTTTACTTTTTGCATGTTGATTAAAAAGTATTATATTTTATAGTGGGTGGAAAAATATAATATTTAATATGAAGTGAGTAGGTGTATCAGTGTTGGATGATATATTAATTATTTTAGGTGGATCCCATATTCTTAAAAAGGAAAACGTAAACATTGAAATGAGACGCGCAAAATAGAAACATAAACATTGAAATGAGACGGAGGAAGTATATATTACTGTAGTAATAATTATCAGATTATAAATAATTACTTTGAAAACAAAGTATACCATATATAGTAAATTATAAATAAATTAATAGCAAATAAGAAAATGAAAGTATGTATGGATCAACCCTTTAAAAATAATTAACTGAAATTAATAAATACATGAACACACAAATTGGTACACTGCCACCCAACGCATACCCATGAACACAATCAGAAAATAGTCCTTATTTATAATTAATGGAATATAATTTTTTTTCCAATTAATAATAATTCAAAGGGGATGTCTATATGCAGTTAGATTAATACACCTATTTTCAAAACATGTTCCAGATTCTATTTACTAATGATGATTGGAAAAATAGTAAACCTTTTTAAGGTGGACATGTATATATGTGTAAGATAATTTAAGTTAACAGTAGATTTGAAAATCAATATCACATAAATATAATTTGTATATGGAAAGATAGTTAATATGAGAATGATTTAATAGGTTGATGGTCATCTGTACAACTCTAGAATTAGAGCAATATACCATATGTATATGTAAAATAAAAAGGAAAACAAATCAATAAGAGGCTAGTCTATAAAATACGTTAAAGAATAATACTACGTATTAAGAGTGCAGGATCAGTCCAGTTAAACAAAGCAGAAATACCAATTCTCTAATGAAATCACAATATAAGTGAATAACTTACGATAATGATGAAGACCTTACACTCTCATTCACATGAACATTGGAGAATGGAGGGACAGAAAGCTGCAAGTCACTCTTCTTGTTCACTAAAAATCACCCTTCTTTGACTCATCCTACTTTTAAGAGATGATGGGTTGGCCTCTATCTATAAGGGACGTTGGTTAAGAGTTATGGGGAGTTGAGAGGAACATGGGATAGGTAAGAGGAATATGGGGCAGTTAGGATAGTTGAGAAGAATATGGGGCAGGTAATATAACAACCATATACATTTATATGTATTTATATATATAATTAATATGTATATATAATAATAATAATAATAATAATAATAATAATAATAATAATAATAATAATAATAATAATAATAATAATAATAATGATAAGATCATGTATAACATACTAAATATATATATAAAAGTGGCTGAGAGTTTTTGATAGGAAAAAGGATCAAGAATGCAAAGTTGGAATGAAGGATGAATTCATACTACTTGCAATAAAGCAGACGTTCAATTTCTATAATTTTTCTATATTTGTGTGGAGGTCTGAATTAGTTGTGTGATATATGGTTGGAATTTTATAGACGAGAGGGTCGTTTTGGTATAAAGAACACTAAAATTGAATTCCAAACGAGGAAGTTATGATAAAAATGGTGACGTCGCGCAAGCTGTGCCGAACAGAACGACTGTGCCACTTTGCGTGACTTGTTATACATCCAAATGTTAGGTTTTTGGAGAGTTCTTTATATAGATAGAAATCCAAGGAAGAGAGGATCCCGTGAGCTCAAAAATCACCTCAATTGGGATTCGAATTAAGAAGTTATGATCAAAACGGTGAGGTCGCGCAGCAGTAAATGGGATTTTCGAAAATCACATAATAATAGTGCATTACTATATTCAAGTGGCACATGCATGCAAATTCAATATGATTGTGGCCACGTTGGTTTAAGTAGCTGCAGCCATGTGAAAAAAATTTCTAAGCATATGTGAAAGAATTTGTGGGCCATGCACATATTAGTTGGAGACACCCATTACACATGTTAATAGATTCCATTGCCCATCACTCACATACGTAAAGACTACACACCATATTCAAGGCTGCCATAAATTCCAAGATTAAATAATTAATAAATATAAAATATTAATATATATATGTATATATATATATGTATATATATGTATAAATATATATATACATATTTAATATAATATAAAATACTCATTTGTTACACTATCCCACACATCAGCTTTTGCAAGTTTTGTCCATCTTTTCATTATATAAGACTCAGGAATCATCATCACTGAGTTTATGAGTAGAACATTCAAACTGTGGTGGCATAAGAGACCCATTTCTTCAAATTTCTTGCAGGAGCACTGTATGAGCTTCAAATGTGTATCAAAAACAACTCTCATAAGCTTACCATCTTCAGTCTCACCAACATCATATGCTATAGTTCAGTCTTCAAATGCACACATTTTAGTGGTAACATTTACGCATTTTAAGAACTCCTTTTCAAATTCTCTGAAAATTGACTGTGTGTAAACTTCTGCAGCATGTTTTATCAAGCCTTTTTTTCCAAGAAAGTATGAGCTTCTGTTCTTGTCCCATTAAATTCATCCAACACTTCATTATTCCTCCAATTCTTGACTACGTCATTGAAGATTCTGTAAAATTCTGTCAAGTTTGTGTCTTTTCTTGTATTGTACCCTATTGCATTATTTGTACTCTTACTTCGTTGTGATGACAACATACCAGTAGAGAAGTAGTTTTTATTCAATGTTGTGTACCACTTTTCCTTCACACCATATATTTTCATTAACCATGTGTGAGTTTGTAAATTATATTTTTTTATCATACTATCTCAACACAATTCAAAGTCTTCTTCATCAACACATCCTGACAAACATCTATTGAAATGTTCCAAAAAATCATAGTTACCATTTATTTTTTCAAATTTACCCGTAGCCTTTTCATGTATGTGCCACAAACATAATCTGTGTCTGGTTTCTGGAAATATCTGCAAACATAGAAATATTAGGGTTACTCATTTGTAGAAGCATAGATTACTCTATAATGTAATGTAGACTACTCAATGAAATGTTAATAAATGAGTTTTCTAATCATATTACCTTTGGTATTGCAGAAGCAATTGCGTGGTCCTGATTAGTGATGATTGTTACTGGATATTTATCTTCCATTGATTTTCTGAATTCTTTAAACAGCCACTCAAAGGTAACTGTTCTTTCATCTGATATAAAAGCACACCCAAATATAATGTTTTCCTATGATTGTTCACTCCCACAAAAGGTGCACATATGAGATCATATTTATTAGTTCTGTAGGTTGTATAAAAAACAAACATATCTCCATATAAAAAGTAATCTTCCTTCATTATTGGGTCTCTCCAAAAAATGCAAGCCAATCTTGATTGTTCATCTAGCACGAAATTATAATAGAAGTCTGGATTTTGAGAATTTTCCTCTTTCAATTTGTTGAGCAATGTTTGTGCATCTCCTCCTTCAATATTCTTTCTCTTCAAACCATCAACAAAGTTTTTGTGGTCTTTCATAGTATGACATATTTTTTCCTGACCACCTGCTTCATTGACCATGTAGTGATAAGATCTTGCTGCTCCCATTCCTGAATCTAAAATATGCTCGATCACTGCTGCAGTTTCTGTAGTTATTTTTCTTTCTGAACGGTGTAGGTGACCCCATTCCTTTCTTGTTAGCTCATGATTGTGCTCTGTGTTATGTTTAATAACTACACAACCTCCAAATTCATTTATTTTCACTGTCATTAATGTCTTGCAATTTGTTCTTGTAACACTAACTTTATTTTTTTTGGCAGTTTCCTTTTGTCATCTTATTCCTTCACATGAACACATATAGTTCTTTGCTATTGGATGTCCTTTGCAGGAACGTCTTGTAGTCCCTTTACATGTACTAAATTCAACTAATCTAACATGCTTACAATATAAATCATACATCTCATCCACTGTATCTGTTGTCATACCTAGTAGACTTCCACTTATTTCATCATGTTCTGCATTTAATGTTTAATAAAAAGTATGACTTCATTAATTTTTTCATACTGAGTGAATGCTAATTGAATAAGTAATTTCATAGATAAATAAGAATTAATATTGATAGGTTTACAAATTATCTATACCAACTATTAATCAGAAAATAGCAATACATAATTGTATGCAATCTGCAAGTAAACTTAGGTTACTTTTTCGTAGAAATTGGATTACTCCAGTTTTGTAACTAGGTTACTCCTATTCTTAAATGGTTAAAATGTAGTTCTGTATTTATATAAGATGTACAATAAGAAATATGAAATTTTAAAGCAGAATACGACAATAATAGAACATCACCTTATTAAGATACGAATAAGAAATTTCTAAATCACAACACGACCATACTAAGCAACATAACAAATTCAACATAAGGAATAAGAAAATTTTAAAACAAAACACCACCATAATAGTGTAAAACAACACATGAATTTTTATTTGATGAATGAGTTAAATAAGTAAATGAAAATTCTATGTAATCACGTAGTATATGATACCATATTTTCTAGAATTTTCTAACCTCCATTTGATGCATTGTTGTTGACTACAAATGTTTCTTCTTCAATTATTCCTACGAATTTAACAAAATTGATGAAGAAATTGACTAAATTTAACATTTAATCTCATGGAAATTGATGGAAAAAATATACAAACCTGAATTGAATTCAGTAAAATCTCTGAAATCTTCTTCTGGTTCATAACCTCTGTTCGCAACAACTAGACTCTGTTCGTCGTCTCGCTGCTCCATGTTATGAAAGGCCTTGAATTCGCAGCGGTCATTGATGCGCGACGTCAGTGTATTATCCTCCTATCTGCCATCTTCTTGTAGGTTCTCCATGTCACTAATTTAGGGCTTGAAATGAGATTTAGAGATTCAGATAACATGCGCGAAATTTTAAGCAAACAGCAAAAGAAAACAGCGAACTTTATCCGCGCAATTTTCTTCTGTTGCATCCAGGTAGGAAGGCTATTTAACAGGGATTTTAACCCAATTTGCTGTAGGATCCAGTTCTACCAAAATTTTGGTAGGACCGGTTGTAAGGTAGTCGCTCTCATTAAAATATGAGACCCACAATCCCACTAATACGACTAACCACTACACATTAAATAATAATACTCATTAATCCACGTGTCAAAAAGCAAAAGACCCTCTTAGTGAAGGATGAAGGGAGTATATATATAATTACCCCTACAAAGGGCAACTTTGCTTATTTTATTAAAAATAATGTAGATTGAGAGTTTTCAATTGTGTTGAGTTGCAAAATGAAGTTGATTGAGAGTTTTCATTTAAGTTGAGTTGCAAGATGAAGTTGCAGGGGCAGCTTCGTCTGCATCCTCTCTCTGGTTCGAAGAGCATTAGCTGCAAATCTCAATGCATTAATGGTGGAGCCAAGACTTGTCCTCTGGCCTCTGCAGCAGCATTCTTCTCCTCCAACAGAGTCTTGGAGCTTCTTCCTACAATACTGTCTCCATGCTGCTTGTATGAAGCATGCTCTCCACTGCTCTCAGAAGAAACTGCAAGTATATATGCTTAGCTGTTTATTAGGGAATTTAACTGCTCAGAAGTTTAACACTTAAGTTATGTGGATTAGGTAATTATAATATTTTAAAAAATAAAGTGTATTGAAAGGTTAGTTGTATAAATTGTATAGAGTCTATTTTCATTTTTAGGAATCTTATAAACTTTCGTTGGACAGCCCAAGAAAGTAGATGTGCACAGTTTGTTGGAATGAAGGAAATACTGAATTAGTACAATGATCTTACCGGTAATCTATGCTGAACTTGAGGTCTACATTTCCCATGTCACGTTGTTCTTTTTTTATTCTCTCAGCCGACTCCCCCTGCGACTCCGGGCAGAACCCCGTCACTTCCATCAACTCAAGTGTTGCGATTTCACCGATTTCGCTCGCAGGCCACATTCCATTGAGACATATATATATGATCCAACAGCAAGAATCTTAGCTTCTGGAATTCACCCTCCCCTGTATCCCATCTTTCTCCCTCGAATGCATCCTCACATAATTTAAGAACCTCAAGGTTTTCCAATCTCCCAACCATTGACATCTTCTCCCAACTCAACCTTGACCCGAAGAGCGTCAGCTTTCTAATGCTTTTGGGAAACTCAATATGCCTCTAACTTACATGAGTAAAAACTTAAGGAGAGCTAGTGGAGACGAGTGAGGAAGCAGAGATCGAGATACGGCAGTCTGTATTCGTATTTTAGGGAGGGCCCTTGAAGGTGTCTCAACTTCTTCATGCTCCCAATACATGAGGGGATATATATCCTAGACAGCACTATTAGATACTCTAGATTCACAACTTTTTCTATCCATGTTGGCACTGCTGGAGTAATCAACAATCTCAAGTTAACTAGATACTCTAATCCAAGAAAAAAGAACATTCGACACAATTATGTCATTGGAATGCAAGACTCTTAAGAGTCTCATGTCCCGAACATAAAATGATGAGGTCTGGCGATCGCCATAAAAACATCGAACATGTTGGCAAAGGCTCAAAGCTGCAGAGTCTCCAAGCGCCTGAAAGCGATGACCTATGTCATAAATAGTGTGGCACCTGAAAAGAACAAGGAGAAATAACAATTACATGGATTCAAAGTATAACAAGATAGTGTCAATTTATAACTAACTTGTTTTTCAAATATTTCAGGAAGCTTTCCTCTTCAGATATTTTCAAGCATAAGTCCCGAAATAAATCATGAACAATGCAGGCCTTCACTCCTCTACCATCTGATCTTCTTTTGGCAATCAAAACTAGACTCTTATAAAAAATATTATAGGAGGAGGTGGCATGAGAAGCTCCTTCTAGCGTAAATTGTTGAACTTTTCATATTTACATTCTTTGATAGAAATTTGACTTTGCCCCATAGGACATGACAAATTTAAGCTACGCATGTAGAAAGTTTTAAAATTCTATATTAAATCTCTCCTTTTTTTTTTCCGCTATACAGTGTTGTTGTATCAAATTTCGTATCAATCGACTCTGTTTTAGTTTTCTTTCAAACTGCATACACAGATATTTAAAAGTGTTGATAATTCTACAGACTTATATGGTTTATTATGTATGCATGTGTGCTAAGCTGCTTATACTCCACACGACTAGCATGGATCTAGCAGTTGATCAGGCGATGTTTATTCTTCCACCAGCACTTTGAACTACAGAAAAACATTATACTAATGTTACATTAATCATATAAAAAAGACATTTCTAGAATTACCAGTTTCTGTATATCTTGATGAGCACAGAAATCAGGTCTGAAGCAGCATCTCTTTCTGGTGCTACTCATCTCGAATGCCTAAATAGTGGCACCAACACTTAGGCCACCTTTCGCAAACCGCTTCTCTTCTTGTTGAAGCTTCTTCCTACAGCGGTATCTCCATACTACTTGTATATGGCATGCTGCTCGAATTCTCCACTTCAATATATAGTACCTACAAGCATGAGATACAACGTAGCTACTTACTGTGTAATCTACAAACTTGAAGCTTCCTTAATTACCTAAGAACTTCTTAACTAGGTAGCAATCTTCTTTGCGGTAAATGTAATCAATGATGAACTTGAGGTCTTCATTTCCCATATCCGCTTGTTCCCTTTTTATTCTCTTAGCCGACAAAACGCACACAATTTCCTGCCACCTCTATCAACTCAAGTGTTGTGATTTCACTAGGAATCTCTTGCAGTTGAAAACAGCTCTTCAAAATCAGTTGTCGTAGCTTGGGGAAGTGTTCGCCGGAGCTGACTTTCCATTGACGCAGATTTATATACTCCAATTTCAAGAACCTTAGCTTCTGGAATTCACCCTCCCCTGTATCCCATATTTCACAAAACTTACACTCACACTGACTCGTTTTCTAGTGAGTCCACTCACTGCTAGCCAGATTATAGATCATTTACTAGTTACAAAGAACTTATCATAAGTAGTGATGATAACCCTTAGATCTTCATTTCCCATGTCCCGTTGATCTTGTTCAATTCTCCGGGCAGATTCTCTGAGTGTATCCGGACACTTCCCTGCCACCCGAATTGACTCAAGAGTTGTGATTTCACCGATTTCACTCGGAATCTCTTTTAGACAATTGCAGCTTGTCAAGATGAGGTGTTGAAGTTTGGGGAAGTGTTGGCGCGAGGCAACATTCCATTGTGAGAGTCTTACGTATTCCAATCTCAGCAACCTAAGCCTTTGGAATTCACCATCTTTCGTATCCCATTTTCCTCTCCCTCCGTACGGGAAAACAATTGATTTAATTTGAGAAGTTGAAGGTTTTTCAATTTCTTAATTATTTACATCTTCTCCCAACTCAACTTCCCCGGCATAATATTCAGCTTCCTAATGTTTGAAGGGAATCGGAATTCCTCTAATTTACATCCGCTGAATGAGAACTTGAGCGAGTGAAGTTGAGTGATGAAGCGGAGATCGAAATGTGGATTCACACTCTTCAATTTTTCCGGATGTTCAAAACGGCATTTGAGTATGCGAAGGTGTGGAGAACATCTTAACAGCTCCACATCCTTTAATTTCTTAATCACTACAAATGAAAGATAGTGTAGACTCATGTTCGTTACGCCGCTATTCCAGTCTTCACCATACCTTGCATTAAGGTATCTCAACTTCTTCATTTTCCCAATTGATGGGGGTAGACTACATATACCTTTGGGATGGACAGTTAGATATTCAAGTTTAACAAGCCTATCTATCCATGTTGGCACTTCTTTGATAACCAAGAATCTCAAGTTAACTAGATACTCTACTCCAAATGTAACACAAGTTGGATAAATGTAACTGAAATGCAGGACTCTCAATAGTCTCATATCCCCAACGTATAAAGATGACGTCTGATTACCGCCATAAAAAGAGCGGACATGTTGGCAAAAGCTCGGAGTGGCAGAGACGTCGTTGGCTGCTTGTACATGATGGCTTTTCTCAAATACAGTGAAGCAATATCTGAAAAAACAAAACTCTTAACACAAATTATAAATTAAGTGAGATCTAGAAAGTATGTTCAACTTACTCGTTCTTTGAAAATTTAATGAAGTTTTCTTCTCGAGATATTTTCAAGCACAAGTCACGCAATAAATCATGAACAACACATTCTTTCACTCCTTCACCATCTGATCTTCTCTCGGCAACAATTACTAAACTCTTATTAATTAGCTCCATTAAATATTCTTCTGCCGCAGTTTCTCTTCTCTTCTCATTTTCTTCATGTATGAATCCTTCTGCAATCCACAATCTCTTCAAGCTTCCAGTATAGATTGTCTCGTCTTCTTTAAACTCTCCAAAGCTAAGAAAGCACGGCTTCAAATGATCTGGTAGATGCTTATAACTCAACTCAAGAATTTGCCTCACTAAATTCTCTCTATCATCTTTAACATAACACCCTAAACTTCTTTCCACTTCTTCCCAACCACTTATTTCTCTATCCATGCCTGAAAGGATCCCAGCAATAACAACCACCGTAAGTGGTAACCCGTAACATTTCGCAGCAATTTTCTTTCCAATCGGTTGGAGCTGAGGAGCGCAAGCTTGATCATATCCGAACACCTTCTTCTCTAATAACTCCCAGCATTGCTCACCTGACAAAAATGGCAGCTCATGAATTACGCTTCTCGGTGGAGCTACATCTTTATTTCTACTTCTTATGAATGTAGCAAGATTGTGATCTTCAAAGTTGCTTACACTCTATCCTAATCACTTGTAGTTTGATTTAAACAAAAAACTGAAGCTAAACTTGAAGTAGGAAGACAAGAATTATAGTGGTTTGATCATGTTGATCTACATCCACTTTCTAAAGGAGAGCAATCATTATATGATGATAACATGGTTACAACTTGAACTTGAAAACCCTAATCTTATGTGTGTGTGTATCTTCTTCTTGTGTTGATCTGCATACTTATATATATATATATATATAATACATGATCACACCTAACAACCATTTGATCAGTTGTAACTGCCTTCAACCGAACCAGCTTCTTATGCCAATCAACCTTCAAACTAACTGATCTTATAGCTCAACTCCTCAACTGACTCAAACTAACTAGCAGCACATTGGTTCGACCTGATGCCAGGTCGAACCCTGATCGAACCACAGCACAAGACACTTTCTGTTTTCATTTCATAATTGGTTCGACCACGACACTGATGGTTCGACCACAACTTCTGGTCGAACCCTTGGTCGAACCATTATTCTGTTATAACTGCTCATCGGTTCGACCACGACACTAATGGTTCGACCACAACTTATGGTCGAACCCTTGGTCGAACCATTACCATGTTCTGAAGTATTATTGATTCGACCACGTCACTCATGGTTCGACCACAACTTCTGGTCGAACCTTGGTCGAATCACTCCAAAACATTCATGCAAGCTTGTATATGCATGGTCTATTCTTAACAAATCTCCACCTTAGACCATGCATCATCACAAGTGACAACATACTCTCCACCTTGCTGCAATTACAGGCTGCAGCTCACCTTTCTTCCTCCAATTTTAGGAAATACCAATAAGACTCTTATACAATTCAAATTTTTGAATAGGTAGAGCCTTAGTAAACATATCAGCTGGATTCTCAGCTGTCTTAATCTTCTTGACAGTAACTAGCTTCTCCTCTATCATATCTCTTATGAAATAGAGTCTCACATCAATGTGTTTAGTTCTCTCATGATACCCCTGATGTTTTGAGAGATGTACAGCACTTTGGTTATCACAATACACTTCAACAGTCTCTTGCTGAATACCAAATTCTCCCAAAATTCCAACTAGCCAAACACCTTCCTTGATTGCTTCTGTGAGAGCAACAAATTCTGCCTCTGTGGTAGAAAGAGCTACAATATGTTGATGTGTAGCCTTCCAACTTATTGCTGTACCAAATAAATTGAACATATAGCCTGTTATGGACTTCCTTGTATCAAGATTTGCTGCATATTCAGCATCCACATAACCTATAACAGCTCTGTCCCAAGTACTTTGTTTCTGAAACTTCAAACCAACTGATATAGTTCCCTTGATGTATCTGAGTGCCCACTTTACTGCATCCCAATGTATAGAGCCAGGATTGCTCATAAACCTACTGATCATACTCATCACATAAGCCAAATCTGGCCTGCAACATACCATTGCATACATTAGACTACCAACAGCACTTGCATATGGTATATTGCTCATTTCTGCCCTTTTCTTATCTGTTTGAGATCCTTGAGCTAATGACAGACTCAATCCTTGCTTAACTGGTATTGAAACATCCTTACAGAGATTCATGTTATACCTTTTGAGAACCTTATCCAAGTAAGACTCTTGAAACAATGTTAGATGACCAGCTGATCTGTCCCTTTCAATTTGCATGCCAAGTATCATTCTTGCTTCACCAAGATCTTTCATGTCAAACTCCTGTCTCAAGGTATCCTTCACTGTATTAACTCCTTTCATATCCTTGCATGCTATCAAAATATCATCTACATACAGTAGTAGATAAGTGTAGCATCCATCCTTGTATCTTATGTATACACAGCTATCATATTTACTTCTGACAAAACCATTTGATGTAATGTAATCATCAAACCTGAGGTACCACTGTCTTGGACTTTGCTTCAGTCCATACAATGATTTGAGCAGCAAGCAAGCCTTTGAATCTGCACCTTTCAAACTAACACCTTCAGGTATCTTCATGTAGATCTTTTCCTCTAAATTTCCATGTAGAAAAGCTGTAGTTACATCCATCTGATGTAACTCCAAATCAAATTGAGTAACCAATGACAACAGGATCCTTATTGAGCAATGTTTCACTACTGGTGAGAAGATCTCATTATAATCAACTCCTTCTTGCTGTGAAAAACCCCTTGCTACAAGTCTTGCCTTATACCTTATTCCTCCTTCTTTGTTTGTCACTGGTTTCTTCTTGTAAATCCATTTACAACTTACAAGTTTCTGATTTGCAGGCTTGTCAACAATTACCCAAGTATTGTTCCTCTTTAAGGACAACAACTCCTCTTCCATTGCATCCAGCCACTTGGCACTTTCTTTTCCTGATATTGCCTCTGAATATGTTCTTGGATCATAGATGTCAATGTCTGAAGCTACATAGAGAGCATATGACACAGTGTCAGCCTCTATGTATCTAACAGGTGTCCTGATTTGTCTTCTCAGCCTGTCTCTAACTAGTTGATAACTGCTCAAGGTTCTTCTTTCATTTGAGCTAGATCCCTCAGCTCTCTCTTCTTCAGCATTTACTTCATGCTCATCATTAATCTCCTGATTATGATCTTGCTGTACTGCTGTCTGATCATCATGCTCCGCCTCAAATTCACACTTATCTGTAATGGTGGATTTCTCAGCACTTCTGTCAAACAATGGCATCTTATCTTCATTGAATGTTACATCTCTGCTAACAATAAACTTGTTAGTTTCATAACACCACAATCTATAACCTTTTACCTCTTTTGGATAGCCAACAAGCACACACTTGACAGCCCTTGGATCAAGTTTATCTTGCTTCTGATGTGAGTACACCTGGCAACCTATCACCCTCAAATGATTATAATCAGGTATCCTACCAGCCCATACTTGTTCAGGTGGCTTAAATTTAAGAGCTGTACATGGAGATAGGTTGATCAGGTAAGCTGCAGTTGACACCAATTCTCCCCAGAAGCCTTTTGAGAAACCTCCACTACTCATCATGCATCTAACCCTCGCAAGAAGTGTCTGATTCATCCTTTCAGCCACTCCATTCTGTTGTGGAGTTCCTGGTACAGTTTTGTGCCTCTTAATGCCCCTTTCTTGACAAAACTTGTTGAATTCATTTGACACAAACTCAAGTCCATTGTCTGTCCTTAAGCACTTGACCTTATCTCCTGTCTGAAGTTCTACTTCTGTCAACCAAACTTTAAAGACTGATAATGCTTCATCCTTGGTCTTCAAAATTCTTATCCATACCTTTCTTGAATAGTCATCAATGATTGATATGAAGTATCTTTCACCCCCAATAGTTGAGGTCTTGGAAGGCCCCCAAAGGTCAGAATGAATATATTCCAATCTGGCTTTGGTATTATGCTCAGCTGCACCAAATTTCAACCTCTTTGACTTGCCTAATATGCAGGCTTCACACTGATCTAACTTGCAGGTTGAACTGATCTCAAGCAGCTTCTGTCTTGCAAGTTCTTGCAAGCCTCTTTCACTTATGTGACCAAGCCTTCCATGCCAAACTTTAACACTACTATCATTCTTAGTTGTATTAATCTGTCCAACCATCACAGAACCAATTAAGAAGTACAAATCAGATTTCTTAAAACCTTTAACAACTACTGACTTTCCTTTTGTGATAGTAAGTGTTTCTCCCTTTAGATGACACTCATAACCTTGAGAAACTAACATTCCAAGAGATATTAGATTTCTCCTTAAGCTTGGTACATATCTAACATTCTTTATCATCCTGATTTTTCCATCAAACATTTTAAGGTTGATAGAACCAATTCCAACAATCTTGCAAGTATGATCATCACCTAGCATTACTGATCCTTCATCATGTGATCTTAATTCAGTAAACCAATCCTTCCTAGAAGTCATGTGAAATGTGCATCCTGAATCTAAGACCCACTCTTCTGATACTAAATTTGAACACACAGTCATTGCTTCAATGAAATCAGACTCTGTAGCAACTTGATTTGTTGTTACCTGATTTGCATGAGGCCTCTTATTACCTCCCTTTTCAGCTATCTTCTTTGCTACCATTGCTTTCCATTTGAAACACTGCTTCTTGAAGTGCCCAGGCTTATTGCAATGAAAGCAATTATTGTTCTCTTCTTCTTCTGATGGAGCACCTTGATTCTTTTCTGGCTTCCTTTTGTCAGCATTACTGTTCTTGTTGTTATTCTTGTTCCACTGATTATGTTTCTTTGCTACTAAACCCTCTGCAACAGCCTGGTGATCTGGATTCTTCTTATGAAGAACCTTTGCCTTAACTGCCAGCAATACTTGATCAATTGTAATTGCTTCAGCATTAGCAAACAACAGTGTATCTCTTAATCCTTCAAAGGACTTAGGAAGAGCTGACATGAGGATGACAGCTTTGTCTTCAGATGACAGAGCCACATCAATATTTTCAAGATCATCAATGATCTTGTTAAACTCATCTAATTGACCAATGATTGATTTATCTTCTGATACCTTGAAGGAATACAGTTTCTGCTTCATGTACAACCGGTTGGCTAAACTTTTAACCATGTGCAACTCCTCCAGTTTCTTCCATACTCCTCTGGCAGTTGCTTCCTTTGAGATTTCCCTCAGAGCCTTGTCTCCAAGGCACAGAATCAGTGCACTTCTAGCCTTTGACTGTTGTTCTAGATCTGCAGCCAGTGCCACAGCATCAACTGCACCAGCTTGATCCTCAGGAAGTGGTTTGATTGCATCTGATAAACCTTACTGGATCAAGATCGCCTCCATCTTCATCCTCCACAGACTGAAGTCTGCCTTCTCTGAAAACTTCTCAATGTCAAACTTTGTAGTCACCATCTGATCTTCTTCTCCACTGAACTTCTTCTTCTTCTTAGCTTTCCCACAGACGGCGCCAATTCTTATGAATGTAGCAAGATTGTGATCTTCAAAGTTGCTTACACTCTATCCTAATCACTTGTAGTTTGATTTAAACAAAAAACTGAAGCTAAACTTGAAGTAGGAAGACAAGAATTATAGTGGTTCGATCATGTTGATCTACATCCACTTTCTAAAGGAGAGCAATCATTATATGATGATAACATGGTTACAACTTGAACTTGAAAACCCTAATCTTATGTGTGTGTGTATCTTCTTCTTATGTTGATCTGCATACTTATATATATATATATATATATATATATATATATAATACATGATCACACCTAACAACCATTTGATCAGTTGTAACTGCCTTCAACCGAACCAGCTTCTTATGCCAATCAACCTTCAAACTAACTGATCTTATAGCTCAACTCCTCAACTGACTCAAACTAACTAGCAGCACATTGGTTCGACCTGATGCCAGGTCGAACCCTGATCGAACCACAGCACAAGACACTTTCTGTTTTCATTTCATAATTGGTTCGACCACGACACTGATGGTTCGACCACAACTTCTGGTCGAACCTTTGGTCGAACCATTATTCTGTTATAACTGCTCATCGGTTCGACCACGACACTAATGGTTCGTCCACAACTTATGGTCGAACCCTTGGTCGAACCATTACCATGTTCTGAAGTATTATTGATTCGACCATGTCACTCATGGTTCGACCACAACTTCTGGTCGAACCTTGGTCGAATCACTCCAAAACATTCATGCAAGCTTGTATATGCATGGTCTATTCTTAACACTACTTGTTAGCAATATCCTGCTCCCATTTTCATCATCAGGGAAAAATCTCTTTAACTCATACCATACATTTGAATCCCATACGTCATCCATTGTAACAAGGTATCTTCTCCCCTTCAATGTTTTGTAAATGTGCTCTTCTAATGTCATTTCTTCCATTTTCAAAATCACAGCTTTCCCAAGCTCACTATTTACGTGAATCAAAATGTCACATAATATACTTCGTCTGTCATACAATTGAGAAATTGTGCACCATGAGAGTCTGTCAAACCTATAACTAACCAATGGATGATTATACAGTTTCTTTGCTAAAGTTGTCTTACCAAGTCCAGGCATCCCCCAGATTAGAATGACTTGCAAGCTCTCCGATCCTCCTCCGACCAGCTGATCCAAAATATCCCTTTCTTTGTCATCAAAACCAACGACTACATTGCAAGCTTCACTGCTTGTTTTATCTTGTAATGGGGGCTTCAAACTGAATTTCTTTATCAGTTCTCCAAATTTGTGTCTCTCTGCAATTCTTCCTTGGAGCTCCTTGCTAGTAACCTCAATGTTGTGGGTGAGATAGGTGAGTCTCTTGATGACATACCAGAGAGGAGCATCTTTCACCAAAAATGCTGCAATGATATATTCAGCTTGATGTGCCAAATCTCCCATGCGCATCAGAAGCTCTTTCAGTTCTCCAATTTCAGAAAGATTTGAGGATCTGATTGATGTAGAATGCAAAAACTGCAGCCACTGATGGAGAAGGTATATTTGACCCCTCACATTAGCAATTGGATTATCCTCTCCTTTCAACAAATCTTCCAGATCATCAACAAGAGAATCAAGAATGAGTAAGGAATTAACTGTAGAAGTCCTTGGAGTTGTATATGCTGGTGTGGTGATATCAGAGGAGTTGAGAGTTGCTTTTAAGAGATGAATGCTATGTAAAACAGCAGCAAGCCCCTCATCCATTTCTTGAAACCCAACATCTCTAACTTTTGAGAATATCAAGAAATGGAGAAAACATCCAGCTTGATTGGCCACTATTCCAACTCTGCCATGAGATTATTGAACTCAGCATCGTTGCTGTCAGGCAGCAGCCATGATACGTCCCCAAGAATGGTGAGAAGAAACCTCAGCTCCTTTTCAAGATTCTCTATCCGATCAAGTATGGAATCACTACTTTTGTGGTAAAGCAACTGAACAAGGAAACTGAGAAAAGATTGGAGTAGTTGGGACTTGCTGATGCAGATCAGGTTTAGCTTTGGCAGCAGGAACACTTGTTGAAGTTGTTGCTTGAAAGAAACCACTTTCTTGGGCTTAAGCTCCCACCAATCATCAGGCAGTTTCGGCAAGTCGTGGGAAATCTTGGAAACATCAGAGAAGTAGCGTCCGATAACTGAAGTCTGCAACTTGTTGAGGACATATTTCTTCCTCCATTTGAGAAGTGGATTAAACATACTGTGGATGCTAATTCAGATCAAGAAACTGGGTTTGCAATCGGAATGAAGGTTGCAGATGGGAATAGTACCAAGAAATAAAGCGAGGACTACCACTCAAATGGAAGACTTGGATTCGGTTATGCCCTTCTTTCTTTCTTTGTGTGTGGACAGAGGAATGCAATGATAAGATAATTAACTAGTTGACCATTAAATTTTTACTAGTTACATATGATATGAATGTGTCACTCTCATAAATCATAATGCCAGACATAATTACTCATTTACAGTTTGGTTGAATCGTAATTCTAATTTTTAGGTTAAATAATACATGCACCCAAATTTTTGTTGGAGAAATTTGCTTTATTTAAAGATGACAATAACTAACACTAAAAAAAACTATTTTTTGTCATGAAATTTACCAACGAAATTCAATCAGTTGGTAATTTGATGAGAGTGAAAATAAGCGTGTTTTACTATCCAATTTAACACCTTCTTGATCGGAATTATTGTCATATATTAGCATAAATATCTTATATTCATTATTTATGAGAATAAGGTGTACTTGAGGTGTTTTATTGTGTTTTAGGTGGAAAAAGGACCAAAAAGTGCAAGGTTGGAGAAAAGGTGCAATTTGTTCAAGGATGATGAAAAATACACGTCCAACTTTTATAATTTTTCTGTGTTGTTGTGGAGATCCAAACTGCTAGTGTGATATATGGTTGGAAAGCTACTGAAGATAGGGTCATTTTGGCGTAAAGAACACCCCAATCGAGTTCCAAACGAAGAAGTTATGAGCAAAATGGTGACGACGCGCGAGGAAAGCCGAACAGAACTGATGGCTACTTTCCGTAGCTTATTTCACATTCAACTCTTGGTGTCCATGAAAGATCTTTATATGGATAGAAAGCCAAGGAAGAGACGATTGCGTGAGCGAAAAAATTATTAAATTTGGAACTCGGATGTGGAAGTTATACGCAAAACGGTGAGACCGCGCAAATCTGTTCGACCTGGACGACCTCCATTGATGTCGAATTGAGCTGTTGGACAGCTTAAACGTCTGATTTCGTTCGGTTTCGACTTCCATTGCTCAATTTCAGACATTTCCACTTCAATCTCCCTTCAATACAGCTGGAAACAACCCTCAACATGCATTAATTTCTTGGAGAAACATCAAATCCATCCAATTTCATAAAATATGGAGATGAAAGTGATGTGAGAGCAACTCCACCTACAAGATCACTTGTCTTATGCAAGTTTGATGCTTTTATGACTCATCACCACCTTCCATATCATTTGTTAAATGCATGATGGCTGCCTTCTCCATGATTCCTCCACCAACAAAGCATCTTTGAAACTACTATAAAAGGGGGCAGCTCTACCATTCACAAGATCATCCCAACACCATTCAAAACACAACACACAACACACCACCAACAAGAGAGCTGCAAGTGCAGCAAGCTTACTGCCCTTTGCAAAGGTAGCAAGCTTGCAACATGCAGCTGATGTAGAGGCAGCGAGCAGCTGCACAACGCCAAGGAGAGGAGGAGAATTCAAGTGCGATTAAGAGAGAAATCCAACGGGAGATAAGGAGAAGAACGCAAGCCACGTGACACTAGGGTTTCGTATTCTTTTCTTTCATCTTTTCTTGTTGATTTTTGTTATGATTTGCTTAGCCATGAGTGTTGTGCTCATGAGCTAGATCTTTTACAAGTTTTAAGGTTTGAAGGTTAATGTAGTTGATTTGGAAACCTAGATTAATATTGTTGAATTCATGCTAATTTATTCTTGTTTATGTGATCATATAAGACCTTGTTAATAGGTGTGTAACGTCTTCAAAATATGTCATTGACATTGCCCGTGTTGCTTGGTATATTGTGTTAGCTTGAGTGCACGCATTATTAATATTGTCTACTTGCTAGGAATTATAGTAGTTTGCCCATGAACACGATAATCCTAAGGGCCGGTAAACTAGATGCTTGATTATCCTAGTGGAACAATGCAATTAGGAAATCAAGTAGGAAGTGAATAGGTTTGAATATTAATTTCAGAGAATATATGTTAGTCGAGTTGGCCATTCAGAGGTCTGTTAAATTCGCCTTATTAGTATTTAGAAAGGAGGTTCAAAACTATTCACGCGTCATCTTATGATGTATTTTCGTAAAATAGCATGAATGAACAATAGGACGTCTAGGAGACCAAATCAATTGCACTATACCTGATACCTTAGAACTGTTATTTCTCTATTGATTCAATCTTGAATACTTCTTCCCTGCTTTTATTTATTTCATTATTTTGTCATTTAAAATTCTTTAATTATTATTTAATTCAAAAATCTTGGAAAATTGGTTACAACAATTCTAATTGAATAGTAATTTAATGAAAATAGATAATTGACCGTCCCGTGGGTTCGATATTTTAACTTGGGTACTTGCCACTACAATTGACATCTCTACACTTGGGGATTTTAGTTGGGGTGCGCGAAAAACGCCTATCATAATTATCAAGGAATAACAATAAAAATGATAATTTTTCTTTAGCAATAGAATGCTAACAAATTTATTCTCTTTTTTACGAACAGAATTCAATCAGTTGATAATTATTAATGGATTACCAACGGAATCATTGTATAAATTACTAATAGAATTATTAGCAATGGACTACCAACAGAATAATTTACCAACGGAATTAAATTTTCTTTGCTAAAAATTTACCAACCACCACTTTACCAACAGAAAGTTACCAATGGATTCCGTTGGTAAGACAATTTAACAATGGAATTGAGACTTTTATAAATTTATAATATTTAAATTAAAAATTAAATTAAATAAAAAATGTAAGAAATATATATATATATATATATATATATATATATATATATATATATATATATATATATATATATATTCCATCCATCCCACATTAATATTTACGTTTACTTTTTGCACGTAGATTAAGAGATAATATATTTTAATGTGTATTAAGGTGAGAGAAATAATATTTTGGGAAACTTGAGCATCTTTTGATTCATTTCATGAATTATATTTTGCAAATTATGAAGTGTAATGCAGTGAGCAATGTCACCCGGATGACCATTAGTTATAATACTAATGTATATTTGCACCAGCTGCCTTGTTTTGATTTTACTTTATTTAGTTCAAAGTTAGTTATTTTATTTATTTGATAATTTGGTGAAGTTTTTTTCTTAATTTTACCATAGTTTCTCTCTTGTTGTTAGCCCGTTGTATACCTAATAAAACAAGGTGCTTTACTTATAGATGATTCTCTAAAAATTAGATATTATTGGTTTTGCTTTACCTCTTCATATTGGAATCACTTATCATCTTGTTGGTGTGAGGCGTATGATGTATGCTATCAGCTGAGGTTCAATTCATCATCTAATTATTTATCAAGTTGTCTTGCTTTTTTTTTTTTTTTGCTGAATGGAACATGGATTGAGAAATTTGATCTTTTAAAAATGCCCTGGCTTTGCCTTTTTTGTTCATGAACTTTTTCATCTTGATTTAAATTTTATAATATCATGTTATGTCTACTTCATTTTTGCTTTTTGGTTCTTTTAGATTTTTCCGAATAATTTGTCTAATGTTTGTACTCTGACAAATATTGAACAAAACAAGATTGTCATTTCATTACAAAGCTTGAACTAGTCCTATATTTTATCAGGTTTTGTTGTGATATGCATGAAGGAATTTTGTTAACTGATAGGCTTTTTCTGCGCACTATAATTAAATTCTCAAGTGTAAGGATATCAATTGTAGCAGAAAGCACCCAAGTTAAATTATCGATCCCACTGAGACAGCTAATTATTTATTTTACTATTAATTACTAATTAATCAGAATTGAGTAACCAATATTCAGAGTATTGTAGTGAATTAATTATCTAAATTACTGAAATAATAAATAACTGAATTATTAAAAAGCAATAAAAATAAAAGCAAGTTTCTAATCAAGAGATGACGAACAGTTCTAAGGTATCAGGTAGAGACCAATTAATTTGGGTTATTAAACTTACGATTGTTCATTCATGCAGTTTCACTGAAATACACCACATATCCCTGTTATCCCACCGAATATGATTCGATTCTAAGCTAACAGTATAATCTGGTTTAAATCCTAAGGTGCGCAAATATTACCAAGTCTTATTCCTAGATACTAATCCAGCGAACAACAATACCTCTGGATGGTAAGTTCGACTAACAAGATATTTTCTGGAATTACTACAAGGTTCTATTCACTTCCTACTTGATTGTCTAATTGCATTGTTCCACTAAACTAATCAAGTATTTGATTAACCAGTTCATGAAATTAAAGTGCTTATAGCGGAGCTACTCTAATCCCTAACTGATAGACAATACCAATCATGAACGCACACAAGCTAACACAATAATCCAAGCATTATAGCGGATGTCATGAATATATTATGAAGACGTTACGAAGCAGAAAAGCATGTCTTAATAAAATAAGTAAAATCAAAAGCTCAACTGCATAAAATCTCAATCTTTGGTCTAAATCCCCAAATCAATTAAATCAATCCATCAATCCCTAGAACTGTATAGGAAATTAGCCCATGAGGTCACAAGCAACACTCATGGCTAAGCAATTCATACCAAAAATCAAAGTAAAATGAAGGAAAAGAAAGGAATTATGAAATCCTAGTGTAGACGTAGTCTTTCGTTCCTTCTTCGTCTCTCTAATTGCTTGATTCTCCCTCAATTAGCACTTGGAACCCTCTTGAAAGTGGATGGATGGTGAAATTAGGTTGTCAATCTGATATGGAAGGATTAGAGGTGTGAATTGATGATGGATTATGGATGGGTTCTCTCCAATTTGTGTCTCGATCTCCCTAATTGTTTCTAGGACTGATGCAGGGCTTTTTCGCGATCGAAACTGCTTCAGAATCGCGATTTGAGGGTATATATACACTGCTACATCAAACAGGCCCCGTCTGGGCCCTTAACTGGGCCGCTCGGCACCTTGCTCGAGCCGAGCTCATGGCCGAGCGGCCCCCAAACCTGCCGAGCAGCATATGGTGAAACGGGAACGTCGTGTAGGCTCTGAGGGCACCCCACTCGGCTGGAAATTAGCAAAATGAGGGTTCCGCTCGAGCCGAGCGACCTCTCGAGCTGCGGAGACTGCACTGCGCGATTTCACCGTTTTGAGCATAACTTCTTCATACGGACTCCAATTTGGATGATTTTTACGCTCATGCGTTTCTCTTTTCCTTGGATTTCTATCCATATAAAGAACTCTTAGAAACTCCAACATTTGAATATGTAAAAAATCATGCAAAGTGGCTGCTCGGTACAGCATGTGCGACGTTAGCACTTTAATCATAACTTTCTCGTTTGGAATCCAATTGGGGTGTTCTTTACGTCAAAACGACCCTCTCTTCTGTGCCTTTCCAACCATATATCATATGATCAATTTGGACTTCTATAAGAATACAGAAATTTGTGCAACATGGACTGTATTTTTCAGCATTCCTTCTCACTTTCACTCCTCATTCCAACTTTGAACTTTTGATCATGTTTTACCCTTCAAAACTCAACAAAACACCTTAGTAGCAGCTTAATTATGCAAGATATGAAAACCATGCCATTCTATACAAAATCATGGCCACATTCTATCAAAAACGGTGTAATGTGAGACCTAAAATACGTGAAATTCCACTCTCAACATTAACCATGATGAAATTAGGAATTGAATCAGCTGCTCCATTCCTCATGTCATCGTTTATGGAAAACCTTTTTTTTTACTTATCATTGGTTTGTAGAATTTCAGATCAGCTTCTCATTTATTCATGTATGATATTATCCTCTTAGCCTTTTAAAGTTAAACATGTAGAATTTTGATCAGTTTCTCCACTTGAGTATTTTGTTATCCAAAATTCTATTCCTTGATCTTGTTTTGATAATGTTGTTTAAATTGATAATAAAATACCAGCAATAGAAATGCACTTGTACTGTGGGCAAATAAATTTCTTTGAATGAAAAACTAATGTGTCATTATCATATCTGGTTACAGGAAAATAATAATGTATTTATCTTAATACTCCACGAGCATCAACAATATTTATACTAACTAGATACAAACAGATCTCAACAATAACTTAAACAACAAACTCAGAATTTATTGTAAATATTAATTCAAGTAAAAAGAACATCATAACTTAGATATCCTCTAGCTACTTAAACAGCATGTTCTGCAACTTAAGGAATGGACTCCTCTTCTTTTCCTTTGTCGTTAGCCCTTGCTTACCCTTCGGGTCCCTTTCGAGTATAATCTTAACCTTGATATCAAGAATACCGCGTCTGAGTAACATGTCTTAACATTTCGGCAGCAGCGCAGGGCTACTTCTCACTTTGAAGCTGATGAATGCTTGGGCAAACTAAAAACTGTGCACTAAAAATTTGAACCATTTCTTAATTTATGTGTGTCATCCTTGCACAAAATAACATCACCTTTATCATCCTATTACAAGTCAAGTAGCAAGGATAAGAAGAGCATTTCAATTCAAAAGCATAACAAACATAACAAACAAAAAGATGAATAAAAAAGGTTTGTATATTTTTTAATGAAAAGTTCAACCACCAATTACAAAGTCTCAATAAACTTGACACTAAAAAGATGAACTCCCAACCCCAAATACTTGAAATGAAAGAGCTGCATAAGTAAACAAAAAGGCTATAAACAAAACTAAACTTAATAAGCAATTCACTCTTTCAAGAAAATTAGTACGACCACATATTGACACTAATTGGTGCAATTCACTTAATAAGCAACTCACTCTTTCCATTAATTGCTGTAAAATTCAATATAAGTATGTAACGTGAGTGGAAACAAAAGTTTAATTAAATACTGCATGATTATATTTGTTGATTGGAATCCACCATAATTAAATACTAAGCTCTTCTCATGTACAGTTTGACCAACGGCAGCCCCAAACTCTATGCTACACAATTAATTGAAAGTAAAAAGAGTGTTTAGAATTACCGTTTCATATGCTAGGATTAAAAATGTGTTGATGAAATCAATGGCGAGGGGGCATCGAAGCATCTTCTAGAGCGATGTCGGAAGTAAGTGCCGCCGTTGGGGAGAGAGTTGTGTGATTGGTGGATCATCCGGTGGGAAGAGCAGAGAGATTGCCTATGTCAACAAGGATTCACGGAAGCTAACAAGGGTTTAGAGCCGTCAAGTGATTTTTTAACGGAAGTGTTTAAATGTTTTATTTAAAAAAGAAAAAGGGCCTATTTTATCCAATTTAGAAAGTAAAAGGGTTTAGATGACTAAAAAAAAAAGTTCAGGAGCCTATTTGATCCAAGAGAATAAGTTGAGGGGCCAAAGTGATCCTTATCCCTTACAAAGTATTAGATAATTTATATGTAGGATATAATAAAATGTATACTCTACAAGGAAAATCTCAACCATATGCATGGTTATAAACAAAACATATGTAATGATTTAAATTTGTAGTAATACGTTGAATATTGCAGATTATTGGAGAAAGCGAGGCTGATGGATGAGGAGGATGCAACAAGTGAGAAAAGAAATAGGTGGAGATTGTGTCCTAAAAGCCAAATAGATGAAGTAAAACTACTTGTCCAAATGATTCCCATCTGGCTGGCTGAGTTGCTTGATGTTTGCAGTATCAATCTCCCAACTCAGCACATACTTCACCAAGCAAGGAACCACCATGGAGAGATCCATCACGCCGTCTTTCCAAATCCCACCCGCTTCATTCCAAGTCTTTACGGGCCTCGCCTCCGTCCTCTTAATATTAACGAGCCCTCATTCCCATTGCCAGAGCCATCACGGGGATTACCATCCTGCAACGAATAGGGATCGGCCTGCTTCTATCGATCCTGACAATGGCGGTGGCAGCAACCGTGGAGTCCAAAAGGGTCCACATTGCAAGAGAAAATGGGCTTCTAGACCAGCCCAAATCTGTTGTCCCTATCTATATGGTGGCTGTTGCCTCAGTACATGCTTTGTGGCGTTTGTGATGTGTTCACGGTGTTGGGGTTGCAGGAACTGTTCTACAATCAAATGCCCGTTTGTATGCGGAGTATCGGTGCAGCTGCTTATATTAGTGTAATTGGAGTTGGGAGCTTTTTGAGCAGTGGGTTGATATCTGTTGTGCAGGGGATCAGCAAGAGGACAGGGGAAGCATGGCTTGGAGACAACATTAATAGAGCAAATCTTTAGGATGAGACAACTACTTGGGTTGTGAAATTTCAATGTTAGATGTGTTGTGTGTTAATATCAAAATTGAACAGCTTATCATAAGGATTTATTCTGAAATTTTTAGACAACTCATCACTCATCATAAACTGAAAAAAAATCACAAGGCTAAAAAACCAGATTCATAAATGGAGCCTCTCTTTAGAACAAGGAGCTGACCCCTGATGTGCAACACCTGCAAAATCACAACATGTTACTCACTTGAAGGAGGAGAGGGGGCTAAGCTGCATAAATATATGTATTTACCTACCTTATCCTGAAGCAATAAAGGAAAACTCTCTAGAAAAACTAAGGCAGATATTTCCTTCAAAACATGTTCATCTTTGATTGCACACCATGTTTCAGGCGGGAAAGAAGAAGAATTTGTGTCAGCACTTGATCGCCTGCCTGTCGAACGACGGAGCAGTGACAAGTGTCTGAACTTTGAGACAAAGTAGGATATCCAGCAAACAATCCATGTGCAAGCCCAAGGTTTGGTCTGTGTTGCAAAAACAACTTTAAAAAGACAAGGCATCTGTCACATGATTGTATATTCTGGTGTCCTGTATTAATTTCAACATGTCGTCCTCCTTGTCTTGTTGTCCACCATACTCTTTTCGGTGAACCTCAGCAACACACTTGATAAACTCTACAAAATGTGAAGCTCTGCCAAATGGAATTTAATTAGTATAAGATCAATGAAGTATTTGTCTGTCTAACGTTGGAAATGAAGTGGATATATATCCTACCAGAGTATGAAGAAAAGATGTTCCACAGTCCGGCCTAGATACAAGCATGAACCTGAATTTAAAAGGCAGTTCATACCAAGTCACAAGTCATAACAGAATTAAGATGTTTAATTAATAATTATACTCGTATGATGCAAGAAAAGTAGTGTAACAAACCCTCTGTTTAGTCCAGTGGCTTCATCAATTGTATCCATGGCTTGCCAGAGAAGCGAAAGCGGTACCCAGTGAGGAGGGTATTTAAAGTTGGCAACATCCAAGATCAAGACCATATCAGCGTCGGCATGATATCCACCAATGGGTGAGAAGTGGCTTGTTCCTGTCTGATCAAATGCTCTTCTATCACACGAAGAGATCAAATGACAATTGTGTGATGCACACTTGCCATAACAAAGTTGCGGCATTTGGGAAGTGAGGTCTGATTAGTGCGGAAAGCTTCCACACAATTGGCCAAGCATATAGCTTTTGGGAATGAAATGCCTTCAACCTTAACTTTTTCCAGAGGCTCACACCAATCCAACATACTTTCATCAAACCATCTCCATGGTCCTGCAGTCGGAGTGAGTCAGTCGTTCGTTCGTTTACAACACAAGTCAACAACTAGAAAGAAAGAAGTTATACATAACTATATACCTTTCCATTTAGTAAAAGGATCAATAGAAAGAGCATTGAGAACCATAGCAAGGGTGGCTAAGCCACAATAAGTAGGCTCAGACTGTGTTTGAAAAAGGGAAATCAACTTGAAAAACCCATTCCATTGTAAAGCCCTTCCGCGTGAAGAGCTTCTGCACAAATCATATGACCTTATAGTGATTTTGAGTTGCAGTAAATCATTCATCTTCACATATATATAATATGCAAATTATGGCTGCATGCCAACATACATTATTCTTAATTTAATATCTAATTAATTCAATTTAATGAGATACTATATTGTGAGACAGATTGTTTGTGAGACGGTTGTGAGACGGGTCAACCCGTTACTAAAGTATGCTTATTATATAGGTAAAATATGGTTATTTGTAGTTAAAGTATATCGATAATGAATTATATTATAACACCCTAAAATCATACTTTAATTCATCATTTATCATATTTTAGAAAGCATACTTTAACAATAATTAAACATACTTTATCGATATTATAGATATACTTTAACACGTCTCACAAACCGTCTCACATATATAGCGTCTCACAAGAGAATTTTTTCAATTTAATTATGGGTTTATTAATTATAGGTACGTGTATTTACAACCTAATTATTAATAAATACATTAATCTAATATAATTACTGCGGGATACATAATGATTTTTTTCTCCCAACATTACCCTTGTTCACAACATTTAATATTCAATGTTTATACATTAATCTAATATAATTACTGCTGGATACATAACGATTTTTTTTCTCCCAACATTACCCTTGTTCACAATATTTAATATTCAACGTTTATACAGAACAATAATTTTGTTGAACACTAATGTACACTACATCAAATAAAAATAACAAACTCGTATTTATCTAACAGCAATAACCACTACCTCTCTCTTAACCCTCCAGCGAGTATTTTTTTTAAATAATTCAAATAAAAAGAACAAACGCAAATAATTCAATGTACACCGATGTATACTATTATTATACTTATCACTCAAGATTTTAGGAGAGTGAATTTAAGAAAAAATCATTTTCATAATTCTCTCTGCGGTCACTTTATTTTATTCTTCTCTCTAAATGCACGCTGATATATAGATTTTGAAAGAAATAATTTAGGAAAAAATTATTTTCCTAATTCTCCCTGCGGTCACTTTCTTTATTCATCTCTCTAAATGCACGCTGATGTTTAGATATTTGAAGGAAATAATTTAGGAAAAAATCATTTTCCTAATTCTCTCTGCGATCACTTTCTTTATTCCTCTCTGCACACTATGTACAGATTTTTGAAAGAAATAATTTAGTAAAAAATCGATATACTAATTCTCTCTGCGATCATTTTTTATTATTTCTCTATCTAAATGCACGCCAATACACAAATTCGTCTTCGTTTTTCTAATTGTGACTTCATTCTTCATTTTGTGATAAGTTTCTGATTAATTAATTAATCAAAATTCAGATTGATTGAGTACATTGTGCACATGTGTATACAAATTAAGATTGTATTCAATGACTCTATCTTCGATAATTATTTATCTTACCTAAATGTACACTGATGTATATTCATATAAATAGTTCATTCATTTTTTCTCCCCAAAAATTATTTATCTCAAATGAGTGCACAGTGATGTATATATATATATATATATATATATATATATATATATATATATATATATATATATATATATATATATATATATATATATATATATATATATATATATATATATATATATATATATATATTACAATGACAAAGTCTCTTGTGAGACGGGTTATTTGTGAGATGGGTCGACCTATCATTAAAGTATGTCCAATATTTAGATAAAGTTTGTTTAATGGTTGTTAAAGTATGTTTTCTAAAGTATTCTGGATTATGCATTAAAGTATGATTTTAGTGTGTTAAAATATGACTTATTATTGACATACTTTAACTACAAATAAACATACTGTATCTATATAATAAACATACTTTAGTGATGGGTCGACCCGTCTCACACCCGTCTCACAAATAATCCATCTCACAAGAGAGTGTCTCAATTATGAATACGCTGCTATAAATAACTTCTAAAAGTATGAGGTGTCGCGACGTGTTTAATTTTCGTATATTTTTTATTTTTTGTTTTAATATCACATATATAATCTTTCTATTTTTATTTATTTGTTTATTTATTTATTATTATTATTATTATTATTCATGTATATCTATAAATTAAATATCACCTTTAATCATATTTTTTAATTGGTTAGAAATAGATAATCAATAAAATATATCCAATTTATTATTATTATTATTATTATAATTCATATATATCTTCAAATTAAATACCACCTTTAATCATATTTTTTTTATTTTTGATTGCTTAGGAATACTACTTTTATTTATTTATTTATTTATTTATTTATTTATTGTAATACACATAAATCACGCTTATCTCAAATTAAATATCACCTTTAATTATTTTTTTATTGGTTAGAATACTACTTTAATTTATTTGTTTATTTATTATTATTATAATTCATATATATCTTCAAATTATATACCACCTTTAATCATATTTTTTTATTTTTGATTGCTTAGGAATACTACTTTTATATATTTATTTATTTATTTATTTATTATAATACACATAAATCACGCTTATCTCAAATTAAATACCATCTTTAATCATTTTTTTATTGGTTAAAATACTACTTTTATTTATTTATTTATTATTAATATTATAATTCATGTATATTTTTAAATCAGGTATATATATAAATTAAATATCACCTTTAGTTATATTTTTTGATTGGTTATAATAATTCATCCGCGTATATATAAATATATTATGTATATATATATATACTTTTTTTTATTAATTTATGTATTATTTTTATATATTAATATATCAATTACACAACGGAATGATTTTAAATGACATGGTTTGATGAAAGATTTGAAAATCCATCCAAAACAACTAAGAAAATTTCAAAATCAAATCCATGATTTGAAATCCATTTAAAATCTTGGATTTATAAATCCATTTATTTTAAGTTGCATCCAAACATTAAGGAGGGATTTCAGGGAGGGATTTATAAATCCCTCCTCAAATCCTTCCATCCAAACACACTCTTATGGTTTAGAATACTCCCTCCGTCCCTCACTAAGAGGGTATTTTGCTTTTGGCACGTGGATTAAGAAGTATTATTATTTATGGATATAATTAGATTAAATAAAAATTTAATCTTATTTATAAACATTAAAAAAGGAGTTGGTCTCACAATTTAATACTAAATAGTATGGGGCAAGGTGTGTTCTCGGGGCACTAATTAAAATTTACTGATAAACATATAAATTTATATTAAAATATAAATATATAAATTAATAATTATATTAAATTAATATTTTTAAAAAAATTATAACTTTACAATTGCACCCGCGTAATACGCGAGATTTATACTCCCTCCGTCCGGTCCAAACGTCACCGGTTGCTTTTTGTGCGTAGATTAAGGAGTATTATTATTTTATGTGTAGTGGGTAGTTGTATTAGTAGTGAGTGGTGGGCCACATGTGGTACCTTTTTACTAAAAGTGGGAAATGAGGATATTTAAATGGGACGCCCAATATAGTAAAATGGGGACCTTTCGGTGGGACGGAGAGAGTACTAGTTATCAAATACTATTAGTATTATTTATCATTCAAAATTTATCACTTTTTTATGTATACTAAATGTTCATGAAATAATTCATTGTATTACAATCACTTTTCATAAATGTTACTAGTTTACGCGTAAAAAGTAAACATATGGAGTACTACATAGTTTCGAGACGGAAGGAGTACTACATAATAATCATATTTTTTTATTTTTTTATTGCTTAGGAATACTACTTTTATTTATTTATTTATTTATTTATTTATTTATTTATTTATTATAATACACATAAATCATGCTTATCTCAAATTAAATACCATCTTTAATTATTTTTTTATTGGTTAGAATACTACATTTATTTATTTATTTATTATTATTATTATAATTCATGTATATTTTTAAATCACGTATATATATAAATTAAATATCACCTTTAGTTATATTTTTTGATTATTTATAATAATTCATCCGCGTAAATACGACGGAATCTGTACTCGTATATATATATATATATATATATATATATATATATATATATATATATATATATATATATATATATATATATATATATATATATATATATATATATATATATATAATTATCAGAATAAATATTTGAATGAATAAAAATAGGTAGGAGACCCATAAAAAATTCAGAGAGATTATTATTATTATTATTATTATTATTATTGTTGTTATTGTTATTGTTGTTGTTGTGGTGGTGGTGTATTGGGTTTGAATTAAATTTAGTTTTTAAATACATAAACTAATTATAAGAAAATGATTTTGGTTTATTGAGTTTGCAAATTAAAAAAATTAAGTAAATTAGGGCTGTGCATTATAATTACTCCCTCCGTCCCATAGAAGTTGACACACTTTCTTTTTTGGTTTGTCCCACTAAAATTGACATATTTCCTTTTTAATACATGGGACACACATAAAAACAATTAATCTATTTTCATGGGCCCTACATATCACCTCTAATACAACTACCCACTACACATTAAATATTATATCTCTCACTTTACTTTACTTCACTTTAAATTAAATTATTATATTCCTTAATCTTCGTGCCCAAAAAAAATTATACCAACTTTAATGGGACGGAGGGAGTAGATATTATCGAATCCGTATCGAAATTGAACCAAAAAAGTTTCGAACCAATAAAAATTTATTGACTATTTGACTTGCCCGAATCGAATCAAATCGAAATATTTTACAATATGGACTTGGATATCGTATGATATACCGTACCAAAACTCGAATCGATCCATACCGAACCGTACCGAACCAAAAAATTGAAAGCAAATATAATTTAAAATAAAATTATATACACTATTAAAACTCAATAATGAAAATTAAACATTACTCCTTCGTCTCATTTCAGAGGATACATTTTCCATTTTGGGATGTCCCACAAAAGTTTGCACATTTTCAAAAAAAGTAAAAAGTAAAAAACAATCATCCTTTCCCATAAACTTTATTTTTAAAAAAATCATCTCTACCTAACATACTTTATCATTTATTTATTACCAAAAAATATCATTATACCCCTAAAAGTTATCACTTTCTTAATATCCGTATCGAAATTGGGGGTGCAATCTTTTATGGGATGGAGGGAGTACATTCTACTTCCAATTAATATCTTCTTACTAAAATTATATTTATATTTTTTAATAATTTATACTCCATATTATATAAATTGATCATCTTTAACTTTAAATATTAAAATATTATTCATTATTTAATTTTTACTTTATAAATGTATAAAATCTTATTTCTATAAATTTATTTTCTATCAATATATAATACGATTAGTATATTAAATAATTGTTTGTATATAATATTAACTACTCCCTCCATCTCATCACAGCTTTAAAAATGCGTCTATGACATTTGACGGGTGAAAAATGCGTCTCACAAAATAAAATTCATTTGACGGGTGAAATAATTCATTCAACAAGTATTCCTAAAACCAGTACAAATTTGAGAATACATCACATTTAAACAAAACCTACCACGCGATACCATTTCTTTTTTTTTTTTTCGTAGAAGCAACAAAAGATATTATGTCGCCTATGCATTAATGTTTAAGTAAGCCAAGCATATCTACTTTGAGATTTCCACTGCATGAAATTACTTATAACTGCAGAAACTTTATTAGAACATCACTTCTCTATGCAAAATGCTCTTCATTTGTAGGAATTTAGATCCAGATGAGTATCCTTGTACTTCTGACTAAGGTAATCTTGGTATTTGACTGGGGAGAACCTGGGTAAGTATTATAGTACACAGTGTATAAGATTGTGAAGAGATTACCATTATTTAAAAAACCTATAAGGTCCTCAAATTGTTTTCTAGAAAACTGCAATTGCATTTCGCAACTGGGACATAATTTATACAGCCCAAATTTAAATGTCACTCCTTTTCTACTAGCACTTTTTAAAAACCTCTTATCTACCCAATTTAATTGTATGCTACCTATTATGCCCTCAGTAAAAAAATGTTTTAAATAAACCATCACATCACTTTATTTACTTCAGATTTATTCCTTTTAAATGAATCTTTGACCATAAAAATTATTTTAACCCTCGAATGGTACTAACTTTGAAAAAAAAAATTAGTTGTATTCGTGCCTTGCAACTTAAGCCTCGAATACAAATAATTATTTACAAAAAAATACTTTTATTCGAGGGTTAATATTTTTCTTATTTTTTTCTCTTTAACTTTAAAAATTATAAATAAACATGAAATATTATCTTAACCCTCGAATGCTATCAATTTAAAAAAAAAAAAGTGTATTAGTGTCTTACAATTTAAGACTTGAATACAAGTTTTTTTCTTTTTAAATACTTGTATTCAAGGGTTTTTTTATTTCTTTCACTCCTCTTTTCTAAGCATATATATACCCGACAACATGCTTTTATAAAGTCGTCAGATTTGACTACATAACATTGGAGGGTAATTCCGTCCAATCACTAAAATTTTGGACAAAAAAGAAATTTTTTTGAAGGGTGAGTAAAAAAGAATGTGGCACAACATATTTGGACAACAACAGGCTTATTCACTTTGGGAATTCATAAGGAATGTATACTTACTTTGGAGGATTTTTCTCTGATTGGTATGTTGGCAAACATTCAACCATGCAATCATGACTAGGCTCAATAAAAAACGCTATCTGGAAGTGAAGTAAAAATAGTTAGTCAACATTTCCATGTTTTCACAATAGTCGTACAAGAACAACAAAGAAGTAGAGTATTATCACATCTGGTATAACCATATATAAATGTATGTATAATCTCTCAATCCTCAAGATACATGAACTCTGGCCCTTTTTCAGAAAACTTTCAATCACATCTAAGTACTTGGTCTCTTTTGGAATGACAAGAAGAAGAATAAAGATATTGTGAACACATTACACTTTGTGTCAAACGGATAGTGACCGAGGAAACACGCACAGTGGTCAAAAATATCAATTGAAAACTATGCTCTCAAAGGAGAGAAAATTTTCCGAAATGACTTCACATACATCATCATCCCAACAAGTATGAGGTGTTTGTAAGAGATTGTGTTTTCAATAAAAGTGATTTAAATTATTTATGTAGGAAAATAAAAGCTGGATGATTTTCAAAAATAAAGTGTTCTTTATCAAATATTAAACGGAAAGTATTTGCTTAAGACTAACTTTTTCTTTTTGAGTGAGTATGTCAACCTTGTTTCATGTAAACCCACCATATTTTAAAATCGTAAAGATAAAGACAATTATACCCTAAAATATTCTAAACTCTGAGAATAAACATTAAACCCAATGGGTATAATAGAACATAAACCAATGGGGTTCACATAACTAATCATGTGAATTCGATTCACACAAGTGTTTGTCTTTCTTTTTTTTTTTGCACTAAACATTGGTTTAATAAAATTTTTAAAAATAATAATAAATAATAATAATAATAAAATAAATAGGTCTATGACAGCTTATCCAAATTAGCTAACTTAGATTTTTTAATTAATCAAAGAAAATCACTTTTGTTTTAAAAAAGCAAAGCCTTTAAGCACACTCTCTGGAGCACGCAAACACCCCCCATAAATTTCAGTATTTGACTTAGCTACTTTTCATTTTCAAACTCCTAATCAATCCCTCAATATCTTCCATCTGCATAAATGCAGTTCAACATTAACAGGGTCGTGATTATCAACTATGATAAGCTAAGCAACATGTTTATTGAGTTTATTTTCTTCCCCCCTCTACTTGCTACATGATTTCTTGATGACTGCTTAAAAGTATTGTTATTAAACATAAAGATTCTGCAGTAATAGGAGAAATCCCAGAGAAAAACTTCAAAAACTTTACAAAGTCTGATGCAGTGGAATCAAAGTCTTACAGAATATCTTTCTTGCCCATTGCCCAAGACTCGGTGCAGCGTGGATCTGTAATGAGATCAGAATCTATTTGTCATTATGAATATTTAGATTGTCAATGTTCATAGAAGTCATAAAAATTGATTGAGTGACTGGAGCTTTCTCTGGACAAAGTAGAGCAGCCAGATGTTAAGACTTCTGACAAGGGAGACTGAAATACCAGTGATAATTCATGATAAAACGATCCAACTGCTAAGATTTTCTATGAGGACCCTTCATGCTAATACCCACTTAAAACTTCTACATTAAATGAGTTGTGCAGAAGGTCTAAATAGATGTAAATACCTGAAGAAACAGTTGGTCAAACGCTCCAACATATCACCAATATTAACTATAAATGCCCTGAAATATTGACAACAAAGTAAAAATTTAAAGGTTGTTGATGGGAGTTATAATGCATCTATTGGCAATGGCAAAATGAGAAGGTGAACATGAGTTCGATTCATCCATATTTTTACTAAAGATGGCAAAAGTTTTTTTATACATGCATCCAAATTGATCTTAATATAATGCAAAATTAAAATGAAAAGTAGATAACCAACCCTTTCAAAAGTAGCAATTTCATTACATATTCCAATTAATTAATTCATATAAAACTTGCTATGTTAACAGGAAAACATCATGCATGAATTATTGAGTGAGCATCAGTAAAAGTGATCATTCAAGCATAAACTTGAATGTCCCAAGATATAACTCATGCTATTAATGAGTAAATAGGGATGATAAAAAGCTCAGAGAAGCTACATAAGATTCTCCCTGGAGAAGATAAAAAAGAAGGATCACAAAGGTTCACCCTTTTAATGGCGGTACATATTCCCAGATCTGAGGCTTAGCATCTTTGTCTTTACATATCTGCACATATTGAAAAGTGTCAGATCTAACTTTGGAAAAATGGTGAACACAGGTGTGTGTTTGAATCAAGGGCCTTGTAATTCTAAGGGTTTTGAAATTAATAGTTACAGAAAACATTAACTATATATCCTTTTCATTTGAAATCATTGTTAAGGTTAAAAATGGATTTGTGAAACGTTTCTCAAATTCAATTTAGTTCATATATATTGTTTGGCAAATTCAAAAAATACATTTTTTTTTAATTGTAAAAAATACACAAATTTGTGAATTTTTTCAAATTTAATACTCCCTTCGTCCCATAATGAAGTTTAGTCATAGTAAATATAGAGTTTAAGAAAAGTTGTTTTTCTACTAAAGTGAGTTGGAAGGAGGTAGCAAATTTAAAATTAAAATGTATTGTGGGGTTATTGGATTGTGTGCTAGTTCTTTATTTGGAGTGCGAACTTGTTTATGTGACGGACAAATATAATAAATGTGAACTTGATTATGAGACAGAGAGAGTATAATTCTTCAAATTAAAAGATTTTTATGATGGCAAAAACTTGTGTATCACTATTTGTTAAAATTTTACCACTTCTTATCTGTCTCACGGAAGTCTTCCCGTGAGACAGTTTCACAAGTATTTGCCTTTATGACATCTTTCAGTTTTTTGCAATTTTATTTTTAGAGTCTTTTATGAACCCAATTCACCATGCAACCTAATTTTACGAAATTACAATATAATACATGAAAAGTTGCTCTTTAGAGAGATGAATTATTTATCAAAATTTGAGCGGTATTCAGAAGTGCAATAGTTCATCACTCTAAAGAGTAACTTTTCATGTACTAAAGAAAATTTCAGTAAAATCAAGAAGCAAAGTGAACCCGATTCACACATGTGTTTGCCTTTTTATTAAATTATTTTTAGGTGTTTAAATTTTTTATTTTATTAATTTTTCATTTTGGAATTTTTTTTCTAAATTTTCTGTATGTTTCCATTTTTGCAATTCTTTTTCCAAATTTTTATTATTATTGAAAAGTTTCATATTCTCTTTTCATTTTCCAAAATTTTTTCTTCAAAATTTCCGTGATTTTTCAACTTTTTTCCATCACGTTAAATTTGTTTTGCTGATTTTTTAATTTTTCACTTATAAAAATGGGTTTTCAAACGATTTGAAACCCTTAAAACACAACTAAATTTTGTTTTAAGAAAATAGAAGAAAAAAACACTAACTTTAAATCCGAATTAAAATACATTAGTTTGAAATTTTAGATTTAAAAATAAATTCATTTGAAGTTCCATATGAATTTATAGATCTAAACTAAAATCCCGCTATTTAAACAAAATCTGAAGATGTTAATCATCTAAACCTAACCTGAAGGCCATAGTTACAATCTGTTGCCAAAAGGGTAATCAAACCAAAATCAGTATGTTCACCAGCTCCAATAATTCCCTTAGCAGGGTCAGAAACAGGACCTAAGTTGTAATTAAGCACTTTTAAACTTCAACATTATTAATTATGAAATGCTAACTGCTATAGTTGAATCTCAACAATTCTTACCTTCATAATGCAGTAGCCGCAGGATTGCAATAGGTTCTCCAAGGAATTCAGGTTGATCAAAAAAGTTGGGGTCTAGTCGTAGTGCAAGGGCTATCAATCGTGAAACAGCCCTTCCTACCTCTCTGTGAAAGGCAAATTGAAAAAGAACGCAGAGATGCAATCATGCAAAGATATAATTCTTATGAAGGATGGCAGATGTTGGGGAACAAAGAGAAGCAAAGATGGATAAATTTCAAGGGATTGTGGAATGCTGATATAATCTATTTCATACTAGCTGATAAACATTAAAAAATGACAATATTGATATGGTTATCCTGAACTGAGTACTTCTTCTCCTAAAAAAAAGATTGTAAGGAAATAGTGGTGTCATTTTCTATTCCAGGTCATGATTAACCACACTAGAATATTGCTTTTACATACATCAAATTCTCGTAGTTAACGACTCAACATCACATATATTACATCTTATATGGCCACTAGTTATAGTCACTTTAAAAGGAGATCTCTAACATCATTATATGTTCTGCCAGAATATGCATCGAGTTTATTGACTAAGTCACTAAGAGATAAAACCACATAATGTTCATGCTTTTTCATTAAAGTCATGAAGAAAACCAAGGCACTCACTTAATGAGGCTCCACTAACAGGAGTCAACAAATTGACTGCTTATATAAGGAGAAATATAGATAATATTGTCGACTTAGATGACATAATTGTTAACTAACGAACAGCGATCATGATTCGAGATCCTTGCAAGAGAATATACATTTTTCATTCTAATAAAATTTGAAGACTTTGTAACCAACTAGAAAAGGGCAATATCCCTAAAGTTCCTGATAAAAGGAGTATATGACCTGCTAGAACAAAAGCATAGATTCTGGAATAGAACACAAAATCAATGTGATCGATTATTGCATTTGTCAGTTAAATTGCGTAAATATATCCAGGTAATGTCTCCAAGTTACAGAAGCAAAAGTACAATACACACCATCTTAATATTAATATCTTTTTTTTCCAAATGATAAAATGTGTAGGCTGTAGCCATCTTTATTTACTGTCTCCAATTATGGAGAATCTGCAGATTAGCTCATAGATATAATAGGTGCAGAAATGTGTACAGGGCCTGGAGCCTATTCGATGGCCTCTGGTGATAGAGTGCAAGAGCAATGACGGGAGCGGGCTTAGGTCCACTATCCGTGGATTGGGCTTATTTATTGTGATTTTAATTATATTTCTGTTTAGGGTTTTTTAATCTTTCCTTTTTAGTATTGATAAGTGGAAGTATTTAAGGAGTTGATTGGGGTTTACGGATTATCATTACATTATTGTTGAATTAAGGAGCCTGGAGGCTTTTGGGCAAAACGATAATTTCCGTTTGACTGTTCCTATTCTTATCATCTGAAAAACAAAGGGAGGAAAAGTTAAAAGAAAATGGTCATTTTTCTATCAAGCCACCTGCAGGCATAGGCTATTATTTGCACCTGTTAACATTGAATCACAGATTGTTTATTAAGGCTCACAGTTCACCAATACTTTTTTTTTTTTAACAGAATTTTTTAAAAACAATTCATAATTATGGTTAAGACACACAAAGGCTGGCCTTATATTAGCATCATTTTTTAGATATAATCAATATCAAACCACAACTAAAAAATCACTCATTGCCATTCAAGTCAATCAAACAGTTCCCCAAAAAAAAAATTGGTTCAGGAGGTTTCAGCAGATTAAAATCACGTTTCTTGTTTAACACGATCAAATTTGAGCATTTAAGATTCGAGAGCTTCTACTTTATTCTAATCACCTGAAATCCAAAATCTAAAAGTTGGAGGGGTATAACCTGATTATGCTTCTCACCATTTGTGACCAATTTTTACTTCACTGCCACTTTGACAGAAACAGAAAAACAAGAAAAAGAAAATCAAACGGTAAATACCGTTAGCCCAATCAAACGGAAAATTTCTCTTGTCCAAAAGCCTCAAGGCTCCTTAATTCAATAATAATATGATTAAGTCCATAAACCCTAATCCACTCCTTATTCAGTAATAATATGATTAAGTAAATAAACCCTAATCCACTCCTTAAATACTACTACTCACTAATACCAAAAAGGAAAGAAACCAAAACCCTAAAGACCTAAACATAATAAGCCCAACCCACGAATAATGGGATCAAGCCCTAAACATAAATATAATTAAAATAAATAAGGCCAGCCCACGGATAGTGGACCTAAGTCTGCTCCCGTCGACAATGAACCCTAATTTTACTTCCTATCAATTCCATCCTCCTTCGAAACAACCTTGAGAAGCCAACAACACCCTCAATTGTTTGAATGGGCAGTCATGCCAAGGTGTAAAGGGTTTCTTACATCTAAAGCACAGTCCTTTTGCTCTCAGGTCCTCCAAGACTCGGTGGAAGCCGAGTAAATCTGGAATGGGCAGTAGACTGCCCGGACAGCCCCAAATTCGTCCCGGGCAGCCCCAAATTCGTCCCCGGGGGGTGCGCAGCCAGCTTAGAAAAGTTGCCGATCGACCCCTGCGCACTGCAGTGATCTAAAGGCCTTAAAGAATTGCCAATGAACCCTCTTTGGTTATCACTGACTGTTAAACCAGAATTTTTGGTAATTGATTGAGAAAAAATTGTTCACTTGTTGCCCGGGGTTGCTATCACTCCGTAAGGTTTGTTCCCCATCTTGCATAGAAAGATTATCCTCAACATCCCTTGCAAGTTCTCCGGATTGCTTAATTAACTCCAAACAGACGTTCAATCCTGCTCCCCTTAAACCCTGTGTCAAAACGCGCCACTAGCGCCTTTTTGAATTCTCCCCACGACACTCCAGGCTTCCTCTCCTTCATCCATGCCAACCAGTGGAAGGCAAATAAGTCCATGGCAACCCCAGCCGCTGCCACCTTCCTTTCCGGTGGGGGTACCGCTCAATTCAAATTGTTGCTCAGCCCTCGCTATCCACTCGATTGGATCTTCCCCCTCATATGGCGGCAGAAGCGGCCAAGTCAGCGGCAGAAGCGGCCAAGTCAACGCCACAACGCATCGGATAATCAACGGGTGGCGCCATCATGGATGTGACGGCAACCGCCGTGTTCCTTTGGTTCACACCCGCCACCAATTGCCCCTCCAACGATGGCTGCATAATTGCCTTAGACAACGCAGCCAAGGACGCCGCAATCTCATTCAATTGAGCACCGTTCGTCTCCAATATCTCCTTCATTGATCTGCCTCCAGTGGAACGGGTTGTCCTCATCTCGATGGGAACATGATGGGAACAGGATCCGGCAGGTCGGACCAATTGATAGAAACAGAAAAACAAGAAAAATAAAATCAAACGGTAAATACCGTTTGCACAATCAAACGGAAAACTCCGCTTGCCCAAAAGCCTTCAGGCTCCTTAATTCAATAATAATATGATTAAGTCCATAAACCCTTATCCACCCCTTAAATACTACTACTCACTAATACCAAAAGGAAAGAAACCAAAACCTTAAAGATCTAAACATAATAAGCCCAACCCACGAATAATGGGCTAAAGCCCTAAACATAAATAATTAAAATAAATAAGGTCAGCCCACGGATAATGGGCCTAATCCTGCTCCTGTCGACGATGAACCCTAATTTTGCTTCCTATCACACTTCCACTATATAGCAATTTTTCCACAATCACTAATTAAATCATTTTCTAAAGAAGTCAAAAATACATTTTTTTAAATACCCCAAGTCTCTCTTTTTTTTTCCCTTAATCTTTTCTTGAAACAAGTAGGTGTATTTAGTTTAAATGTCATCAAATTTATGGTTCCGAATAAACACAATAAAGAAGAACGTAAAAAGGTACGTCTTCACGTCTTTATAGTGCCTTGCTAGAGCTCATGGTACACCAAGAGTGAGCCTTTGCTGGTAATGGCGCAAAAGTGATACGCCCAAGAGTCCATTTAACAAATTGACATATAGGCATCAAAGACGCTATATACAAAATATAAGAAAGCAAATCAAATAACTTATGTTGATGTGAGAAAAAAAATGGCAGCAGAATGGCAATTGTGTAAATAATTTAATAACAACTTACAGTGCCTTCTCATGATATTTCTCCATTGTTTCCTTCCACCCAGGCAACATATCTTGAGTTAAAAATAAAATTTTCAAATTATGTTTATAATAATCAACTTCGATAAGCTAAGTATAACTGTTAACTGACACAATATGCATGCTAGGGTGTAAGTCCTATGAAGAAATCACTTCTGCATTAGGTTAAAGCTTTCTTGAGCCTTCATGCCACTTGACTAAGGTGCAGAATACATTTAATGCATGTTTAGTTAGGATTCTAAATTTATAATGGATTGAATCTCCTTTTTTTTCTGGTGTAAAGCTTTACTCATTCATATCAAATATACATATTGAAATGATGCAATAACTACTCCATGACACACAATATTCTCATACTGAGAACCATATCGCCAGTTAGATATCTTCCTAAATTACTTTAATTCATATCCTTAAGCTTCAGGTAATAACCATGATTTGAAACTAGTTTTCTACATGAGATCAGATTCTGAAGTTACCTGCAGAAGGCCACATGTTTGCCCCATAGAATGGTTTCTGTGCATCAGAATGATCTTCAGATACTTCAATACCAATATAATATCCCTCCTTATAGTCCCCTAATTCATGCCAATACGTAGTGAGATATAAATAAATAAGAAATTTGAATACCTTAAAGAAGCATTATGCGGTTAAGATAAAAAAGAGTTAAAGCACGAACCAATGTTTATATTATCAGGATCCAAACGTTCATCAAAAAACGGAGTATAGCCTCGAGTTTTCTCATTCTTTAAAAGCTTCATCTTTTTCTCCAGGGGCAGATCGAAAAATCTTTTACTTTGAGTAAAAACCTCATCCATGAATTCCTCATCAATTCCATGATTTATCACATAGAAGAACCCAGAATCCAAGCATGCCTATTGTCCACAGTAAATGTTGAGGACTTTTTAAAATATAAGTTTTTATAAAATTAAGATTCAATGTCCTCAAAGACAAATGCAGGATTAAGTAAAGTTCTTATACTACACATCAATTGAGAAATACAAAAATAGCGAGTAATTGTGAAAAACACTAAGAATATCCTAGTCTAAATCTAATTGAGTACACTAGAAAGCTACGGAAAACACATCATCTTAGGGGATACACGGTTTAAATTCTACAATAATAATGGTAACAGGTACCATTGAATAGTTAATGGATATTATTGATAATTATTGATTAGTTAGGGAGAGTAGTTAATGAAAATAAGGGAATGATTAACTAATTGGGAGCTATAAATGCTTCAATCATCAACTATAAAAATGATTTCCTTTCCCACCCCTACTGAACTACTCCAAACCAAGCAACCCCTGAGTTAGCAAATCTCTTCAAAGTTTTCAAGAAACAAATAATGAGAGGAATACATGAAATCATAGTTGTTAAAAACGAAAGGCGCAAAAAGGCACAAAGGCCTTGTTGGAGCCTGAGGCGCGCGCCTGAGGTACAAGATACTTTAGAACATATATACATTAATATATCCAACTCAACACATAATTTTCCAACTAAATAAAGGTAAAAATAAAAAAAATGTCAAATAATAATACATAATAACTCATAAATAACATAATCACAAATTAAAAACCCGTGTACAATGTCATAATGAACTTCACAATTCAAGGACTCAACACAAATAGACAATCACAAAAGGCAAATAAGCAGAATCCTTAAATTTTAAGAAAATATCAAATGTCAGAGACTCAAATGATTACCAATGAGATAAAAATCATAATTATCATGGTCTATGGTCCTCCTTATAATCTTCATTCTCTTCTTCACCATTAAATTGATCATTGTATTCATTAAATTCTTACTCTTAAAAAAAAAATCCAAAATTAGGAAATGTACCCGAGGCGCGCCTTTTTCATCAAAAAAGGCGCAAAAAGGCGCACAAAGGCGAGGGTTTTTTGAACATCAATTGAAACCCCAAAAAACCAAGAAACCCAGGAGATCAGGGCTGCGCCTCGCCTGGCGCGCCTTTAACAACTATGCATGAAATATTGTAAATAAAATCTACGTGCTTATGTACACATTATGGCTAAAACAACATAAAAATAAAAGTTTAAAAATCCTTTCCCTGAACCCATATCTAATTACTCCATAAAACACATAGTTCATCCAAAAGAATCCGGTTGGATAATCAACATAAGCAGGGAAAAGTAATGTTGCATAATACTATTATTTCCATCGACATAGATGGAGGTATCAGGTATGCAACGAAAAGAAAATTTGACATATTTATCTGTTCAGCATAATACGATAAATCACCCAAGTCAAAGACTTTTTCCATCAATAGAGAAGAATAGCTTAGACAGTAAAGATCAAGAGAAGCTGGGGAGTGTAATAGTGCCTGTTCAAGGAGAGAGGCAGACGACTGAATATCGAGACTTGAAAGATCAATGCAATTCAGTTGTGTGATTTTCCCAGATTCTGGAACCCCTACGCATATTTCCTCGTTTGATTTCGCCATTGTACAGTTATAATTATTTCTGCACGAAAACAATTGAAGTAATTTAAATCAAAATCCAGGATCCTGAAAACAGAATGAGTGATGATCAGTGTTGCACCAAACTACAACACATTAAACAGTAGTTGTCTACTCTTCACCCTTTTAGAAGAACAAGTTTTGATGTCAGAATGAGAAGCCTGTAATAATTAATTAAGACACATGATGACATGAACTAGCTCAACTACATGTTGAAAGAATAACTAGATAATTATCAAATAAACGCCTCTACAGAATTCAGAAAAACTCAAATGGCATATGCCCTTCTCTGTTTGCTTCTGCAACGATCACAAAGACGGTGGCCAGGAAGAAGGGCGGCCCCTGAAGAGTCCCAGAAAAAATAAAAAAACTGTAATGATGAGTTCCTATCACTTACTTTGTTGACTTCAGCGGCGGCGACAAAAGACTGAAAGAGAAAGAGTGATTTTGCTTCAAGACTCGTCAAATTATAAAGTCGGTTTAAAATTATTAGTTAGACAAGGGTGCACCTAGTTAATGAGTTATTAGATTTAAAAATTAATTAATAATAACCTTTACATTAATAAAACTCGTTTGCGGGCACCTTACTTCATAAGGTGTTGAACTGGCGAAGAGTATCATTTTTTCGTGTAGAATAATATCTGCAGCTTCTTAACAAGCAAAATCTGACATAGTCTGTTGTTTATGACAAATACAATTGTTGGCCCGCAAAATAATTCAAAATACACCTACAGCTCAGATTATTAATTCTCTTATGAATAAATCTTAAACAAACTATGTCAAAAGGAGCTACACTTGGTGATTAATTTGTAATTCAGAGTATTAAGATTTCTTGTATATATATATTGCAAGTTCATTAAGTTGAGTGGTGTGGGTTCTGTACAATAGTCTTTCTACGTTATCTAGTAATAATCTCTGGTACAACCTTAAGGCATTTTTATTTTTTTCTTAAAAAAAAATTAATTAAGAAAAACTCATGGTACCATTCGAATGAAATTAGTAATATTCTCCAGACAATTGAAACAAAATGCAAAAGCATAGGTGCGGACATAAAGAGAACTAGAGGATAAAGTATGATTGTCAAAGTTGAGGGATAAAGTAGAGAACTCATACATATGCTATTACGTTTAACGCTAGTAACTATAATCACTCTGTTCATCAAAATGAGCTAGGGTAATGTAAAATAAATATTCCCTCCGTCCCTTAATTGTTTTCACTTTTTTTGCGCGCAAATTAAGAAAGTTTGGGGGTATTTTTTGTACTAAATAAATTGTAAACTATGTTAGGTGTGATAGATAGAGGTGTATTTTTATAAATAAAGTGATGAGGGAAGTTAGTTGTTTTGACTTTTTTACCATTATAGGAATGTGAAAACTTTTATGAGACCAACGAAAACTGAGAATGTGAAAACAATTATGGAAAGGAGGGAGTAGAGTCAATTCCATAAACATGAAGAGTTTCTTTTGAAAAATAGAATTAATGTCAATATTCAAGTAAGGCCATCGTGGAATCCTCTGACAACTTGTATTACATCGAACAACATGCTGCAGTAACAGTAATATTTGAAAGGAGAAACCAGCATGACCAGGAAACACAGGTGAACCACTTAGTAACAGGAAATATAAAATAAGCATCTCAAAATCACAAGTAATATGAATGTATTAAGAAAATATCTTGAGAAAATTCAAGCATAGTACCTTTAAAAGAAAATGTTCAAGCTGCTCCAGGGCAAACGAATTCTGCAAAGCAATAGAGTTTGTTTCATAAAACAACCATTCAAGTTTCAAGCCTTTTAGTGTTGTTGTGATAGCCGTGGTGTTCAGCTGACCACCGTGCAGTTTACATAAAATTAACAAGAAAGATAAGAAGAACAAAGAGAGAAGGGTAGACTGATAAGAAAATATTGGTTGCACTTGAAAGTAATACATATTTTACCACTATCATGTTTGAGTTTGTCATAGTCAATTTATCAAACACTTCATGGGCAATAACTTCGAACAAAAGAGTAGTTCACCAGCAACCAAAAAAAAACCCAATTGTTTTTGTGATGTCTAAAACAAATGGCCCAGATAATGCAGTGGAATTTCGCAGGTGAACTCAAACATCAATATACAAATAGACATGCTTTGATTAAAGAACGAGTACCGAAGGTCGTCGCTTAAGGGGTACAAAGGTGCAACAAACTGTGGAGAAACTTAGACAGCGTCGTGGGAGTCAAGCGGTGGTCAAGATGTGGCTGGCTGCCATAAACGGCCGAAATTGCAAGCATAAAGGGGAATAGAGGTAAGGGAGTCTGTGATAGAGATAAGAGAAGGGCGAGACGAATGACGTTTACGTCGTTGCACAAGTAAACCAGGTGCGTCGAGGCAGAATGGAGGACGGAAGACTGGGAACCGGCTAGATACCGTGCCAACATTGCTTGCACGAGTCGTTTTTTTTTTTTTTTTTTTTTTAAGTCAGATTGTGAATTGCAGAAATATTTATGCTCTCGATATGGATCCGTTGGTTCCTCACATAAAAAGTGTTTGGTATTTTTTTGGGCAAATACTTGTTTCTGATAACTTTATAAAAGGAAAGTGATAATAAATTAATAAAAAGTGATAATGATATTTCATCAACAAATTTATATTCCCTCCATCCCGAAATATTGACGTATTTTTTTGGATACAAAGATTAAGAAGTATAATAATTTAATGTAAAGTGAAGTGAGAGAAATAATATTTAGTTTTTTGTGTGGGTCCCATATTGTTAAAAAGGAAATATGTCAATTTTTGTGGGACAACCCAAAAAAGAAAGTGTGTCAATATCTTTGGGATGGGGGGAGTAGTATAAATAAAAAGTGATATTATTTTACAATGGAAGTGATAACGATTTATAAGAAAAGTGATAACTATTTTAAAAAGTGAAAAATTGTCACCTACTTTTTTTTTTAAGGAATTGGAATTTGTATGATTTTATAATGGAATGGGTTTGATTCCACCCATTTTGTGGTGGAATGGATGATTCATGATTCTATAGTTTTTGGGTTTCATTCCTATTCCACGTTCAATTCCCACATCACTTTAATTCTAGTCTCATTCCAATCCATTCATACCATCCAAATAAACATCCCGAAGTCGATGGTCATTTCAAAACCTATGTTAAAAGGAATGATCTTTGTTGAAATTATGGTAGAGATGTTTTGACAACAATAAAAAAAGACAAACACTCGTATAAACCGAGTTCATGGTGTAAATCATGTGGTCCTTTTTAATTTAAATTATCATTAATTAATACTATTAATTTACAAGTTCTTGTCAAAAATAAAATTTTGGAATTGTTTATGTCACGGCGCCATGCTCCTCGTTGAAAAATTTTGTGTATGCGGCGTCGCCATGTTCTTTTTTTAAAAATTGTGTATGTGGCTAGCGCTCTCACGGATAGGTCTTGTGTGAGACCATCTCACAGATCTTAATTCATGAGATGGATAATCCATTAATCAAATAGTATATATTTTAATTTAAATTAATAAAAAAATAAACAGAAAAAGGGCCACGTTTAATTAAGATGCAATTTTTGTTAAACAAACTAGTACAGTGCCCGCGTGCAATGAGGGTTATCATATTTGTTATTTACTATTTATTATGTATAAATTTATATTTTTAAAAAGAATATAATCATGTCGATTTAGGATCATTGAAAGAATAACGTGTTGTTTGATAAAAAAAATATTTAAGGTATATAAATTCAATCAAGTGAAAAACATACATTCTCTATTTATTTCACATAAATAGGAAAATATTGTTATCACTGAGGTTGAAGTGATTCTCCTCCTCCTTAGCATCATCAGATGATATCAAAATAGTTATACTAATTGATGTGTCAAATATTCGGGAGATCATGACGAATATATGGTAAAATTCAAATTTGAAATTTTAAATCCACTCGCCTTAAAAAATTTCAAGTTCTTCAACCACGTACTTTCATCCTCTAGTAAAACCTATAGTAACTGTAGTATAAGTGAAAGAACATTCATATTTAACTAATTTTAACCAACCGTGAGGAGTTATTTTCAAATCGATAAATGTAATCCTTAATCTTATAAAATATAAAATATGTAATAAAATAATTACTCCCTCCATCCTATTTTAGATGACACACTTTCTATTTTGGATATTCCCACAAAAGTTTGCACATTTTTAAAAAAAGTAAAAAGTAAAAAACAAACACCCTTCTCCATACACTTTATTTACAAAAAAACCATCTGTACCTAACATATTTTATCATTTATTTATTACAAAAAATATCATTATACCTCTAAAAGTTTCACTTTCTTAATCTCCGTGCCGGAATTAAGGGAGCAATCTTTTGTGGAACGGAGGGAGTACATTTTACATATTTTTTAAAGATATCATATTTTATTTAAATTATGATATCAAAATGAAAACTTAGTGCGCAGAGTAGACTATCTAATTGATCAAGATAGTTATCATGTAAACTCATTTTCGAAGCAACCATGACATAACCTAAAATTCAAAATAAATTAAAATAAACACACTTTCAAAAATATTGAAGTGAAAATAATAAATTTAAAATTCACAGTTTATCCATCTCTTTTTTAAAATAAAAATTATTTCATACTAAATAAAAAATTAAGAAATGATACTCACTTTGCTACGGAACAACGATAAAATTTATTCTTTAAATGTGTAGCTATAATTTCTTTAGTAACAATATTTATAGTTTACATTAGTCATTTTAAAAATAGTACAAATATTATTTATCTCCATTTACGTCATCAATTTTTAAATTAAGTGATCTAATTTATAAAAAAAATAAATAAGATGATAATTGAGTCAAGCATATTATTTTGATGCACCAATATAAATTGGGTTGATGGGTTGATGATAATTTTAGACTTATACTAACATAAAAAACATACCAAGTATAATTTCCAATTTTAATTAAAATTTCGGTTCAATTTAAATTAAAGTTTTCATTTATATATATATATATATATATATATATATATATATATATATATATATAAAGAATTTAAAATAATATGTTGGCTAGATTCGAACTTACAAATTCCTTAGAATCAACTAACCAGTTAAATGTTGTCACTTTATAAATTAAGAGAAATCATAAGTGTCAAACACACCTAAACTTGACACCTTACATATTTTAATTTTATTTTAAGAAACTTATTTTACTTATTAAAAATAATAAATAAATGAGTTATAAAATGATAAATTTCCAAATCAATAATAAGCCATCTCATATATAGTTAATATTTTAAATGATATTACCAATATAAAATTCGTTTTGTGTAAACAAATATAGAAAATATCTAATGTTCTTATAATTAATAATTTTATTAATATATGAAGCATGTATTTATCAAATATTTCATAGCTTATTTCTTAAAATTATTGTTTTAATATAAAAAAATTAAATAAATTAAAATTGCTTTTAAATAAAATTATAATAATATATTGTTTTATTTTAGTGGTTCAAAATTTGATATTACTTAATTTTTATTTTAAATTATTAATTTCTAGTACTATAAAAAGAATTAAGTAATCATAAATATTAAATACACCTAAATATGATATCTCACATATTTTAATTCTATTTCAAAAAAATATTTTACTTATTAAATATAATAAAGAGGAGAGTTACAAAATAATAAATCTTCTAACTAATGAGAGGTAGGCATCTCATATTTTTTAAAATGACATAAATATTCAATAAGCCTAAGCATGACACCTCACATTGTAAAAACTAAATTGAAAAACTTATTTTGTTTTAATATATAAGAAGATAAACTCGATTCGTCCGCAAAGTCTTACGTCTGTGCGGCCCGACCATAATTAACGATTAAATTTAAATTAGTTTTCATTTTATTATTATATTATAATTTTCAAGTAATTATTTTAATTAAAAATTTATTAATTAATATAATAATAATAATTATTATTATTAGTTAATTAGATAGTTCAATTATCTTGTTATCACTTTACTTTAATTGGATATGTAATTTTATATTAAAATATTATAGTGTCACTTTTTATTCATCATATGAATCGTTCATAAAATAATCTTACTAAACGGTTATCACTTTTTCTTTATCGTGTATTACTTTTTATTAAAAATATTATCACTTTTTATTTATTATACAAGTGAATTGTTTTGTGAAATAATTCAATTAGACGAATATCACTTGTATTTTAGGATTTATTACTATTTACTACAAATTATAGTCTTATATTACTGTTAGATACATTGCGATGAAAATATTACTGAGAGATACAATATATTAGGATGAGATACCCAATATATCCCTTCGTAAGTTTTGAATAATATACTGTGAAGATAAGTCTTTCTGAATACAAATATATTAAACATTAATATTTTTTAATACATAAGTTTTGAATAATTTATAGCATTATATACCGAATGTGACAGATTTAAATATATTGGTCATAAATATTTTTGAATACATATATTTTGAACAACAATAATGAACAAAAATATTTTTGAATACATAAATTTTGAATAAAAATAAACGTCAAAATATTTTGAACCGTGAATAGGGGAGATTTGTTGCAATGTTTAAGGGAGAGTAAATCATGAAGATAATTTTTTCTAAATACAAATATATTAAATATTAATATTTCTGGATACATAAATTTTGAATAATACATAACATTATAATATAACAGATTTTAATTTATTGAACATAAATATTTCTGAATATATATATTTTAAATAATAATAAATGTCATATATTTTAATTTATTGAACACAAATATGTTGAGCATACATCTTTTTGATTACAACCTATTATTTGAATATCATGTGCGACTCTTTTTTACTAATCCCAATTTATTTTCTATTTTTATGGAGAGATTAATGATTAATTAATTTCTTAATACAATAAATTTTATAATAAGGTTAAAAAGGCTATTTGATGAGTTCAATTTGTATGTAATAGTATTTTAATTTGGATAATGTACCTGCTAGTAATGTAGATAGATAAATTATACCTATAAATAATTAATCCTTTATTTTAGGATTTATTACTATATAATACAAAATATATTATTATATTACTAGTAGATACAAAGAATCTATTTTATTACTATCCACTACAAAATTATTTTATAAAAAGTCTCAATTGCCCATGAATACATACATCAATTAAATAAAATAGATAGAAATTTACTTTGAAACGATAAGATTATGTACTACAGTTCTCTCTCTTTCCATATTTAAAATATTTCACACATCTAAATTCTCTCCTCCACAGAAATCCCTCTTATTACCTTTTCTCTCAGGAATCGACATACCATTATTCATCGTTCATTCACGCTCTCCAATTTGTACAAGGAATCTCAATCCTCGCAAATGATCACGATCGTTTGCAATAGTAGATTTGATCGAAGCAAAGAAGAAGAGAACGAGTCCAGTGCTACAGCAGCATCAGCCGCGCGATGGCATCATATTGGCAGGAAAATTGGGTTCGCCGAAATCTGATTCATGGGCAGTAATGCTGCTGGAGTGTTGCGCAAGATGATACAGAGAGTAGAAGCGACTAAGGAGATGAATACTTTGAGGTTAATTAAAATTCAAAATATTAAGATATTTTGAATCCTGAATACGAACAACTCAATTCTGAATCTGAATACGGTCAATTCAATTCTGAATCCTGAAAACACTATTATGAATAGTCAAAATAGGGGTTGAATTTCGGATACTGTGATTTATTTGATAGTGTATTCAATTTTTGGTGTTCAATTCGCGGGATGTTTAATTCTGCGTATTCAATGGCTCGTGTTCATTTTGGTGGATTTTTCATCTACGATAATTTTAGAGTTCAATATAAGGTTTATTTAGTTCTACGTATTCAATTCTTCCATTTACAAAGTCGTCTTTTGATTCAGTTGTATTAGTCGTATTTAATTCATTATCGTTCTTAATTTTTGGGATGTTTGATTCTTCGTACTCAATGACTCGTATTTATTTTGATGGGGTTTTCATTTTCAATTTTGGAGTTCAATAAGGTTCAATTGCTCTGTATTCAATTCTTCATATATTTGCATTTTTAATTCTTTGTATGCAGTTTTCTGGAAATTTGAAATTCTTCGTATATGTGGAAGTCAATTTGCTGGAATTTTCATCGATGATTTCAGTGTTCAATGTGGGTTCAATTAATTTATTTTATGTTTTTCGTATATTCGTATTTTCATTTTTTGTGATGTGTATTCAGTAATGTGATAGGTATGCATAAATTGTTTCATTACAGTTTCAATGTTTGTGGGTGGAGACTCTTATCTTATCTATTAAACAAGTTTATGAGATTAACACTATGTATTCAGAAATTTTCAATAATGTATTCAGAATACTTGCAAACAAGTTTAAGAGATTAGTTTGTATTCAGAAATTTTTTTGCAATGTATTCAGAAAATTTTAGTAATATTTATATGGCACTATCAACCAGTTTCGTTATTCTGTAAGTTGACCATTTATGTGCGATTTTTAGGGATTTTGGAAAGATTGGTGTGACCTTCACCAATTTTTATGGAGAAATTAGTGGGATTACATTACAAATCATATCTTTAAATTAATTTTTGAATACAATTAAAAGAAGGATAATAGTGGTAATTCACGCATTTATTTTCTATTAATCAGTAATATTTTTTTTTTTATTTTGTATATAATAATAATATTGTTACATGAATTGTACCTAATAGTAATGGACCCTTTATTTTATTATGAATAACTTTTTATTAAAATGTTATCACTTTTCATTTATATTATAAATTTTTCATGAAATAGTTCACAATAGAATTATCACTTTCCATCAATTGTGTATCATTTTTAAATATAAAAGTTATCACATATTATCATATTTTATAAATTTATAATATTTAAATTAAAAATAAATTAAATGAATAACAAATTTTTAAATCGTTATAGTCTTAAATAATAAAAATAAAAAAAATAAAAAAATAATATATATATATATATATATATATATATATATATATATATATATATATATATATATATATATATATATATATATATATATATATATCTTAATTAATTTGTTAATTTTTTAATTTGATATATCAACAAACAAGGCCCTTTAAAAATAATTAAACCTAATTAATTTCCTTCTATAATTAAATTTTAATTTTCTAATTTGTTTATAACCAAACATGGCCCTTTAAAATTAGTTAAATGAGCTAATGGATGATTCACATAAAAGGATTCGTGAGACGATCTCACCCAAGTCTTTGCCCCCACATTAGTCTTGTAATTAATATTTTTATTTAAATAATTTAATATTTTAAATATTATTTTATTGGCAAAGATTTACACGAGACTGTCTTACGGATCTTAAATGGTGAGACGGATCTAAAAAATCCACTTAAAAATAGGCGGGTCAGCCATGCCTCACATCAATTCAAATCCGCACCCATAATCAATCCGCATGGACGGCATCCTTTCTAGGGGTGTGCATCGGTCGGTTCGATTAATCGAATCGATCGAATTTTCAAAATCGAAAACCGAACCAAAATATTTTAGAAAACTAAAACCGAATCGAAATATTACAAAACTGATATAAACCAAACCGAATTATTTTGATTGATTATTTTCGGTTAACCGAAAATCAAAATTTATTTTTTAATATTTTTATAATTATTTTATCATATTTTCATTACTTAAAAAAATATCTCTAATATATATACACTATAATAATATTTAATATATAGTACAATATATATATATATATATATATATATATATATATATATATATATCACTTGTGAGATTAGAATTATATGTATATTTAATATTATTTTTTATAATAAAAGTTTATACGGTCTAAAGAAAATACGTAAGAATAAATGAAATTACTCCCTCCGTCTCGGGTATTTTTACTCATTTATACGGGCAGAAGATTAAGACGTGTTATTTTTTAATATATAATGTAAGAAAAAGTAGGGATAAATTAGTAATTTAAAAATAAAAAGTAAATAAAGTTGTTGGGAATGATGAATAAAGTGTAAAAAAGTATTTAAAGTTGTTGGGATTGTAATAAGTAGGTAATAAAATATTATGTATTTTTACCATTAACAGAATGGGTAAAAATACGTGGGACACCCCAAAATTAAAAGTGGGTAAAAATACGTGGGACGGAGGGAGTATTTTAAGTTTTAAGTAAATTTTGATATTGAAAATTAAATAATAGGAAACTATATTTAAGATATAAAAAAAGAAAATTAATTGTTGGTAATTGATATATATATATATATATATATATATATATATATATATATATATATATATATATATATATATATATATATATATATATATATATATATATATATATATATATATATATATATATATATATATATATATATATAATAAATTAAAATTTTGGTTCAATTTTCGGTTAATCGAAGTTTCAAATTTAAAAACCAAAAATCGAACCAAAATTTTAAAAACTACATTTTCAAAATCGAAAACCGAACCAAATTTTAAAAAACCAAACCAAATTAGTATTTCGGTTCGGTTTGTTCGGTTTTTCTGTTTTAACCAAAGTTTGCACACCCCTAATCCTTTCTTTTTTTTCTTTTAACGTTTTATTTAATTTTCTAAAAATGTGATAATCTAAATTTTTTTACTTATTTAATTTTATTTTTCAAATCAAATATTATAAATTTGAATAATAATTTTTTATATTTTTAATAAATACAATATGCTATAGGATAAAAGTGATAATATTTTTATTAAAAAGTGGCATGTGATCAAGAAAAGTGATAACATGTCTCACAAAAAAATTTAGTAAGAGGGATAAAAAATGATATCTGATTAATAAAGAGTTATAACCAATTTTAATTGAACGATTAATATAGCGGATAAAAAATTATAACATTTTAATTAAAAGTGATAAATGAAAATAAAAAGTGATAACCATCCAATTAAACTATTTCATCAATAATTAATTTTTTAATAAAAAGTGATAACATTTATTATAAAAAGTGATAATTGATCAAGAAAATGTGATATCAACTTTACTAAATCATTTTATAAACAATTTGTATAAAATATAAGATGTGATAATATTTTTAATAAAAAGTGATATACAAAGAAAAAGTGATAACTATTAGTTGAACTATTTCATGCATAAAAAATTTATAGATTAAATATAAAGTGATAACAATTTTAATACAAAGTGATACATAATTATAATAAAGTAATAATTATTAATTAAATTATGTTTTGTGTTGTGGTCAGTTTTCGTCACAATGACTCAAACGTAACCCAACTCAGATGAGATGGATCGGAGAAGAATATAGATCAAAGATAAGATAGATTTTCATTGCTAATCATTGTATTTTTCATTGTGATGCTGCTCATAGATTGTGTGTTACATCTTTTTCTCTCTTCCTTCCTATATGGGAGTTAATTCCTCCTTTCCTTCTAGATTATTCCTCCTAATCAACGATTAACAAATGTCATATTCTAGAATCATCCTATAATAGATTTGATGCCTTCTTGATGCTCTCGTTTCTCATTGGTTAATGTGGGATCTTTGTCTAACAAACAATTGGGGACCACTATATCATATCTTTGTAGTTGTCTCTGTCTTTCTCCCTTCATTTACCAAGGTAAATTCGGAAGCCTGGGATTACTTCCCAAAGTTATCCGGTAGTTATTCCTGGGTTTGCGCACTTCATTATCCCGAGGTTATCCGATAGTTATTCCCGGGTTTGGGCACTTCATTATCCCCGAAAGTAACCAAAATAAATCTGGGTTTTCATTGGCTTCATATCTTCTTGGGCCTGCTTTATTGGGCCGCTTTAATATCATCAATTGGGCCGAGTATTTCTCCCACAACACTAGCCCCTCAAGCTCAAAAAATATCGTGCAACAAAATTATTCGAGGTTGAAACCCCAGTTGAATTTGATGTTTCTTCTTCCAATAGTTTTTTTCTTGCTGGGCTTTATAAGTGGCCCAATTCCAACCCGACTGTTCATCCTCCTCTTTTCGCCTTTATCGCTCTGGTCCTTCGCTTCGTATTCCTAGGGTTTTCTTTGGCTCTTCTCTTCTTCACGTGGATCAACTGTGAACTTATTATCTTCACTTTCAGGTATTAAATTTTCTCTTTCACTTATGGATCACGATAGTGATTACACTTCCTATCTTTTCCCTTCTGGATCTGGGGCTCTTTCTCCAAACACCTCTTCTAATCTATCTCTTAGCGAGGATGAAACACCCATTGATGTATCTCCTAATGTCGATATGGCAACTTGTGCGGATGGATCTGACTTCGGCGTTAGCATTTGCCACTCTACTATTTCTCTAAAAAAATTAGATGTTCTAAAATTATACTGTCCACCCTCGATTACTCTTTACAGACCTAATCCACAAGGTCGTATGTGTTGGCCCCCACGAGGTTATATTGGCACATACGAACTTACGTTACACAATGGTGTGCGTTTTCCTCTTCCTTCTGTTATCTCACGCTTCCTTCTTTACTGGAGAATTTCCCCAGCCCAGTTAGCTCCTAATGGATGGTCCATTCTGTATTGCCTACTTATTTTATTTCGCCAGTCTGGTTATTCCTTCCTCTCTTCTCAAGAAGTTAAATACCTCTATTCTTTTACTGTCGAGAATAATGCCCGGGGATGCTACTATTTGCTTTCTCGTAGTCGTCCCGGCCTTATTACTGGTATCCCCAGCTCTAATAAGGGCTAGAAGAATAAATGGTTCTGAGTTTCTGGCCCTTGGGGTGGGGATACCCCTATTTACTCAGATAGTAGTTCCTCGGCCTCCTTGAAAAATGTCATTCTTAATTATTTTCAGGATTCTCCTCCTTGTGAGTGTAGTTCGCTTTTTCAATCCGTTTCTTAATGTGTGGCTATAATATTTCTGTTGTCTGATTTTTTGCTGGTGCTTTCATGCATAGCCTCAAGTGTCCCTTCATCTGATCACCTCTCATGCTGCTTTCTGGAGCACTTGGAGACTATTTTGTCCTGGCCATCTGCAAAGCGTCATCTGACTGTGCTCGTAATCGACGATAATCTTCGGCTTTATCATTTATCTTCTGCAAGTGCCCCCATGGCTTCAAATACTGGTAATACTTTATTTTATTACTCTTATATTTTTGCTATCTTCTTTTCGCTGAAATAACTTTCCCCTCTTTATTTTCAGGAAAATGTTCCCGTCTAGTTCCGGCTAGTGAGCGTCTCGCGTCTTCCTCTGCTCCTTCTATTTTAAAAGGACCTATCCTCTATCCTCCTGGGGATATTTCTGTTCCCAAGAAGTCCCGAGTGACCCATCCAAATTCTTTTCCAGATAAAAATCTTCTGGTACCCCTTGCTTGATTGATATTTTCGATGATCCCCTTTCCCTTTCTGGGAATGAAACCCTTTCTTCCTTAAAGGCATCATCCGCCAAGTCCAAAGGCAAATTCACTAAAGAAGCCTCTCGAAAAGTTTCTATCAAGCCTCTAGAGGGTTCTTCCAAGTCACCCTATGGTGTCATTTCCTTCGATTGTCAGTCCACTCCCTTTTGTCCTGTGGACCCTAAGAGGAATGCGGCCCTCTCTAAATCTGTTGTTTCTCTGGATGGCGCAGGAGCCACCTATTTCCAATCGGTGGATATCAAGATTCCTGCCAGTTTGCCAACCTATTTGAAAACCGCCATGAATTATCCCTCTCGATCGTGGACAGAGAAAAATGCAGCTGTCATTACTCAAATGAGCCCCCAGGCTAAGTCAATGTGTGTTGTTGGCCATCTTGGTCAAGCCTCCAGTTTTATAGCCAGCCTTTCTGAGGATATAGAGAAATTGTCCTGGGATTATGAAGCTTACTCTCAGGAGTTAGAGGATCTGAAGGCGAAGTTTTCCTCGATTGAGCGGGAAAAATCAGATTTGGTGAAAGCTCGGGATTACTTCTGTGATCAATTTGAATCCAAAAAAGAAACTCGCCATCATTTCGAAAAATCATTTACCGATCTTTCCCGAAAACATAACCATTGCTAGGAAAATCTTTCTCACCTGGAGGAAGAGTTTCAAGCCCTGCGTATATGTGCGTCTATGATGAGTGTGTTAATTCACGAATCTTGTGCTTGGATTTGTGCTATTATAAAGTGTTTGAAGGTTGAAATAGATTGTAAACCTATATATTATGAAAAAGGCATGAATCAGGTGTTGTTGGAGCTATTTGAGTGATTTTTCGAAGGAAATTAGAGTGGAAGATATATATATATATAACGAATACACTGTTATAAATAACTTTTTAAAAATATGAGGTGTCGCAACATGGTTAAATTTCGTATTTTTTTGTTTTAATATTACATATATAATATTTCTAATTTTATTTATTTATTATTATTATTGTTGTTGTTGTTATCATCATTATCATCATGTATATATTAAATCATACAATAAATTAAAATCACCTTTAATCATATTTTTTTGATTGATTAAGGAATAGATAATCAATAAAATATATTCAATTTATTAATATTATTATTCATATACTTCTTCAAATTAAATACCACCTTTAATTATATTTTTTTTATTAAAAATAAATAATTAAGTCAATCATATTTTTAATCATATTCTTTTATTATTTGGCAAAGATTTTAAAATTAATATTACTATGTACAACACAGTATATTCAATTATTTAAGTTTAAATAAATTCACAATAAATATTAAAAAATAATAATTCCTTTTTTTTTAAAAAAAAGAAGTAATTATGTTCTTATAATTACTTTGATTTTAAAATTAGTATTATTATACGCAACAATACAATATATTCAATTATTAAAGTTTAAATAATTCACAATACTTATTAAAAAATAATATTTTTTTTTAAAAAAACATGTAAGTTTAACTTTTTGTTTTATATAATTAAATTAAATAGCATAATAATGTACATGTGTAACGAGCAAGTACAATTTTAATAATTTTTTACCGAAGTCCGTCACAAAGTTCGTCACAAAGTCTGTCACAAAGTTTGTGACGGACAAAGTCCGTCACAAATGAGATCATTTGCATTGTGACCACATTTTTCCGTTACTAATTAAAAAAATTTTAAAAAAACTATTTTTGTGACCGAAAAAAGTCCGTCTCAAATTTTTCCGTCACAAATGCCGTCACAAATATTGGAAATGATGAAATTTTAAACGGTCAACTATTAGCCGTTACTATTTTCAAAATGACGTCATAAAGTCCGTCACAATTATGACGGCAAATTTTCCGTTACAAAAGTCTATCACTGTTGAACAACTTTTTTGTAGTGTAATTTAAGTGTAAGGATAAATCTGTATTTTTATAATAATTTTATTTTAAGTTTGGGTGCCTTAAGCAAAGTTTTGGGTGGCAATAGTGCCACCCATTGAATTATTAATAAAAAACACAAAATTGAAGAAAAAAATTAGATAACAAAAATTAAAAAGTATAATGATACATTTAAGGAGAATGATTGAACCTCCATATAAGATCAAATAAAAGTATAAAAGATCAAACAAATTAGAGTAGATTATAAATAATATGAAAGTAGAATTTGTAAAAGAGAAGAGAAAGAAGAAGCATTAGAGAAAAAATAACAAAATGAGGATTACAAAGAAGAACAAAAGAAGGAATATTAAAATATAAAAATATATAGAGTTTATAAATTATTATAAAACAAACACAAAAATAGAAGGAAAAAAAAATAGACAAAAAAATAATACCTCAAATGAGAATGATTGGACCTACAAATAAGATCAAATATGAGAATGATTAAACCTAAAAATAATATCAAATAAAAGTATAAAAGAAAATAAAATAAAATAAATTATAAAAATAGAGTTTATAGAATTATTTAAAAAAATACAAAAATCGAAGAGAAAAAATAAGATAACAAAAAATAAAAAGAATAATGATACTTTTAAAGAGAATGATTAAACATATATATAAGATCAAATAAAAGTATAAAAGACATAACAAATTAGAGTAAATTATAAATAATATGAATATAGACTCTGTAAAAGAGAAGAAAAAGAAGAAGCATTAGAGAAAAAAAAGGATTAAAAAGAAGAACAAAAGATTGAATATTAAAATATAAAAATATGGTTCATAGAATTATTATAAAGTCAACATAAAAATTGAAGAAAAGAAATATAGTCAAAAAAAAAGAAAAAAATGAATGATACCTCAAATGAGAATGATTGGGCCTACAAATAAGATCAAATATGAGAATGATTAAACCTAAAAATAATATTAATATCAAATCAAATAAAAGTATAGAAGAAGATAAAATAAATTAGTAAATTATAAAGATAGAGTTTATAGAATTATAAAAAAATGAATATCAAAAAGAAAAATAAGATAACAAAAAATTAAAATGTATAATGATATCTTTAAGGAGAATGATTGAACCTGCATATAAGATTAAATAAAATTATAAAAGACAATAACAAATTATAATAGATTATAAATAATATGAAAGTAGAATCTGTAAAAGAGAAGAAAAAGAAGAAGCATTAGAGAGAATATAGAATTATAAAAAAAACAAAAATTGAAAAGAAAAAATTAAGATAAAAAAAATTAAAATGTATAATGATACCTTTAAAGAGAATTATTGAACCTGCATATAAGATTAATAAAAGTATAAAAGACAATAACAAATTAGAATAGATTATAAATAATATGAAAGTAGAATCTGTAAAAGAGAAGAAAAAGAAGAAGCATCAGAGAGAAAAAATAACAAAAAAAGGATTAAAAAGAAGAACAAAAGATAAAATATTAAAATATAAAAATATAGTTCATAAAATTATTATAAAGCAAACACAAAAATTGAAGAAAAAAAAGATAGACAAAAAACAAAAAAAATGATACCTCAAATGAGAATGATTGTACTTACAAATAAGATCGAAGAGAGATAACAAAAAATTAAAAAGTATAATGATACATTTAAGGAGGATGATTGAACCTGAACGTAGAATCTATAAAAGAGAAGAAAATGAAAACATTAGAGAGAAAAAACTAAAAAAAAAGCAGAAAGAGGGAGAGAGTAATTTGATTAGGTAATGAAAAAAATTATATAGAATGATTTTAAAGAATGAACGATCGTGATTAAAAGTAAATATTTATAGAGGCATTCCTAATGAAAAATAAAATTGATATATTAATTGAAATTAAGCATATATTGGTTAAAAATTATTCAAATTTATATTGTTAAATTAAATAAATAAAAAAATAAAAATTTTAAATAATTAAATTCATTATTAGTACAATTAAATTTTATGATTGAAATCAAAGGAAAATCATATGTCATATTTATATTAAGTTAAATTATAATAATATATAAATATTGATTGATATATTAATTTAAATTAAACATATATTGATTAAAAATTAATTAAATATGCCAATAATATCTCTCATATTTATCAAATTTATATTATAAAAAAGTAAAATTTAAATAACAAAATTCATTATTAGAGTAATTAGATTTTATGATTGAAATAAAATAATATTAATTGAACGGTCAATATTAAAATTGAATTATTTTTAAATAGACTAAAATAAAAAAAAATTAAAAACAAAAGTAGAAGTTTAGGTTTGCTTTTATTTGTGTGTAAATTACTCTATTATTATGATTAACTCACTTCTCACCAAGGAAACAATATGATGGAAAAGCTAAATTCTCCAGAGAAATATATTCAAAGGATATACTGCAGCAAACTTTGGCATGGGAATATTACCTTGGGATGATTACACTTTGAATAGTTTTTAGTAGCAATAGAGGAGATGCATTCTAACATTGTTCTTCCAATAAAGAATTTGCATTCTTTATCAACTCGTCTCACATATACCGACTGACAAGAGAGAGTCAAGTATTTAACAACAACGAAATATATTTATTTACGTTTCACCATCAACTGATAGGTTTTTTTCCTGACAAATTTCTCACTATTATAAAAGTCAAATTTACGTTTTCACAGGCTGTATGCCACTTCCTAGCTAATTTCTATCTTCTTCTATTTGTTTCAACTTTGAATTATGCCTGCCAATTATACAATTTATTTAAATACATAAATGTCAACAGACTACAATACATAAATACTCTAGTTAGATTAGGTAGTACACTATTTCAAGAAAAAAAAGAAAACGAAAAAAAAAAACTAAATTTACACTACAAAAAAAGAATTTTTTAGCAACCGAAATTAACAACGAAATTCTTTCCGTTGGTAATTAGCAATGGATTAGCAAGAAAAATAATATTTTTGTTTTAGCAACGGAATGCCAACGGAATTATTCTCTATTTTAGCAACGGAATTCAATCTGTTGCTAATTACCAACAGAATAGTAAGAAAATTATTATATAAATTATCAACGGAATTATTAGCAACGGATTACCAACGGAATTGATTTTTCGTTGCTAAAAATTTACCAACCACCATTTTACCAATGGAATTTTACCAACAGATTACGTTGTTAATCCGTTGGTAAGCCAATTTAACAATGGAATTAAGGTTTTTAGCAACGGAATATTCCGTTGTTAAAAAACAGTTTTTTTTAGGGTTATTGCAACTTTTAACTTTAAAAAATTAGAAAGTCGTGTTTTCCAACGTTTCACTTAAGATTTTTTTTTTACTAATTATTAATTTTTATTTGTTCTACTCGATCCCTCAATCTACACAAACGTGGAGTAGTATTTTTTTCAACAATGACTAGCCTAGAACCGGTTCCATGGATTCAATCAGTTTAATCGGCGCCTTCCCAACCTCCAGCTAAGTTTTCTTTCCTTTTATTTTTTTCTTTTAATTTAATTAATATAATTATAACTTCACTCTCTCTTGATTTAAGGTATATTTTATTCTTTATGGTATAATTATAATTTTACCCTTATAGTTTATGGTATATTTGAGTTTAGTGTGATTTAGGGTATTTCACTCATAAATGTTAGAATTTAGAGTATAATTATAATTTTACTGTTACGTTGCAAGATAGAGAATATTTTACCTTAGCCTTTAGAGTTTAAGATATAACTAAAATTTCACATTTGCTAGATTGATATGACTAAATGTAATAACAAGGAAATGGAATGAACAGTAATGAGAATGAAATGATTATCATGATTGGTATGGTTCAGGAATAACTCAACTAATAGAATTTGTATCCCTTAATAATTTCAATTTCATTAATAGTATTTTTATAATATTACATTTAAATTTAATTTATTTAAAATATTAAATTAATTAAAATTTTAATGAATATTTTATATATTTTATAATTATAGAAAAATATTAAATTATAAATAAAATATTAATATTTTTGAAATATAAATAAAATTTAAAATACAAATAAAAATTTATATATATATTAAAAAATATTAAACTATGTATAAAAAATTATATTTATATTTATATTACAGTTATATATTCAATTTAATTAATAATATTAATTTTTATATATAATTTAATAAATTTTATTTTGAATAAATATTAAAATAATTATATACATTTATATTTAAAAATTTTAAGAATTTAATTTAATTTAATTATATATTTTTTACAGATTTGAGTATATAAAATATTTAATTTTTTTATTTAGATTTTAAATGATTTATTATTTTATTTTTTATTAAATAATTTAATACAAATGATTTTAATAAATATTACATGTTAAGTAGAAAAATAGTAACATATTTATAATTATATAAATAAATATTGTATAAATTAAATATTATTTATAATTATAATTATAATATATATAATATATATGTGTGGGGGTGGGGGTGGGGTGGGGGAACGAGGGAATGGAATGTGTAATATCATGGGGTGGGAGGAATGATCAGTCCCATATGTAAGGGAATATACATTCCTTTGGAATCGTGATTCCTATTACTAAAAACATATCAATCGCCGAAATGAGAATAGAATTAGGAATGACGATACCATTCTCACCTCATTCCATTGTACCAATCACATCCTTATTGTTTAGAGTATATTACAGGATTTATAATGATCTTTTAAATATAATAAATTTTAAAAAAATTAAAGACAACAAAAAAGATAACATTAATTGAGGAGTAAACCACATGTTAATTGAGTAGGGGGAATGTGGATCATAGATTCTATCAAAAGTGCTACACTAATTACTCTCTATTTTTTTTCATTTTAATTTGGAGTTTAATTTTAGTGCACTGTAACTTCAGTGCACTTGTGGTGCACCTGAACGATTTTAATCATTAGATTACACTTTAATTCAATTTTAACCATTAATTATATTAATTAATTAAAAACAAAAAATAATTAACAACCCACTAACCCATGTTTTTAGCTTATGAAATTTAGGGTGCACTGGTGGACCATATGCACCCAAAATAATCCTTTAATTTGTCTAGTATTATGGTTTACATTGCTTTTTTTAAAATATATTACCAATCTATATTCTTTTTAGGGTTAATAACTAATAGATACACACTTTTAACCTAAATTACTATTAAATACATGGAATTTAAATAATTACTCTCACATACAAAATATTAAAGTGAAATACCAAATATAACCTTATACTCCATACACTTTTAAACCAATAACCCTACTCCTCACCTACCCACCGGTGTTGACAAGCGTTGACCGGCCGTTGACGGAAAGTTGACCGGCCGTTGTCCGGCGTTGACCGCCGCTGACCGCCGCTTCCTGCTGTCAGAATTTAAAATGTGCAAACAAAATGTGCAAAAATAAAATTGTGCAGAACAATTGTGCAAAATAAAATTGTGCAGAACCAAATTGTGCAAAATCAATTTGTACAGACAAATTGTACAAACATATAAGGGTATTTATGGTATTACAGTTATAATTGTGTAGTTAGGAGTAATAGTGCTTTGAGTCATGTAGTTTAAAACAATTATGCATTTTTTGTGTACCTTTTAGTAAGTGACCCTTCTTTTTAAATTATTATTTAATATAATTGTATTAAATAAGTGGGAAAATCTCATATATTAAAAAGATAAATAATATCTTTTGAGAGGAATGAGGACAATATAAGATCATAGTGGCAACAAAGGAAGGAAGTATTAGTTATCACCACTAACTAATTAAAAAAAATTAAAAATTAAATCTAACCTACCAAAATCTAAAACAAACCTATTTTATCACTATTCATAAATTTATTATATTTACTCAATTTGTTTTGCCTTAAAAAAATTAATTGGTTCATAAAGAGAAGCTAAAAAACAAAATAAAAAAGCAAAAAGATGCTACAACAAACCGGTTTGTTTTATGTAGTTGATGCCACATCAGCACATAAATCCTAACATGAGGTATGTAGTTTTATATGATCCAAATCTCTCACAAAAATCCAAGGTATAACCCTTTACAGCCATACATATTATTCTTTTATTATTTATTTATTTATTTTTGAAAGTGAGAATAATAAAGACCTAATCCAAAATTGACCAATTTCAATCACATTTATCTAAAGTTGTAGCTGGTGCATGTGCAGCATCATCAACATGAATCCAAAGCCAATTATTCCTTCAAATTATAGTTACAGCTGTACACAACAACATTTGTTTAATAATTTTAATTATGTAGCTTATAATTTACCTACCACCTGCAATTTCATGAGAACCATAATCAATCCATTCATTAAGATTAAATATATGAACAAGCAACAAATTCATTTCTATAATCAACTTTTGACAGCTTTAAAAGCCAAAGACTACGCAACATTATAATAATCAAATATAAAAGAATTGAGCTGTTATTTCTGTACTACTATATATTAAGCCCATTATAAATACATTTAGGAGGGAAAAATCATCTTTAAAAAAATTTAAAATTTTCAGAAACAGCAAAAATGAAAAGGAAAAAAAGAAAAAAAAATCCATGCCACCCTGTTGAATGTGTTAGAGAATCAGCTGGTCAGGGCTCCGACGGAGAGTCGACGTCAATCGCCTCCGCTGTAGCCTCGACTGTCTTTCTTCACCCTTCCCATCTCCATCTCTCTCGTCTGCTGGCCTTCACTGCTTGACCCGGACGCAACCAACCCATATTCGCTCGTTGGGTTGCTGTACTGGTCGCTGCTGCCGTATTCTTGGCTGGTGGCAAGCGCCATTTTACGGAACTTTTTCATGTCCTCGTTGTATTGAGCTGTGTCATAGTCTGAGCTTCCGTGAGAGCTGTACACCGTGCTCTGTCCAGGCCTGATTCCTTCGTTGAGGTCGGATAGCGATACATCACCTTCTAAGGCCCTTACAACCTGCCCAGATTAATGGCATTTCAACACTCCCAAGTAAAAACTAATGAGAAAGTGCAGATAAGCTTGTTTTGCAACAAGAAAGAAGAAAGAAAGGTACCTGGCTCATTCTAGGACGTCGTCTAGAAGAATGACGAACACAGGCAGCAGCGCAGGCCACCATACGAGCCATCTCGTTTTGGTTGAAGTTGTTATGAAGCCTCTGATCAAGAAGAGGCTCGAAATTACCATCTTCAAGAGCTCGTGTGAGCAATGGCCTAGCCTGTATTCAATTACTTCTGATTAGCATCCTCTCTAATGGATTCAAAATACACATATGCTCAAGGAAAAGTCAGTTTTCGCTCTACTCACCCAGTCGACCAAACTATCATCCATGTAAGTTTGAGTGGCGTCAAAAGGCCGACGACCAGTAATCAACTCGAGGAGCATGACACCAAAGGAGAACACATCAGACTTTTCGGTGAGTTTTCCTGAGGCAGCATACTCAGGAGCCAGATACCTGGATAACAATGAAATCTCAGCTACCACAAACCATCCAAATTTACATTGTACTGAAAAGCTTAACGACCAAAGAGATGTAGAAATCGAAGTGTAACACAAAAAATAGACAGAACTATCCGTACCCAAAAGTTCCCATCACACGAGTAGAGACATGAGTATTGGCATCAGAAGTAAACTTTGCAAGACCAAAATCAGCAACCTGAAAAAAGTAGTAATTATTTCCATTAGAAAATATTACACTTGCAGCACCTTGTCAAGTCACTGGTTCGACAAAACCATGAAAGATCCATCGCGAGCAACTAGATTTTGATAACACATTGCAAATTTTCACTTAGATCCACAATCACACGATAAAACGAGGAAACCAAATGCCAACGAGAATTGATCAAAGTAAAAGACATGATATTACCTTTGCTTCAAAGTTGAATTCCAAAAGAATATTAGAAGCCTTGATATCCCTATGAATAATTTTTGGATGACCTGTAGCAGATAAAGACAGTAAATTTGAATCAACTAATGCCATTCGTTCCTTATCGAACTTGATTACAACTGTATACGGAATAACTTACAATCCTCATGCAGATATGCAAGTCCTTTTGCAGAACCTAGAGCAATCTTCATTCGAGTCGGCCAGTCCATCACAGGCCTTTCCTTTCCTGAAAAACATACTATTTAGTAAGATTTCCCGTCGGCATTATAAAATATCCATTTGAAACAAAGATGAAATAAGGCAAGTAACTAACCGTGCAAATGGAATTCCAAGGTATTGTTGGGAACAAACTCGTACACAAGCATTCTCTGAACCCCAGCGATGCAGTACCCGACCAACGAAACGAGATGCTTATGATGCACTCGGCTAATGATCTCAACTTCAGCCTGGAATTCCCGTTCCCCTTGTCCACTTCCAGCTTTAAGCTGTTTCACAGCAACCTCTTTACCATTTGGAAGAACTCCCCTGTGCACATAACCAAAACCACCTTGTCCAAGGAGGTTGGCATCCGAGAATCCATCCGTTGCCATCGACAGTTCCTCGTAAGTAAACGTGCTTTTAGAAAAGCCTAAAGCCATGCCCGGTGCAGGCGGTGGAAGGGGCGTATCCGAGCCTGAATAGTTGGAACCTGAACCTCCACTGCTGATGAAAGGAGGTGGAGGAGGCGGAGGTTGAGCCGCGTGTGGAGGCCTAGAAGCACCCCCTGGCGGCGGCGTAGGTTTCAGAGGAATCGTGACGACGTGATCTGCAGGTGGTGGAGCATTATGCTGCCAATTGTGTACTGCGCCACCGTAGGCATCAACTGGAAAATGCCAACAAGTGATTTCAAGAAAATTAACATCGAAGAAGCTTACAAATCATAAAAACTCAAAATTGAAAATTAGAAATGCACCCAAAATTCCCATCGAAGTCTATAAAGTTCCACCACTGTGAACTTCAAATTACAGTGTTATTCTTGCTAAAGGGAGTGTACCATTGAACAATCAATCTGTCACACTTATAACGTTTTGATTTTTTGCAATTAATGATGCCTACTACAGGAAGGGGAATGATCCTTAAAGCACACCCAATTACCCCCCTCACCCTATCACAGAGTAAATGATTTCAAGGAGTTCAACAAGTGAAGAATTTTATTACTCTCTCTCTCTCTCTCTCTCTCTCTCTCTCTCTCTCTCTCTCTCTCTCTCTCTCTCTTCCCCCTTTCTCTCTCACCCACCCAAAAACAGAAACATGCCAACTAACCGAAAAAGAGTAATTTCCACAGCCTAACGCAACGGATCTTGAAATTGAATTTGATGTAGTATGAAATCTGGGGAAATTTTGATGTATAGATTGAGTTACCTTTATGGCCGGGTGGTGGGGGTGGGGGCACGTAGTACTCCGGCTGCGGTCTTCTCTTCTTCTTCTTACAACATATGAACAGTAGACTAAAAATCACTATTACTGCCACACCGCCTATAGCTATCCCAACCACCATCCCTGTCGATATTCCAGACGACCCATCATTCGACGGCGATGGCGACCCCCCAGAGCTCGTATTCGGAGTAGATCCCCCGCTCGGCGGCGATCCTCCTCTCGCCGGAGGCGCCGGAGGAGAACCGCCTCTGGAAGGCGGAGAACCACCGCTGGGAGGCGACGGCGGAGACGGCGTACCCGGAGATCCCGATGAAGGCGGAGTCGACGCCGGCGGGGATGGCGGGCTGTTGGGTGGTGGGGTGGAAGCCGGAGGTGACGGCGTTGACGGCGGAGGAGCGGTGGGAACGGGCGGAGGTGGGGATGACGAAGGAGGCGGGGTAGTGGATGGAGGAGTGGGGCTCGCTGGTGGAGGAGTGACCACAGCTGGGGGCGGCGTGGCGGCGGGTGGCGGAGCAGTGTTGTTGGCTGGCGGCGAGGAGGGCGGCGGTGCGGAGCCCGGCGCCGGCGACGACATTCCTGAAACTCTTTACAGAAAGAATGGGATATGAAATTAATGAAGGAATAAAGTGTGTGTGAAAATTGTATTCAATGGGCAGAGATTATGTTTTGATTGATTAACGTTGACACTGGGTTTCTCTCTCTCTCTCTTCGGACAAAATTTTTAGAGAGAGAATTTAGTCGTTGGGGACATCGAAAGTTGGTCCTGTTTTTGCTTTACGTTTTTTGGGGTACTTTGAAGAGTTCAAGTCTGCAAGCACTGCTGCTGTAACGCGAAGTTTTAGTTGTTATTTTTAATTTTAATTTTTAAGAAATTTATTTTGGAGTTTAATTATAGTAATAATATGGAAATCTTTTTCTGCATTGCAAAGATACAGCTCATGATTAAATCCCAAGCGTCTTACATTTCTTTAATTCCATATATAAGAAAATAATACTAATTCCTCCGCAATTTGCTCCAGCAATATTTCTACCGTTAATATATTCAGATTTCTTACGTCATCAAACTACTGTCTTAATGCCCGTAATATTTTCGAGGTTTATTCCTTCTATTATTCGCAATATATTTCATGATACTATGTAGTGTTATTGAATCATGATGACGCAGTATTTAAGTTTGTTTTCTCAGTAACTTCTAGTACATAAAAAAATATATATAATATTATTAATAAAAATAATAATAGTCTATTAAATTATTTCATAAATAATTTATACCATAAATAAATGTTAAACATTTTGTGTTGAGAGTGATAAAAATATTACTATCATTTTTTATTCATCATACATAAATATGAAATAGTCTCACAAAATTCTTTTGACTTTTACTCCTAGTTTTTTTTTTTAATTTTTCTCTTTTTCTATTATAAAAGATATTTTTAAATTTTAGTAAAATATATTCTCAAATTTGGTACTCTATGTTATAAATTTTTGAAAATTCTATGATGACTGAAATAACAATCGTTGATATATCATCCACAAACTAAGACCTTTGTTTTGGGTGTGTTTCCTACCCGAAATTATATCCTCTCCAAAATTATATCCTCGTGTATTAAATATTGGATTGGTTTCTTCACCTAACATTATAATTTATTGTTCAAATATATACAATTTTTCTCTTTAATTAATAGTATTGTTTTCCTCTCTTTTTTCATAATTTTTTTTCTCACATCAATTAATATCTTGGTGTACATATCACCATTCAACTCATGCATATTAATTTAGCATAAAATTAAAATAGATCTGATTATAAAAAAATATCACTATTTATATATTTTTTTTTAACACTCATTAACCTCAAACATATAAAACAATCAGATTTTTGCCATGTTTTTATTAAATTAGATGAAAGTCGGACAGAATAAATTAGTAAAATGGTCTAAAGGTGTGCACTTAAATAGGGTGGGGACTATTTGTTCCTCAAAGTCTTTTAATCATCCACTTATTTATCAAACGGTACACTTTACATAATAAAAATATATGAATTTTAGACGTTCTCAACAATAAAATAAGCAACACCCCGAAAAATATTAGAATTATTAATATTATTAATACAAATTATTGCATTATTTGCGTAGTCATAGACTTGAATTTAAAATGTAGATTTATAATTCTTAACCATCCCAATAAAGTCGATGGTTAGCTCAAAATATCCACAACACTACAGTAGCCATACATATATGGAAATTGAATCCTACTACTAATTAATAAGCTTCTTAATGTATCGATTTTGCTCCATGCAAAACTTATTAGTTGACTCAACAATAGAATCGGGTCTGATCTTGTGTACTATTTTGATATAATAACATTTTTGTGTAATTTTATGAATCACACTTAAAAAAAATTCATATATTATCTTAAGAAAAACATAAATAGTAGGTGGTTGAATCTTTTTCTCTCTAAAATTAAATATATAAACAATATGAGTAAATTTATTTGAACTATTCGGTGACATTAAAATCATACATACATGACCATAAATTTATTTGAACTATTTCACATAAATTTATTTGATCAACTATTTCACGAAATTGTATAGTCGAATTGAGAAAATTATTTTATAGATAATCTAATCAGGTCGAATGTAAATTATAATGCCTAAACCAAACTTAATGACTAATGTTATTGAATTTCGATGCGTTGCCAATTAAAGAAACAAATGAGTATCCATTTATATTACTCCTATAATCTTTTTTTTAGTCTTCTACTGCATCATATGCCAAATAAACTTTAAACAAGAATGTCTAAATACAAAACAAATGCAATGCCAAATGATAAAATTAAAGTCATACAAGTTATGGTTATTAAATACTAGTATAAATCATTCGCAAATTTATTAAACACAAGTCTAAGTACAATTCAATAACGTAGTTTTATTGAATTTGAGAATTATATGGAATACTATATATACTCACATTGGAATAGTAATTACTTTCCTCTTATCATAAAATCTTTCACACATTTTCTATTTATCCATCTCACACAAATTCTCACACATAAAAAAATGATTAAAAAAAATATTATTTTACTTCCTCCGTACCAAACTCGTTGTCTTACTTTTCGTTTTTATTCGTCCCAAACTAATTGTCTTATTCCAAAAAAGGAAAGTCCACATCAACCAATAACCCCAAAAGTTTATCTTAATTTCAAAAATACCACTCCCACCTAAAACACATAACATACTTTATAATTTATTTATTACCTAAAAATACCACAATACCCCGAAAAAGTCAATAAAGTTAGTCAAAAATCAACTTTTCTTAAACTCTGTGTCTACAGTAATGCAGACATCCAGTTTGGGACGGAGGGAGTATCTAACAATCTCACACCAATTATTCATTATTATATATTAAAATATTATTTTTCTCCATTCACTATACATTAAATTATATACCTCCTCTATCCAACATACTCCCTCCGTCCCCTTAAAATGTATTCGTTTACTTTTTGCACGTAGATTAAGGAGTATAATAATTTAATGTATAGTAAGGTGAGAGAAATAATATTTTAATATGTAGTGGGTAGTTGTATTAGTGTTGAGTGTGGGGCCATGTGTAGTGGTTGTGAGTCACATCAATCCAAAAAGAGAAATGAATACTTTGTAATGGGACGGACCAAAATGAAAAAAAGAATATGTATCAAGGGGACGGAGGGAGTATATTTTAACGTTTAATTAATTAATTAGTTCATCCCACAATTAATAGTATTGCATTTTCCTTTTTTTATATGTAACCAACACAAAACAATTAATATATACTCTATATACATGGCTCACATATAATACTAATACACATATCTAAAAATATTATACCACATTCTTCAATCTACTACATAATAAAATACTTAAATTTCTTAATTTTTCGTACAAACACAAATATAGCAATAATTGTAGGATGGAAGGAGTATTTTCTTAATTTTCATGACAGGATAAATATCATTTACTACCTTTTGTCCATTGCTTCACACTTTTTTTTTGTGATCTATCCCAAAATTTGTTTCTTAAAATGAAAAAAATATATTTTTACACACATTTGAATAATTTTATACAACTTTATATATATATAAAAAAAAATTTATGCGCACAAAAAATACGTAAGTTATCTACATACGGTCAATGAAAGAATTACGTGCACGTGGGTGCGCGTGCGAAAGAGATCGCGTATGGGATGAAGCAGAAATAGAAGTGTGAATAGTATGTTGGAGGAGGCGGGGCCCACACGAATGGACCGCGGAAGTGCACTACCCCTGAGTTTTCTCATCCAATAATTTAAGAGTCCGATTTTTTAATGGCCACTTCTTATAAAGTACAATTTAAAATAGCCACATCTCTTAAAACCAATTTTTACTAGCCACTTTCAAGTGGATTCCCCAAATTACCCCCATAACTGTTACACAAAGGACGAAAATAATTGAGCCATCATCATGTCAGTTTTGACTACAATAAATGCGGGGTGGGTGGACCACATTTTTTTAAGTTTTAAATTTTGAATTTAAGATTTTGGATGTGGGTTGGTGGGGTACATTAATACCATCACTTTCACCTTTTTCTCTCCCTTCATTCTTTGTTTCTTTCTTTCTTTCTCTCTCATATTTCGTCCAACACACTCTCTCTTCTTCTCTCCATTCGTCCAACACCCTCTCTCTTCTTCTCTCCATTCGTCCCAGTGAAGAACAGTGCATTTCTTGGTGGAGAATTCTCCATTTGCGGTCTCCAGAATTCTCCATTTGCGGTCTCCAGAGTGCATCAACTTGAAATGGCAAATTTTCAGGTATGTATATAAGCATTGTTATTGGCATGTTTAAATACGTATAATGTACTGTTTCTAATGTTATGTAAGGATGTTGAATTGGCCTTTACTGTAGTAGGAATGCAGTGGTGTTCATTTATTTTTGGTTTTTTTTAAATATTATCTTGGCTGAGTAGATGTTTTCAGTAGGCCGAATAGAACAATTCTTCAGGCCGAATAGAACAAAACTGCAGGCCGAATAGAACAAAACTTCAGCCCGAATAGAACAAGTGTAGGCCGAATAGAACAAAACTTCAGGCCGAATAGAACAAGTGTAGGCCGAATAGAACAATACTTCAGGCCGAATAGAACAATACTTCAGACCGAATAGAACATGTGTAGGCCGAATAGAGCAAAATATATGAGCAATGACATATAATTTTGGTTGGCCGAATAGAGGTTTTCAGTAGGCCGAATAGAACAATACTTCAGGCCGAATAGAATAAGTGTGTAGGCCGAATAGAGCAAAATGTAGTAATGACTTTTTAAATTTTGGTAGGCCGAATAGAGGTTTACTTTAGGCAGAATAGAACAAATCTTTAGGCCGAATAGAACAAGTGTTGGCCGAATAGAGCAAACTGGAAGACTTGTATTTTTAAATTTAATGAAATTTTTGTTGGCCGAATAGAGATTTAGAGATGGCAGAATAGAACAACTCTGTAGGTCGAATAGAGGAATTGGTAGGCCGAATAGAAGGAACTTTGGGCCGAATAGAGTAAATGTTTGTGTTCAAATATTTTGTTTTAGGGTTTTCATGAACTTATTGTTATTTTGCCCATAATTATGAATTTATGTCTTATTTAGCAAAAAAATATATATATGTGCAGGGTGAATGGAAGCGTCCTTCCATGCAGGGTCAACAATGCAGTATACATAATTACTGCAAACCTGGGGTCATTATGGATATCATTCGTAGGCAGTTAACTAGGGTTGGGTGTAATGCGGAGGAGATATTTAGGAGATCATGTTTTGGTCATTACTGGGATCTCAGCGATGAGTGGAACGCGAATGCTCATCTGCACAGTCTCATGACCTGTGAGATCATACATAGGGGGGACGATTTAACGGCTAGGTATTTTTAGGTTGGAGACGTGTGCCTTAGATTTAGCCGGGTAGAGTTCATGAGGATTATGGGACTCTGTTTTCGGGATAGACTCGGCTTTGATCCGAATGAGACGTATGGTATCCCGCCTGGTGGGTTATATGATAGGTTTTATGGTCAGGATGAGAGACCTTTAGTAAGTCAGATTGCTAGTGACTTTGAAGGGCGAAGATTTATAGGTGTTAGCCCTGAGGACGCAGTTAAGGTTGCCAAAGTTCTGTTGTTGTACTACTTTCTCCTTGGGTCGGATGTCACCAAGGTGGGAGTAGACAACTGGGTCTGGTGCCTAGTGGAGGACGAACAGAGATGGGATTTATTCCCTTGGGGACAGGTCAGCTATATGACGCTTTTGCACTTTATGGACCACATTGTGACCAAAGTCCCAGCTAAAGCAAATCCCGATCGGTACAGATATCACTTTTACGGGTGCACATTCGCATTACTGGTACGTGTTTTAGTAGATATATTAAAGTTATAGTGTATTTTCAATTTTAGTTGTATTAATTATCTGACATATGTGGTTTACGTGTGACAGGTTTGGGCGTACGAGCGTCTACCTGCCGTTGCTGCACCGTATGACCATGTTCCCCACGATAGGTTGAATTTAAGGCCACTCTGCTTGCGATGGATTTTTCGCAAATGGAAGAGGGTTGATAGGACTCTGTTTGATCAGGTATGACTTATTAATCCATTTAGTGAAGACAGATATGTTTTATATTGTTTCTTATGTAATTGTTTATTTTGAATCAGGCTCTTGATGTGGTTGATTTTCCAATGATCCTTCCTGATGAGCTTAGACAAGGGTATTGGATTGGCATAGAGGATGAGCCTTTGGAGGGGTTGATCATGGGGATGTAAACCAAGTCATTCTCTAAAATCAGCACAAAGGCTGTCCGGGCATACGATCCTACCGGTAATCCATGGGATCAGCGGTACTATACGGGTGTGGCTGTTGATGATGCGTGGAGGGGCCAGCGGGCGGATGATGCTGCGGCTTGGATGACAAATCGGGATCCCCATTCCTACCAACCTCGCTGTACTCCCAGTCCTGACCACAGCGGATATGCTTCAGGGAAGAGGACGTATGTTGAGCCCGGTTCCTATGATCCGAGTGCTGGTTGGCATGATCGATTTATGAAAGAGCATGACGAACAACATCGTTACGACACAGACGCGCAACAGCCTCTTGACGATAGGATGAATGATTCCCCAGGTTTTCATGGGAGTGGCTCTAGGGACGCATACCGAGGTGATCAACCCCACCAGGGATATGATCAGGACTTCCAAGAAAGGGTCTTTCGTAGGCTGGATCAACAGGATGAGTTTTTACACAACCTTGCTTGTCAGGTTGTGTCTGAGCATCAAACAGCTCATTATTTTCGACAAGCACTTACGGCTGAGATTAGGCGCCTTCGATCAGAGCTTGCGCAGACCAGGATATCTAAAGCTGGGCCAACCAGCTCGAGGTCAGGGGTTAGACATTCCCCTACTAGACCGGTGGAGGCGCTCAGCCCGATGGCCCCCACACCCAGGGGTGATGAAGAGGGTATAATGCGGTCTAAGAGGCAACGAAATCCATCTGCAGCGTTACAGTCTCCATTTACCACGACAGACCGAGAGCGCCGATGGGAACTGTACCGCAGATTTATTTCAAGCAGAGAACAGTAAGTACTACGCCAGTAGTGTAGACGTTATCATATATTACTTTAAACAATGTGCATTGATTTTAATAAATTATTGAATGCAGGATCGACGTTGGTCTTAGTTTTAGAGTAGGGGCTTCCTTTTTCACTGAGATGGAGAACCCCAGTGTTTGGTTTGGAAGTGAGGTCAGAAATATTTAGTTCGTGTTTATATAAATTGTTGTAAATATTTTCATTATGTCATCAATTGTTAATTTTATTCAATGGATTTTCAGCACCTGGATGCATACCTCCGCTTATTATCGGAGCGCCCCTCTGACATAGGTGTACACGTGCATCCGGAGGTGGGCCCCTACTGCATTATGGACATGGAGTTCTCTGTAAGTAAATTAATTCATTACAATTGACTGTGGCAATTTTGGTATTTAATTTTTTGAGACTAATATTATGAAATGATTCTCGTGTAAGGTCCGAGTACAAGCAGTATGGAATGAACACACGGGTCAGTTTAGGGATGATAGATCAACATATGCCAACATAACTAATGAATTGTTGACAGATCTCCGTCAGTACGCCCGAGGTTTATTGCCAGTGTGGAGGGGGTCGAGATCCTGGATTGATTGTGATATGGTATTATATCCTAACCATTGGTTCACTTACATGATAATATCACCTAGAATGACTCTAGTGTTTTTACATCTAATGTATGCATTCCTTTTAACTTTCTTTGGCAGTTATTGTTCATTGTCCATACCTCAGGGCACTACTACCCATGTGTGGTCCTTACAAAGCAAATGAAATTCATTTGTTTTGACTCGTTTCGCCATAGATGGGATGAGGAGCCCGACATAAAGGAGCGCCGGATACTGGAGACTCTACCATACAGACGTGTCATCCCATCTCTGATGCGCGAGCTTGACTCATCCGGGGTCCCGCACACATTCCCTCTATCACCAGCTCCCAGAGAGTATTGTTTCAAGCAAGAGGACGGTTCGAGTTGCGGACCAGCCTGTCTGAGAACCATAGAGGGACTGTTAGTAAGGAACTTTAACTGGGACACCCCTGATCACATCCTGCGCTTCCGTAAGCACGTTGCCTTCACGATCTTTCAGTGTGCTAGAATAGGATGAACTTAGTAAATTTTAATTTTCATTTTTATTTTCTTTTTAAAGGTAGATTATGTTGTATTATATGAACTCATATATTTAAATTATTAAATGAAATTTATTGTCAAAAAGTAATATTAAATTTTCTTTAAAATATAATTAAATAAACAAATATGGATAAATGGGTATGAGACGGGTAGAACAGGATGAACTTTGTTAATTTTAATTTTGTTTAAGAAGGACAACGTAGACGTGTATGACCAATTTCACCATATTTCCCACATTTTTTTTGTCTATGTATATGGTGGTTAGGATTATCTATGATAGGAGGAGGTGGATTATCTTGTGAGCACGCCACTCCAGTACAATTTTTACGATTGTGACCTGGCTGTCGACATCTTGAGCACACATGTTCTTTGTGACATCTCCTGGACGACTCGATCCCTGACCTTATACGAGACATTCGTGGTCGACCGGCCTGTCTGTGTGGTAGCGGGGGGTTCACCCTCTGTGACAGGACTCATTCGGGTATGTCCCACTGAGTGTAGTGGGGAACAGGCAATACTGGACCACGCCACATATTCACGACACTCGTATTATGATAAGCTGTAGACACAAAACCGCTGGCTGGCAAATCGCAAGCACTGTACAACGTATAGTGTAAGAGACACAAAAAAATTATAACAATGCAAGTAAGTAAGGTAATGACTGCGTACTCGATTGCCTTCATCGCATGAATGCATGGAACAAGTTCTTTCTGGAACTTCTGACATGTGCAGGTGTAGTAGTTCAGATCAACAGTGAATATATTACTAGCATCCTTGATCGCAAACTTATTTTCAATGAGCATGGAAAATTCTAGCTTTTGGGCTGATTGAGAAAGTTCCACTAGTTCGTCATGGAGACGCTGGCATAGGATGGTACTCCGTTGTTCAGCTGCTGTTCGACGTTCGTAAAACCACCTCTCAGTGGTAGTCTGACAAACCTCTAGCATTGTGCAGATAGGTAGCTTCCGCGCCCAAAGGATGGCATTGTTATACGACTCAGCTGCATTTGAGGTCATAAACTCGTATCTATTGACAGGACAATGCACCCTTGACCATCTCTCATATCCCCACGACCCAATCAACTCCATTAACTCCTGCGATCGTGTCTCACATCTCAGTAAGTCCATCAGCCTGCAAATAACAATGTAGGAGTGGTAAAATTAGGTTAAAGAAGACATTGTACCAACTCGTTCTTGTATAAAAAATTACAAAAGTGTAATATGTTGGTTGACTCACTTATCAAAATCTCTCGGTAGGTATACATCAATCGCACGATGGAATGTGTATAAAATGTTCTTTCCAAAGCCAGCCAATCTGCGCTTTAAATGGTAGCCACATAGACCGTGATGGGCATCAGGATACACAGTAGAAATAGCGTGTGCAATACTGGCATGACCGTCAGAAACTATCAACAGGTCTCGTGGACATCCGTAGGACTCGCGTAACCTTTCTAGAAACCACGTCCACGACATGTTGCTCTCAACATCGCCAGTGCCTAAGGCGAGTGGAAATATCTGATGGTTTGGATCATGCGTGACTGCGACAAACACGGTTCCTCTGTGACTACCCTTCGTATGAGTGCCGTCAATGATAATGACCAGACGACCAGACTCTAAAAACCCCCGCCTCGATGCTCCAAGTGCATAAAATGTAAACTTTAAACGGTCATCTTCATCGACAGATATTCTGGTGTACGTACCGGGATTTGTGGATTCCAACTGATACATGTAAGCAGGGAGCAATTCGTATGAGCTATCGTGATCCCCGTACGTGTGTCCAACAGCGTAGTGTTTCACCTTTAACGCTATATTGTAGCTAATGTTGAATCCAAAATCAGTCCTGATCTCATCTATCTTCGCACTGGGTCGGAGGCCATGAACCTTATCAAACTGCCTAGCAACAAAATATTGACCGATTACTTTGGACGACACCTGTGCAGGAGCAGATCTGTCTGGATCATTTAAACAACCAAGATGTTCGACGAATTTAACCACTCTCCACAACCCAGAGCTCATTCTTGCGTGCAACTTAAATGGACAGCCTGTTTAACCCTTCATGTTACATACAACATTGTACCTTGTCGTGCTAGATCTTTCAACAAAGGTCTCCACTCTGTGCCGCAAGTTATACATGCCTACTGCTGTCTGGATCTTCTCTTTTGTCTGAAATACACTGTTCTTTTCAATAACACCAGACGCATCAATCTCAAGGCCAGTCAGCTGATCTACTCTCTCTGCTTCAATCGGCATGCCTGGAATCAACCAAGGACGGGTGTTGGGCCGTGCACTACGCAACTCTTCTGACTGCATTTCAGGACGGAGCAACTCACGATTAATCGGTTCAAGAAAGCTAGGCCCTCCTCTCTTACGTATGTAATCACATATTTCTTCATACAATTGGTGTCTTCTCTCCTCAGCACCATCATCGCTTTCGCTAGAAGACTGATTAGTATCCTGCTGTATGCGATCCCCTTCTTCCACCGTTCTATTCCCGGGGTCATCATCATCATCGTTACAACCGTCTACGTCCTCCGCACCCTCACCAGAGACATCACCAGATTCTGCATCTACAGATTCTCTAAAACCAGCACACTGCATCTCTGAGGCCGGACAACACTCCACATTCAAATCAAAATCATGCCTCCCAGAAGAATTTGCCCTCGTACATGGGTCATTGCTCGTACCAGCACCTCTGTAATCATAACCCATCCCTAAAACCATACTACTCCCTGCACCCGTGATAGGACAGAGTGTGAAGTACATCATTCCAACATCATCAACATACTTGAACACTTCTGCCACACGTGCATCATTCTTTATCTTATATTTGAACAAACGGCCATTGTAATCAACTAGAGAATGAACTACATAACCCCAATGCCCCAAATCAGCTTGCACTATGTCATGAATTTCTTTTAGCAAGCTACTATAACACAAACTGGCCTCTGGCAAGAACAACCAGTTCACCACTCCACCTATATATTGCAATCCTTCCCATGCTCCACCCCAACATATCCCAACTTTTCTATAACTCATCTGCACATTTTTTTCAAAAACAACTTTAATGACATCAACATTAAAAGATTAGATAATTAGTTGCATCATTAAATCATTAGAAAATTTGTACTAAATTTGTATTCTATCCAGTCAACAAATTAATGTATGCAAACCTACAATGTTTCAACAAAACCCTAAACCCTTGACACACCTTAAAATGTGTCAGTATTTTTTTCTTCTATTCGGCCAATTATTCCTCTATTCGGCCCAAAAGTGTCTCCTATTCGGCCTAGTAACTTGCTCTATTCGGCCAACATTGAGTTTCTATTCGGCCTACCAACGCTTTCTCTATTCGGCCAACGGTTTCTCTATTCGGCCCACCAAGCTATTCTATTCGGCCCACTAACTTCTTCTATTCGGCCTACTAAGTTTCAGAAAATAAAAGATCATTTTTTGGGCATTTCGGCCAATGAGTGTTTTATTCGGCCCACAAAGTTGTTCTATTCGGCCCACTAACTTCTTCTATTCGGCCTACTAACTTTCTGAAATTTAAATAATTTTTTGGGCTATTCGGCCAACAGTTACTCTATTCGGCCCACCAAGCTATTCTATTCGGCCCACTAACTTCTTCTATTCGGCCTACTAAGTTTCACAAAATAATAGATCATTTTTTGGGCATTTCGGCCGACGGGTGTTCTATTCGGCCCAAAAAGTTGTTCTACTCGGCCCAGCAACTGAATCTATTCGGCCTACTCACCATTGTTTAACAAATTTGAAAAGATTAATTAAAAAAACCAAGATGTAACATGAGTGGTGAAGATTTAAGAGAGAAAAACTTTTGAATGTTACAAAATTATTCTACAAGTCATACAATTTTTTCTATTCTATTATAAAAACGTTGAATAATTAGAATACACTCATGAGCCATGTCAACAATTATAAAATTAGGGCATCACAACTATAAAACTTGTTTTAACATACCTTGTACACCTGCTACCCAAATATCTTAATTCTCTCCAAAATTACTGGAAATTTGCTCCCAAATGCTCAACCTCTGGTACAAAAAATTTTAATATGTGTTGGACGACCACCCCCATTTTCCAATTTCCACTATATATTATCCTCATTATTTTGTATGGATATGGGGGAGCTGCGGGAGCACATGCCTACATAGTAGTACTAGGTATTAGGTATTGTACTTCCACACTGTATTCAGAAATAAAGAAGAATCCGATTCCTTTACTGTACTTTGGGTCAAAAAAGTGTGGAATCTCATCTGCAACCACCTGAAAAGTGGGTCCCCCATAAGGGCATTTTGGCCAATTCATTTCAAAGTGGCTAGAAAAAATTATGTATAACAAATGTGGCCACTTAAAATTACAGTTATCCAAAAGTGGCCACTTTTTACCATTTTCACATAATTTAAATGGTGTACCCAACCATTGGGGGCTCCTACCGCCCGTGCCCTGGTGTACCCAACCATTAGGGGCCCCCACCGCCCCTGCCCTGGTGATTGGTGGAGGAGGTAAATTGCAGGATGTGCCTCAAGTGGCTTATAGGGAGGGCTCACTGTGGAGGAGGTAAATCGCAGGATGTGCCTCAAGTGGCTTATAGGGAGGGCTCACTGTTAAACTTGTGCTTGCAAGGGGCCAAATCCATGCCAAAGGCAGGATTCGAACCCCCACTCTGCAGCAACCAAGCTCAGCTGAAAGACCTTTCCACCATCCCCTCTATCACTTGAGCTATGCCCTGGGGGCATACTCATCCGATAATTTAGGCCATATGCGTTTGTTTCGGTGGCATATCGTCATCTCTAACATTGGGTCCCATCCTTTATCTTTTTCTTACTATTTTTAATTTCATAATTACTCCATATCTTTTCTATGATGATGATTATGATGCCATATTATTCCAATAATCTCACATGTTCAAATTTTTATTCCAACTTATTATTTCAATTTGATATAAAGGGGTATTAGATTCTTTTTCGTTTTGATCAGTGTTGGGGCCTTTGGCCAAGATGTTGGTCTTCAGTCCCTAAGTATTGGATCTATTCCAATTTATTGGAATAGGGCCCATAGCCTTACACTCCATCCCATATTAACACTCATTTGTGACCCTAATGGGTAGAACGTGGATTTTAAATTCTTGTGTGAGTTTGAACGGGATTCTGAGCACTGTGGAGTTCATCCCTCGACCACCTTCTCCGGCGACGACGATGACGATCGCATCTACCTAACAGTGGTATCAGAGCGGGTTTCGTTGTCCATCCATCTCCCGAAGCTGCTGACCGTCAGTCGCCTGTGGGAGATCGCCGCCGTCGGATTCCCTTCGTCGGAATCGCGACCTGTTAGCCGTCGCCGCTAGCCACCCGTCAGATCGAAGCCGCCGTACGCCGCCAAGCTGTCCGCCGGGATCACGAAGTCGAACGCCACCGCCGATCTGCTCCGATCCTCTCGGATCTGACCGCGCCACCGCCGCTGAGTCGCGACATGAACTCGATCGTTGCGGATCTGCTCAGCCCGGTCAGAACGTGCCACCGCAGTCGAGATCCGTCCGCGCTCAGCACCGCCCGCTAGCTTTTCGTCGCCGATCTATCGCGATCTGCCATCGCTTCCAGCCGCCGGATCTTCATGGGATCGCAATGCAAAATGCTGGGGTTCCGCCATCAACTGCCAACCGCCGACGCTGTGCTGTCCGCCACCAGCCGAAAGAGTGACCCCGGATCTGCTCGACGCCGCCGTTCAACCGCCGACCACCTCCAGCCGCCGGTCTTGTCAGACCTGTTCTGACTCGCCAACACTGACCATCCTCTGGCCGCCTGCTGATCGCCGCCCGTTGACCGCTGCCGTTACCGGTTCCGATCAGATCAGTTCTGACCCTCGGTGATAGGGGAGTTTCTCTCATCCTCTTTGTTATAGATTTGTTCTATTTTCTGAAAATTTCAGACCTGCTCTATTGCTTTTTGGACCTGATTTATTCTGATTTTCTAAATTAAATATATCTTTGTGATACCCTGAGGCGGTTGGTCCTCTTTTGTGATCTCTGAGGCGGCTGGTTCTCTCTTTGTGAGATTTTTCTGTGATATTTGTTATCCTGCTTCCGTTGTTTGTACTCTTGATTGTCAGTATATTTCTTCATGTGGTGTGGTTTGTGCTTTGTGCATTGAAATGGCTTCCAATTCCTTTGGCATGACTCCTTTTGATGGTAAAACTGATTTCAAAATTTGAAAATAAAAAATGAAATATGTTTTGATTCAACAACGTGTTTATAAGGCCATTGATGGAACGCATGCTGCCACTGTAACTGAAGAACATAAATCTGATATGAATGAGCTTGCTTTGTCATCCATTACTTTAAATCTATCTGATTTTGTGTTAAGAAAGGTTGGTCCTTTTGAGTCTGCTGAAAAGATGTGAAAAAAGTTGGATGAATTGTTCAATGTGTTATCTTTGCCTAGTAGGATGTTCTTGCTTGAAAAATTTTTCAGTTTCAAATTGGATTTGAATAAGGACATTGATGAAAACTTGGACATGTTTACAAAGCTCATTATTGATATTAAGCAATCTGGTGATAAGCACATTGATGAGTATTCCCCCATTGTCTTGTTAAATGTTATTCCTGAATCTTATTGTGATGTCAAATCTGCTATTAAGTATGGTCGTGATGATGTTACTCTAGATGTGGTGGTTAATGCCTTAAAAAGCAAAGAGCATGATTTAAATCACAATGGGGGTGATAAGAATTCTGGGGGTGTTATGTTTGTTAAGGGAAGGCATAATAATAAGTTTAAGGCTAAGAATCATAGATGATATAATTGTAACGAGCGTGACCATTATGCTAACAAATGTCCCCACCCCAAGAAGGATAAATCTAGTGAACAAGCCAATATTGTGACTAAAACTGAGTGTTATGGTGAGGTTTACTAGTTGTGCTTGTGTGAATTGCTTGAGCCTAGGGGTGGGAAAATACGGTATACCAAAAATACCGATATCGTACCGATATAGTACCGAAATTTTTGGTATGCTATATTGCATGCCGATGCGGATATCGAAATTTTGGCATACCGAAAATTTAGTATACCGAAACTTCAGTATACAAAAATATATACCATTGTCAAACCGAAATAAATACCGTACCAATTTTTTTGGTATATACCGATTATACCGAAAAATACCAAAATTTTATTACATGTCAAAATTTCAATATACCGAATCATACCTGATATATATGTATACCCAAAAAAATACAGAAAAATCCATAATTATCACATAATATACTCACAAAAAAATACATTACAAACGGGTTGGAAACTGGTCGGGCGAGATCCTTTCAGATCACCGGGTCATAGAACAAATGAGGATTCTGCAACCTCTTGGGAAGCAGTTGGGTGGCAGAGTTTCTCAAGAGAACCAAAGTCATCTTCCTCACCACTTTGGGGATTTCCCTTTATGCCCTCCAAATTTTCCATCTCTCTAACTTTCCTTCTTCTTTCTCACTTTTTTTGTATTTTTCCACAGATAAAAATCATCACTACCAAACAACTCATAGGATATAAATAATTTGTGCGATAAAAATAAAAACATCTTCTGTTAAAAACAATGTACTCCATTTTGTATAATATTTTCACATAAAAATTCCAAAAAAATAATAATAATAAATGAATAAAAGAAATTTTTTGCTCAAATAAAGAACCACACCAGCCCTAGAAAGATGGAATAGAAGAATAATTGAGTCAACCCAAAAATACAATGAAAATTACAAGGGTGATTGGTGAAGTTACCTGCTTAACTCTCGAGATTTACCCCAAATAACTCGCCGGCTAACTATATTCAAAGATCCAACTCAAAATTTTGGTGACAACTAAAAATCTTATCTCATTTAGTCATTTATATACTAATGGAGTTTACAACCGACGTCGAATTCGACTTGAAAAGAGGGATTTCGAAGATGAAGCATTGCGGCGTGAATCGTGATTTAGGAAGAATGACCTAGCAGCACTGCTTAAATGTGATGTGAGTTATTACCTACTGGAGTATGATTAAAGGGCTGGAAATGGGCTGTAATAAAAAGATTGGGCTTACTAATTAAAATTAATTGGGGGTCCATATTAAAAAACTCAACATAAAAAATAAAATTATAAAAATAATATATATTTTTTGGTATACCAATACCGAACCAATTTAACTCGGCATATACCGATATCGAACTGATTTTTTCGGTACGACGACTATACCGTACCAAAAATTTCGATATACCTAAATTTTGGTTTTTTTCGATATTTTTCGGTTCGACGAGCTCGGCATACCGAGTTTTCAGTTTTTTTTCTCACCCCTACTTGAGCCTTTAACTTGTATGTTTAAATGACTTTGAAAAATTTGTTTTTCTTATCTTGTTTCACTTTGAATCTATGTGCTTCTTTGTGAATTTGTGTTTTCTTTGTGTGAAAACTTGTTAGAAATATGTTTTCTTATTGTGTGCTTGTTTATGTGTTAAACTTGTCTTGTTTGCATACTTATTTGTTTATCTTAGTGAGGTAGAGCATGCTGTGTGCATTCAAATGTGGTGTAACATTTGATTATTGTTTGTCTGTGTGACTGCGTGTGCTTGTTTCTCTTAGTGAGGTGGAGCATGTTGTGTGCCTTCAAATATAGTGTAACATCTAATTGTTGTTTGTCTATGTGACTGTATGCTTCTGTGTTAAGTGTCTGTGGACTTTTATGTCTATGTGAATTTTAAATGCTATAGCTTGTGTGTCTATGTGACTAGACTATTTGTCTTTGGAATTGTGTATTCTATTATGTGTGATAAATATTATGATTTGTGTATTCATGATCTTAATGATCGCATGTTAGCTTTGAGCTTAGTTTATTTGTTTCTGTGTGAATAATTTGTGTGTCATGAGAACTGTGAGTTCTAATCTATGTGGTTACATGACTTTGTGATTTTTGTGATCTTTTATTAGCTTTGTGCTTTGTTCTTTTATCTCTGTGATAGTATGTGAACTTTTGTGACTGTGTGTCGTTTTTCGTTTGACCAACTTTGTGTTTGTCAAAATTTCTGGATGGAAAAGTAAGAGACTCTGTTATGCATGTCTCCAAGGGATCCTTAGAAAGGATCAAAGACATATCTTCCTTCACGATCTCCTCCGACACGTCAATGCTATGACACTGCGTGTGTTTTTCATTTTGCAGGTGTCCGGGAAAAAGTGCGATGATGAATTCCTATTTAGTTATACACAGGGGTGGATGATTTGGGCCAATGTGGAGATTTGTTGGGCCCTTTGACCCAAATGTTGGTCTTCAGTCCCTAAGTATTGGGCCTATTCCAATTTATTGGAATAGGGCCCATAACCTTACACCCCATCACATATTAACACCCATTTGTGACCCTAACGGGTAGAACGTGGATTTCAAATTCTTGTGTGAGTTTGAACGGGATTCTGAGTACTGTGGAGTTCATCCCTCGACCACCTTCTCCGGCAACGACGAAGGCTTTTCCGACGACGATGACGACCGCATCCACCTAACAATCAGCATAATCCTTTTTGCATTTTTCACGCTCATATTATCGTCATTTGATTCTATAATAATTTGGACTATTCACCTTAACAATTAAAATTGAATATTTTATTATTAGCACTGTTCCCATCTAGCTCATCATTCAAAGCAAAATGATGAACTTGCATCAGATCTTCTCATCATCATATGATGTGATACTATATATATTGGTAAGTTCTAATAATTCATGATTATTAGTACATATATAAATTAAGAATGCATTAATGCAAGTATGTGTGGATAGAAATTTTCAAATAAATGCCTACACACAAAACACTCGAGAAAAGTTTAAGTTGATTTGAATACGGTTGTGGAAAATTTGTTTTGGATTAATAAAATTAATTTATTTAATCATTAATTTATTTAAGTGTTATAAGTTTAATTTTGAAGAAATTAAACAATATATGATTACTCTATGTTTCGTGTAGATTACCATGGTATACTTATAATCTTTAAAAATTGAATTTGGGTGAGTGAGACGATGATATTATCGTGGTATTTTTATAATTATTAAAATTAAAAAATTTAAAAAGTGTGAGGGATTACCAATTGGATTAGGCAATCTCAATTGAACAAAATCAAGAACTAATTCCAATCTCTTCGGATGATGTTCTTACGTTTTTTTATTTTTTTAAAGGAAATTTATTACTATAGGTATGAGTTTTACCCTAAACACAAGAGTACAAAATACAAAGATAGCACACTTATATTATCACAATTAGGGCAACTCCAATGGGCAATATGACCCAAATTATCAAATACCCAAATTTTTGGTGATTTGGGTCATATCTCCTTCAATGGTTTTTACCCAAAATTTGGTGGAAAATGAAATATTTTACAGAATCTTATTAAAATATTATTTTATTAAATTTAAATAATCATAATATTCTAAATTAATTATTTATCCCTCTAATTTTAAATTATTAATTAAATAATATATTTCTATTTTGTATTAATTAATATTTAAATTTTAATTTTAATTTTAAAATTTTAATGTTGTATAAATTTTACAAATTACATCAAAATAAATATCAAAATAAAATTAAAGAAATATATGAACAACACATTTTATTGATAATTGCATAATACAGCACATACAAATGAAAGGCATAAATTTTAATCCTCAGATGAATACAGTTCCCAAATATGATCAATTAATGCATCTCGAAGTTTATAGTGAGCATCTCGGTATTTTATTTTTCTAAATCGAGTCAGAAATTCCTGAAATTGAGAATCATCATCATCCCCCATTTCAATATTTATAGCCGGTGATTCTACGTGGTCAATAATAGGTGCATCAAGATCACGTTCATCTTTAATTATCATATTGTGCATAATTATGCATGCTGTCATTATATCTCCTAAAACTTCTTTGCTCCAGAATCGTGCTGGATTTGTGACGATAGCAAATCGACTTTGGAGAACCCCAAATGCGCATTCCAAATCTTTTCTACATGCTTCTTGTCTTTGTGCAAAAAGTTTTTTTTACGGCCACGTGGTTCATGAATGGTTTGCACAATAGTTGCCCATTTGGGATATATACTATCAGCTAAATAGTACCCCATATCATATTCTTTTTCTTTAATGACATAACGCACGGGAGGAGCAACACCTTTAGCAAGATTAGAGAAAATAGAAGAGGAATCTAGTACGTTGATATCATTGTTGGATCCTGGCATACCAAAATAAGCATGCCATATCCAAAGATCATAATCAGCAACAACTTTAAGAATAATAGTTGGGTGTCTACTGCGACCTGCATATTGTCCCTCCCATCCGGTCGGACAATTTTTTCATTTCCAATGCATACAATCAAGGCTACCTAACATACCTGGAAAACCACGTTGCTCACCAATATACAAGAGTCTAGCAACGTCTTCTTCAGCAGGAGATCTTAAGTAACGCTCTCCAAAGATCTCCACAATTGCACGACAGAATCTTTTCACACACTCAATAGCTGTTGATTCTCCGATTTTGATATATTCATCAGTTGCATCAGCTGGCACTGCATAGGCCAAAATACGAAAAGCAGTTGTTACCTTTTGAAGTGTTGATAACCCACGTCTCTTTATGGCATCCATTCGTTGGATAAAATAACTATCATGATCTTGGACTGCATTAACAATACGAATGAACAAATTTTGAGACATTCGAAATCTCTGACGAAACATTATTTCATCGAAGGTGGGATTTTCAGAAAAATAGTTGTTATATAAATTTTGAGCTGCGGTCTCTCGATCACGATTGACCATTTTATGCCCAAAGACTGAACCACCAACAGAAGAATTGTTGGTTCGACTTTGCCTCATCATTTGCATTCAACGAACGTTATTATGCATTGCTTGCTGAGCCAATCGTTGCGGATTGATGATATTAATACGAAATGCTTCAAACTCATCATCATTAGAAGAGTCTGATGATGAGGATGATATATGTGAAGGGCCAGTTGAATTTTGTGGGTTCATCTTAAAAAGCTTTTTGTGACAAAAAAAAAGAGAATTGTAAATGATGAGAAGAATATGTAAAATGATGTGTATGATTGATGAGCAATGCACCCATTATATAATAAAAAATTTGTTGGAGGTTTTGATCTCAACCCTTAATTGTGGTTGATGGCTTTCGATCTCAACCATCCAATTTTGGTTGGTGACTTTCAATCCTAGCCGCTGAGATTGGTTGGTGGCTTTCAATCTCAACCGTTGAGACTGGTTGGTGGCTTTAATCCTAGCCGTTGAGATTGGTTGGTGGCTTTCAATCTCAGCCATTGAGACTGGTTGGTGGCTTTCAATCCTAGCCGTTGAGACTGGTTAGTGGCTTGTGAACAAAAATTTTATTGTTTTATTTTTTAATTATTTGTGTTTGTGTTTGTATTTGTATTTTTATTTTTCGTAGTGTTTAAGTTTTAGGATATTTATTTATATGTCTAGTGTCTAATGTATTTGTATGTCTATCTTTTTTAATATTCAATGTAATTTTTTTAATGTAATATGTAATTTTAATTGTGCAAGAAGTAATTTTTTAAATTATTTTAATGACACATAATTTATTCTATATTAATTATATAAAATATAAAAATATAAATATATATTTAACAATTAAAATAATTATTAAGAGTGGTTAAAAATATATATAAATATAATTATATTTAAATTGAGCATTAAAAATAATTGTAAAAGAAAAAAAAATTTGGGTAACACCTAAATTTACCCAAATTTGGGTCACAAAATCCTTTTACCCAAATTTTTTGGGTAAAAGGGGTAACCATTGGAGGATCACAAAACCCTTTTACCCAAAAATTTGGGTAAAAGGGTCAAGGATTGGAGATGACCTTAATAACATGGAACAACCTAAGAAGCATAACTAGCAATTTTTCTCTATGCAGCTGTTAGGATCTCCACACCAATCAGAGTACCTTATATTCAACTTCAATCTTTTCTTTCTTCATATCCACCAACTGCATACTTGGGATTTTATTTCATACCATATATCCATTTTTCTATACTGATAGAGAGTTTGGTCTATGTGTCACCTTTTCCTAATTTCAAGATTGACGTGTCATTTTTTTTTATTCATTGTTATTTTTCTTTTATTTAATTTTTCCTTCTAAAACTTTTTCTTTCTTTCTCTCCTTTATCTGTTTATTTATTAATGAGTGAATAAATCCATATTATTAATGAGTGAATAAAATTTTGATTCAATACATGCAATAATTAAAATTGATTCCTAATAAAATTTTGATAATAATTAAGATCAATTAATTTAAAATGCATCTTCAATAATAAATACTTTTTTATATTAAGTTTTCTTTATTATATAACAAATATATATTACATTGGTCGATTATTATAAAATTTATTTATATTCAATATCTCTAATATAATTCATACTTAAAAAAATTGTAAGATATAAAATGAATAAACTATAAATGTAAAACAAATATTTATTTCTCTATTCGACTATATAAATAAATTTTTTATTATTTAACCTATAGAATATTTTATAATTTCAAAAGATAAAATAAATTATATTTATATTTCAAAATATTTATATTTATAAAAAATTAAATTATATATTAATTTAATTTAAAATTTATCTCTACTCCCGTACAATGCACGACCAATACCACCAGTATATAATAGGAGATGTTCCCTCCGTCCCAAAGATAAGTTTCCGGTTATTATAGATACTGAGTTTAGAAAAAGTTACTTTTTACTTTACTTTTAGGGGTAGTTTGGTATTTTTGGTAATAAATAAATTATGAAGTAAGTTATGTGAGTTGTAAAGGGGTGACAATTTTGAAATTAAAATGTGTTGTGGGGATATTGATTTGTGTGTATTTTCTTATTTGGGGGTGCGAACTTATTTATAGGACGAATAAAAATAGAAATTGTGAATTTGTTTATGAGATGGAGGGAGTGAGTACATACTTTTTCAAATGCAATGAGGTGGCTATTTAGAGAAATAGAATATCTTGATTTTTCTAGGGCTGGACGATACGGTATACCGAAAATATTTAAGCATATCGTATACCGTACCGAAATTTTTGGCATTAAAGAATACATACCGATACCGTACCAAAAATTTCGGTATGCTAATATCAATACCGTCTTTTACCGTATACCGAAATACTATTTCTTATCGATATACTGATACATACCGCCTCATACCGAACGAAAAAAGAAAAAAAACTGATAATATATTATCATTTATCCATTTATCCAACAAACAACAGACCCAAATTTTCAGTAACTCATCATACTATCTAAGAATACTTAATTTAGAACACAATATCTTAAATAAAATAATAAAAAATAAAAATCAAAACAATTCTACTGACAAAATGGGAGGTGCGGAGTGAATAAAGGTTGAGATTTGAGAGATCTCGAAGACGTGGAGTGCCGCAATGATTAGCGGCTAAGAGACGCCGGAGGTCAGTGGCGGAGGGATACCCAGTTGGAGTATCAAAATACTGAAAATAGAGAGAGAGGCGGGGGGTCGGTGGCAGAGGGAGTAGGGTTTGAAATGAAATTGTCAATTGAATTCTAATTTTGAATATATATTGCTTTAACTTTTTCTTTTTTTTTGTCAAAGGCTCAAACTAAAAAGTTTAATTGATTTATATATAATTATTTACAATTATAATTAATATTACAATATACCGTTATATACCGAAATACCGAAAAAATATCGGTATTTCGGTATATACCGATTTTTTAAAACTAGCTTACCGTTATCGTACCGAAAAAATCGGTACGGTATCATACTGTACCGATTTTTTTAGCATGCTGAAATTTTTGGTAAATTCGTTATTTTACAGTACGATAAGTATCGGTATACCGAAATTTCGGTATTTTCGTCCAGCCCTAGATTCTTCTTCGAAGCAAACTTGTGATAAGTGGTTTATTCATAAAAGCCCATTAACATGAGATATATTTATACGTAACTTCTCATCAATATTTATCACAAGAATCATTCTTCCACTTGATACATAACATGATATTTTGATTACCATTTTGAATCCTGTATAAAAAAAAAACCATTTTTATTATGTTCATCGTGCCACAATTTTATATTTTGTTTTTTTTAAATCCAACAATTACATCTTATTTAAATCGCCAACCATTTATTTATTTATTAGAATGAAATGCTCACTGAAAAAAATTTATTTTTTAATAATGGAATTTACCAATGAAATTGAATATAGTTGATAATTACTTATGGATTAACTATAAAAATAACAATTTTCTTTTAGCAACCTAATGTCAATAGAAATTTCTCTATTTTATCAAGTAATTCAATCCGTTTGTAATTAATTACCCACGGATTATCAAGAGAATCATTATAAATTACCAATTGAATTATTAACAACGGATTACCAACGAAATTATTTACTAACGGAATTATTAAATTTTCGTTGTTAAAACTTACCAACAACCACTTTACCAAACAATTCTAATGATAATTTGTTGATAAATCAATATAACAATGGAATTAAGGCTTTTGCCAACGAAATATTTCATTGTAAAAAATCGTTTTTAGTGAACAAAGCAAAGGAAGCCTAAATTGTAAAAATCGCCCTTCACATGGTTGAAAGTTTCTGTTATTTAATGTTCATTTATTAAATTACTTTTATTAATATATTTGCTTTAATCGGTGCATTGTTTTATGATTTGGTGAAGAAATAGTAGGCACTCACATGGGTTTGGTTACTTTTAAATTATAATTTTCGGTAGTTGAAATGGTAATTTATGATATTGAGTTTACTCATTAAAGTATAATTATTAACAAAGAGTTAGATGAGATTGCTTTATGAAATAATTTCATGAATATAAATAAATAATAATAATATTTTAAATTAAAAAAGTGATAATGAAATAATAAAAAATAATAATATATTATAAATAAAAAAATAAATAATATTTTAAAGAGAAATGATAACATACAACTAATTAAAAGATTATAATATGATCTCACCGGAAAAGGTACTATCCCATAATTATTATTACATGCATCCACTTTTAGACTTATGAATAAAAATGTATACACGTTGTTAACAAAATATCTTTAAGTTTTTTTAATGGAAAATTCAACGTAAAAAAAACTATTTATGCCATTATTAAAAAACATTTATATACTATTGAATAAAAATTATACTTATATGGGTGCAAAAGTGCACCCGAATGCACATGATATCAACACATAAATAAAACATGTAATTGAATGATTAAAGTACTACTCCCTCCGTCTCGGCCAAAGGTCACCGTTTGCTTTTTACATGTGGATTAAGGAATATTATTATTTTATGTAAAGTGGGTAGTTGTATTAGTAGTGAGTGGTGGGCCATATGTGGGGCCTTTTTACTAAAAATGAAAAATGGAGACATTTGAATGAGACGCCTAATATAGTAAAATGATGATCTTTCGGTGGGATGGAGGGAGTACTATAATTTATTAAAATATGATGAATGATGAATTAAAGTATTCGTATGATTTTAAAGTATTAGAGTATTATCAACGGAATCAAATTTTCGTTACTAAAAAATTATTAACAATTATTTTACCAACAAATTCTATTGTTGATCTGTTAATAAATTAATTTAAAAATAAAATAAATACTTTTATAAAATGAATATTTTATTAGTAAACTTTTTTTAAAGTAATTCATCATACCCTACCCACACAATACAAACTTTATTTATATAATAATTATTATATTTTAATAATGAATCGACATGTCTTGACCCGTCGTCTTTGTGAGACTTTGTCAGTTATTTAAATATACTTCAAATTGAATTATTTATTCAAAAGTTACTTAGATTAATTAATTATTTGACTTCTTAATTTTATTTTATTTTTGATAATGCTACATACTCCTTCCGTCTCACACCAAGGGTCTTTTTTTTCTATTTTGGTCGTTCCATCCAAAGGGTTCCTTTTCCTATTTTATACATATGGGTCCCACACTCACTCACTAATACAATTAAAACATGGGGTTCACACTCCCGCTAATACAACTATTCATTATACATTAAATAATAATACTCCTTAATCTACGTGCAAAAAAGCAAAATGTACCCTTGGTGCGGGACGAAGGGAGTATATAAATGTGGAGAAAGAGAAAGTAGAAACATTCCTAACAAAATAAAAAAAATAATTAAAATAATGATCCATGATCTGTTTCTGCCGTCTGTCTGTGTGAGGCTGGCTTACTTTTTCCAATCAAATAGTTGTTCTGTTGTATACTCAATAGTCAATAGTCCATCCATATGACGTTGGTTAAAAAGTAATGATAACAATCATCTACTCCGATCATAGGCTTTTTTTTAATTTGTTATGATAGGTAATTAAATTTTATTACCTAATAAATAGAATGCAAAAAAAAATATATTAAATATTAATTAAATATTTATTTATTAAGGAATTTAAATAAATTAATTCCTAAAATAAGTAAATAAATAATTGATAATTAATATAATTATTTGAGCTCAAATTCAAGTCAAATGGACTCGATCCAAGTCAAAAGAGCCTTATTCAAGTTAAATGGGCTCAAATTCGAGTTAAGTGGGATCCGTTCAAGTTCAAATCAAGTTCAGTTGACCTAATTAAATTAAATAGGCCCACATCAAGTTCAGCAGGCCTAATTAAATTAAATAGGCCCAAGTCAAACCAGCATGCCTAATTAAATTAAATAGGCCCAAGTTAAATCCAGCAGGCTTATTTAAATTAAATAGGTCCGTATCCAGTCCAGCAGACTTAATTAAAGAAAAAAGTCCAACATATCTTTTGAAGGAAAAAATATCTCTCAAGTGGTTATTTTCTCTACCTATAAATAAAGACCTTCAGTCCTCATTCCAGACACATTCAAGCACCCGAAGACAAGACGCTCTTGAAGAGATCAAAAATATTCGAGGATCTTCAAATCTTCAAAGCTTCAAGCTCAAGAACACTCGAGGATCTTCAAATCTTCAAAGCTTCAAGCTCAAAACCTTCGAGGATCTTCAAATCTTCAAATCTTCAAACTCAGGACCTTCAAGTGATCTTCAAGTCTTCAAAGCTTCAAGTCGAAAGTTTCAAGTCAAGCTTCAAGCAGCTTCAAAGTAACTTCAAGTCAAGAATCGCCTCTGATCAAAGACTAAGGTGCTTAACCTCTCCGATCTGGCGTTCTCCATCCAGTAAAATTCGTGAGGTCAACGGTGTTCTATCAAATTGAACGGCGTTCTTCGCAATGAATCTTCAAGTCAACGTTTGATCCGAACAAAGGCTCGACGCCTCCAGATAAATATTTTAAAGCTTCAAGTCAACCCCGAGCTCGGACAAGTTTCATCCGAAGATCCGACTCCGAAAGTTGAAGAAGTCAAGAAATCAACTCAAGAGAGAAATAATAGGATAGCTAGAAGCTGTTTACTCAATTCTCAAGTTTAATCCATTTTGAATTTTCTTTGTAATATCTTTTGTGTTTATTATTTAATAAATACAAAATTTTGTTGTTACAAATTTTGGCACGCCCGATGGGACAGTTTCTACCTCTCATCTCATCTTTAAAGCAAAGTAAGATGGTTCCGCTAAGAGTCAAAGTCAACAGATCAGCTTCTGTCTTCAAGTGTTCAGAATTACAAGTTGAAGACGTTAATGTAATAACTAGAAGTATGTCAAGGAAAGCGCAGTCTGAAGCCTCTTTGGAGATAAATTCTTCAGTGGGAGTTATCCCCAAAGGAATACCTTATGATGATCGGGATAATAAAAATGAGGAGGGCAATCTTGCTGGCTCAACCACCCATCTCTCTGAAGAAAGTCCATCGTCAGATTCATCCATAGTCTCGACTATGGCAACAAACACTTCGTCTATCGAAGAACAGTTGGCAAGCTTAACTGAATCCATTGCTGCACTTGCCAAACAGAATCAAGAACAAAGTACTTTGGTTTTCAAATTGATGGAGAAAATGGCTGGTGCTGAAACTAGCCATGCAAATGAAAAGCAAGATGAAGATGCTGAAAATAAAGTAAATGACTCCGTGAAACGCCAGTCGACGGGGAAGAAGGTGATTGAAGAAGGATTGAACATTTCCCATGATGGAATGGTTCCTATCAGCCAATTAAAAAGTATTATACTTGGCAAAATGAAGGACCAATTCGAAGAGAGCTCCAAGCCTTCATTCACTTATGCTAAGCCTTATACTAGGAGGGTTGACAACTTGAAGATGCCACCTAACTATCAACCCCCCAAGTTCCAACAGTTTGATGGAAAAGGTAATCCAAGATAACATATAGCATATTTCATTGAAACGTGCAATGATGCTGGAACTGACGGAGATCATATGGTGAGACAATTCGTTCGTTCTCTAAAGGGAAATACTTTTGAATGGTACACCGACTTGGAGGCTGATTCTATAGATAGTTGGGATCAGATGGAACAATAATTTCTTAACTGTTTCTACAGCACTAAGAGAACGGTTAGCATGATAGAGTTGACTAACACCCGTCAGTTAAAAGAAGAGCCAGTAATTGAGTACATTAATCGATGGAAAAATTTGAGCCTAAATTGTAAAGATCGACTGTCTGAAGTTTCTGAAATTGAGATGTGCACAGCAGGAATGCAGTGGAACCTTCGTTACATACTTCAAGGGATTAAGCCTAAAATCTTTAAAGATTTGGCCATGAGAGCTCACGACATGGAGCTAAGTATGGGGATAAGTGGAGTTGTAGAACCACTAATTCCTAGATCCTACAAGTATAAAGAAAAGCAAGAGGCGAGAAAAGGGGGCAAACCCTATAAAAAATCTTCCAAAAAAGTGTCTATGGCAACAAATGCATCAACTGTCAAGTTCCGAAGGAATGAGAATGAAAAGATGATAAAGTGAAGAGTGAGTCCCAAGAAAGGGGGCAAAGAAGATTGACCTTGAAAGAAATACAAGAAAGGAAGTACCCATTCCTTGATTCGGATGTCCCAGGCATATTTGATGATCTGCTCAAAGATAAACTTATCGAGCTTCCTGAAATGAAGCGACCAGAAGAAGCGAGACAAACGGACAATCCGAAATACTGCAAGTATCATAGGCTGGTGGGTCATTCTATCAAAGATTGCTTTGTCTTTAAAGATAAAGTTATGTGATTGGTTGAGTAAGAAAAGATCTTTCTAGATGAAAATGCAATTGCAAACTCTACTTCTGCAGACGGTGGAAATAATCATTCATGTCATATGGCAAGCGAAGCTGTTGTACCTAGAGTTGAAAGCAAGGCCCATGCTATGAAGATTACCTTCACAGAGGAAGAATTACTGCTCGGTTCACAATCTCACAACCGACCCTTGTTCGTAGCTGGTTGCACTCAAGAACAAAGGGTGAATCGAATACTGATTGATGGAGGTTCAATGGTCAATATCCTGCCTCTAATGACGTTGAAGAAGTTAGGGATTTCAACCGACGAACTCGACAATAGCCGGTTGATGATTAATGGGTTCAATCAAGAAGGCCAGAGAACATTTGGTACGATAGTCATGGACTTAATGATAGATGAGATGGTCTCAACAGTTTTGTTTCATGTCATTGATGCTAAGACGTCATATAACATGCTCTTGGGGTGCCCATGGTTGCATGAAAATGGAGTGGTTCCTTCTACGCTGCATCAATGCTTCAAATACTGCGATGGAGGTAACATAAAGAAGGTACTTGGGGATGAAAAGCCATTTACAGAAGCCGAGTCATATTTTGCAGATGCTAGATATTTTTTGAAAAGTAGCAAGACTGTCAAACAAGAAGGAACTTCATCACAAGAGAAAGGCGATGATAAACAAGAAAAAGAGAATGCAGATGATGTTTCATCCACACAGTCTAAGGAAAGTAAACAGTTGATCAAGACTGTAGAAGGGTTGACACTACCCCTGACCAAGGTTGACACTGAGAAGCCCTCTCCTCTTCCTCTCAAAGGATTCACTCGCCCAATTCAAGGGGCTAAAACTGAGCATGGAGATGTGTTTGAGGCGACAGTTTCTAAATCATATAGCCTACAAGTTTACAAACTTCTTATGAAAGCTGGATATGACCCTCAAGAAAAAGTTGTGATAATGAATAGTCTCGTAAGACTTCTAGCGGATTTAATACCACTCAAGAGACATTGAAGAGTAATGGTCACACTTCCAAGTATACTAGAACAGGTTTGGGATATGTTCCGCAGAAACCTGTTCGCATTGCGATCAAAAGGGCCAACACGAACTACATCACTGAAGATAAAAATCTTTCTGAAGAAGAAGACTATCATGAAGAAGATAGAATGACAGAAAGAATCTCAGTATTCGAAAGACTCAAACCAGCTGGAGCTAAAAGGACTACCAAGTTCCCAAGTTTCCCAAAGATACATAGTCAGATCCCATCTCGTATGAAAAGACGATATTTCTTGACCATATCATGTGGCACAATGTTGAAAGCTAAGAAACGAACAATAATCTTCACCCGAAGTGAAGAATATGATCGTGAAAGTATAGGCTCATCAGATGTTGTTCATTCCGTCATCATGCAAACAGATCTACAAAGTTCAGAAAGAGATCTACAAAGCAAGATCGTCGAAATGAGGAGAGATGGTTATGTGGTGGAGATCATTGTAAAGGTGGGAGAAAATGAACATTTTGGGACTAATCCACATTTTCAAAAGCAAGAATTCCTGGAGGAAGCTGCCACGGTAAACCATGTCAATATATGTGAAGAAAACTCAACTGAGGAGGAAGATGCTGATGATGCTCCTCCAGAATTTGAAGAAAGTGTCAAATCTACTGTTGATCAATTGAAGGAGATTAATTTGGGTGATGCTAATGACCCACGTCCAACCTATATATGTGCCTTGTTGATGGCTGAGGAAGAGAAAGCTTACATTGAGCTTCTTAAAGAGTTTAGAGACATTTTTGCGTGGTCGTTCAAGGAAATGTCGGGATTAGATTCGAAAGTGGCAATTCATCACTTAGCAGTAAGGGAAAGAGCCAGGCCAGTTAAGCAGATGCAGCGTCGATTCCGACCAGAGCTGGTTCCTTTAATTGAAGCTAAGGTTAATAAACTCCTTGAGACGGGCAAGATATGAGAAGTTAAGTATCCCGCTTGGCTCTCTAATATTGTATCAGTGAGGAAGACAAATGGGCAGCTTAGAGTGTGTGTTGATTTTCGAGACTTGAACTTGGCATGCCCAAAAGATGATTTTCCACTACCAATTACTGAGCTAATGATCGATGCAATGACTGGTCATGAAGTTCTTTCGTTCATGGATGGGTCATTGATTAGAGCTATTTCACCTATATTTTAGTGTCTTTTTATATGTGTTCTCGTATTATTTTATTCGTATTTTATGTGTTATTTGGTTGTGTTTTGTGTTTTTATTGAAATGTGTGTGAATGAGCTTAAACTTAAGATTTTCACTTTTTATTTGATGCTAAACATGATAAGGAAGATGTAGGAAAAATCAGATCTCAATTCGGAGTTGAAACGAGGAAGAACGAGCCGAAATAGTGAAAGAGGAGAAGAAGCTGCACAACACGGCCGGCCGAGTGCAGGAACACGGGTCGTGTCTTGAACACGCCTCGAGTTCCGCACACGGGCCTGTGCATGAGGCCGTGTGATGTCGCCAGAAACACCAACTCGGCCACCCCTGTGGCCGAGCGCAGAGCACGGGTCGAGCGCAGAACACGGGCCGTGTACCGCGCACGACCCTGTCCTAGAAGCCGTGTGCGGACACCAGATTACACAACACGGCCACCCCTGTGGCAGTGTGCAGAGCTCGAGCCGTGTAGGTGTAATTCCTGCTAAAAAATCAGAATCTTCTAGAAGGCCCACATGGGGTATAAATAGACCCCATTTCAACATTTTTCAGGGCAGATCCGAAATCATATCATCTACACACACATCACACACCTTTCCTCCCATTTTCCACCACCATCTAGATCCACCTTCATCCACTTTGATCCATCTTCATCCATTCCATCAATTCTCCACCAAATCTTCATCTCTTCCATTGGGTGTGAGAGATCTCAAGATTTCAAGAGCTAGAGTGGGAGATCCATGAGTGTTGAAGATTTCCTACAAGAAATTTTTGGGGAAGATTTACATCTCTTTTGAATCTCTTTTGGATTTAGAACTATGGATTTGTGTAATAGATCATTTATGTGTTTTGTTACCCTAATCATGTTAGGCTAATCCCTCTAGTGGGATTAGGAATATGAAGAGCATATTAGATCTATATTATCATGTGGATTAAATTGATTTTTCATTTAATTGATGTTGATTTCTATTCATGGGATTTAATTGCTTTGATATTGTGATAGCATGGTTTGTTATTCATGAATGTTTATTGGTTTAATGGATTGTTGATCAATGGATTATTTGTGGTAATTAAGTGCTATTATGATGTTCATGTGTGTATTGCTTGGAGTGAGACGGAAACGACCCTCTATAGTATTAGGAAGGCATGGATAGACATTGAGTTTGGGTTTGACCGAAAGGATATTTGAATTCAATGAGGGGAACCAATCCATTCGTTGGCCTTAGTACACAAAAAGGGAGAGTTTAATCTAACTAGTACCTAGATGGAAGGGGTTAATGTTGGGCTTTGATCTTAAGTGCTTTTGGGAGTCTAAAATGGATCAACAACCTTTGTAACCCAAAAGGGAGCTTAGGATACAATCGTGATCACCCTTAGTCTACATCAATTGAGTTGAATTCCGTTTGCATGATAATATGAATCGAGTGTGCTTGGATGTTTCTAATCCCATGTTTTCCATACTTGAACTTTAGCACCCATTTTCTTTACTTGTCATTTTTCTTATTTGCTATCCTTATTTACTTGTTACTTGTTTTAGTTGTTAATCAATCTCAAAACCCCCGATCATCTTTACAAAAATAACATGAACATGAGCTCACGTATTTTGCTAGTCCGAACATAACTCCTTATTGGATTGATAATTTTTCTTGGGATATACTACTACAACGATCGAGTATTCTTGCTCGTGAGTGCTATAAAAATAGGCAAACAAGAAAATGGCGCCGTTGCCAAATGGGAGTTTGACGGACTAGTCGAGTACTCTGTTATTGTTTTAGTTGTTCTTGATAAGGATTTTTTTATTTTCTTTTATTTATTATTTGTGTTTGTGGTCTCATTCTTTGACTTTTCGTAGGTGTTTTATGATCACAAGATCAAAGGGAAATCAATCGATCATTCCTTTGAATTTGGAGATTGAAAGGACCGCACGACAAAGGAAACGAGAGAGGCGTAAAGCTAGAAAAGAAAAAAATATGGAGAATCAACGGGGAGACAATGTTTATTATAACCCACCCCAAGATCCTTTACAAGATCAAAGGGGGGTACAAGAAGGAGTTCAAGAGAATCAAGCGGAGATAATGAGGAATTTCTTTGCTCAAAATCAAGAGTATATGCAATTGCTTGCCAATCAAGAAGCTCAAATGATATTTCAACAGCAAGAGTTGCCAAGGCCTAGAGCAATTCGGGATTACTTCCAACCGAGAGCCGTGCACAATATGGTTCCTCCGGTTCAAGCCAATGATTATGAAATCAAGACCGGATTGATCAACATGGTTAAAGCAAATCAGTTTGGGGGAGGTCCTCTTGAAGACCCGAACACTCATCTATCTACCTTCTTGGAGGTTGCAAATACCGTCAAGATGAAGGGAGTGTCGGAGGATGCTATTCGAATGAGGTTGTTCTCTTTTTCTTTAAGAGACAAGGCTAAAGCATGGTACAATACAATTCCTTTGGGAAGTTGTAATACATGGGAAGATCTTGAGCAAAGGTTCCTAAACAAGTACTTTCCTCCTTCAAAGACACTCCAATTGAAAAGCCTTATCACTCAATTTAGGCAACCTCCGGATGAAAATTTTTATGAAGCATGGGAACGCTACAAAGAGATGCTCCGAAAGTGTCCTCAACACGATTTTCATGAGAATCAACAAGTGGCTTTCTTTTACCAAGGGTTAAATCAACAAAATCAGATGCATGTAGATGCCTCATCCGGAGGGTCTATATTTGGAGTGGATGCTATGAAAGCCATGGATATTTTTGAAGACATTGCGATGAATGCCTATCAATGGCCTTCCGAGCGAGTAATGGGAGGTTATGCCTTTGGAAAAGTAGCTCAAGTGGAGAGTGTGAACAAAGTGAAGAGTGATGTGTTTCAAAATGAAGGAATGAAAGAATTCAATGAGAGCATTCAAGCGTTAACAAAGCAATTGAATTTGATCACTCAAGGAGTAAGCCAAGGGGGGAGCACAAGTTCTATGGTGAATGATGAGAGCAAGGTTATGCAAAGTGTAGAAGATGTTGCCTATTTAGATAGGAGAAATTACCAAGGGAATTTCCATTATCAAGGGAATTTCCAAGGCAATTATCCTTCTAATCAAGGTAATTACCAAGGAGGATATCAAGGACAAGCTCGGGGAAGCAATTTCAATCAATCAAGTGGAAATTATCAAGCTCCGAGGAAGCATGAGAATCTTTCTTACTCTAATCCTCAAGCCGCCGTGTCATATCCTCCGGGATTCGATCCGAGTGCTAAGCCGCCAAATGGAGAAGGGAAAGCATCATTGGAAGAGACATTGATGGCATTCATGAAAGATACAAGGGCTTACATGGAAAAAGAGATGCAAAGATGGAGGCTAGAATGGAGGAAAATGAGAAGAAATCCGACAATAGGATGAGAGCTTTTGAGTATCAAATGGGTCAAATTGCTTCTTCCGTGGGATCTCAACACCAACAAGGAAAGTTTCCATCTACCACGGTAACTAATCCTAAAGAAGATTGCAAAGCTATCACTCTTAGAAGTGGAAAAGAGTATGAGGAACCTCCTATGCCTAAAGAAGATAGTATTATCATTGAAAGGGAAGTGGAAAGCAAGGTGGAAGAAGGGTTGGTGCAAGAAGAGATTGAAATGGAGGAAGTAAGCAAGAAAAAAGAAATTGTTGAGCAAAAGAAAGATGAAGAGAAGATAGAGAGAATTCCAAAGTGGAAAAAGGCAAAGGAGTTAAGGGAAAAGGAAGTTGAAGTTGAAAGAGATAGTTGGGGAATACCCAAGACTCAAGTACCGGTTCCTTTTCCTCAAAGGTTCTTGAAGAAGGGTTTGGATGAGAGGTTCAAAAAGTTTCTTGAAATCTTCAAGAAGATTCAAATCAATATCCCTTTCGCCGATGCTTTGGATCAAATGCCTCATTATGCTCGTTTCTTGAAGGACATCATGGGAAAGAAAAGAAGTCTTGTGGACAATGAAACGGTTAATCTAACCGAAGAGTGTAGTGCCATTCTACAACGAAAACTTCCACAAAAATTGAAGGATCCGGGTAGTTTCATTATACCATGTGAAATTGGAAAGAACAAGAAGAACAAGGCTCTTTGTGACCTCGGTGCAAGCATTAATCTAATGCCTCTCTCCATATTCAAGAAGCTTGGATTAGGTGAAGTAAAGCCAACTTCCATCACACTTCAATTGGCGGATCGATCTATGACACATCCAAAAGGAGTAGTTGAAGATGTGTTGGTGAAAGTTGATAAGTTCGTCTTTCCGGTGGATTTTGTTGTTCTAGATATGGAGGAGGATGAAAATGTGCCATTGATTTTTGGGAGACCGTTTCTTGCTACCGGGAGAGCTCTTATTGATGTCTACAAGGGAGAATTGAAGTTGAGGGTTAATGATGAGGAAGTGGTATTCTCTCTACACAAGGCCATGCAATATCCAATGAATGATGAAGAATGCAAAAGTGTGGATGTTGTAAAGGGAAGTGTCGAGGAGAGTTGGCCTTCCATTGTAACCAAGGATCCACTTGAACTTTGCTTGAGCAATTCTCTATCTCTTTCTAATATTTCTACTAATTCTCTTGATTTAAATGAAGAATTGATTAATTGTTTGCTTGATCTAGGTGATTGTAGTGAAGCTCAAGAGGTTGCAGCCGCCATCTCAAGAGGAAATGAAAAGTTCTTACCACTTAGAGATCCACTCGAGCAAGAAGAGAAAAAGAAAAAGAAGGTGGAGTTGAAGCCTCTACCCGATTATCTTGCTTATGCCTACCTTGGTGAAAATGAGACATATCCGGTAATCGTATCATCATCTCTAACCTCTAGTCAACTTGATAAATTGCTTAATGTCCTTAAAGAGCATAAGTCGGCTATTGGTTGGTGTATTGATGATTTGAAGGGAATTAGTCCAACAATTTGCATGCATAAGATAAGACTTGAGGATGAAGGGAAAGCTTGTGTTCAAAACCAAAGAAGACTTAATCCTATCATGCAAGAAGTGGTAAAAAAAGAGGTTCTTAAGTGGTTAGACTCCGATATGATTTTTCCTATCACTTATGTGAGCCCGTTGCATGTAGTATCTAAAAAAGGGGGTATGACTATAGTAAAGACCGATAAAGATGAGACCATAGCCACTAGGACGGTGACGGGATGGCGTGTGTGTGTTGATTATAGAAAGCTTAATGAAAACACACGTAAAGATCACTTCCCCTTACCTTTCTTAGATCAAATGTTGGATAGGTTGGCCGGGTATGAGTTTTATTGCTTTCTTGATGGGTATTCTGGGTATAACCAAATTCTCATAGCACCCGAAGACCAAGAAAAGACCGCTTTCACTTGTCCTTATGGAATATTTGCTTTTCGAAGATTGCCATTTGGACTTTGCAATGCACCGGCCACCTTTCAAAGGTGTATGATGGCAATCTTTGAAGGATTAATTGAGAATATAATGGAAGTTTTCATGGATGACTTTTCGGTGTTTGGTTCTTCTTTTGATAATTGTTTGTCTAACCTTGCTATTGTTTTGAAGCGATGTCAAGACACTAATTTAGTGTTGAATTGGGAGAAGTGCCATTTCATGGTAAATGATGGCATTGTACTTGGACATCACATCTCTTCAAAGGGATTGCAAGTTGACCGAGCCAAAGTTGTTGCTATAGAGAAGCTTCCACCGCCAACAAATGAGAAGGGAGTACGATCGTTCCTTGGTCATGCCGGGTTCTATCGTAGATTCATCAAGGATTTTTCTTCATTTTCTAAACCTCTATCTCATCTCCTTGAAAAAGATGTGCCATTTAAGTTTGATGATAATTGTTTAAATGCTTTTCAGGTGCTAAAGGAAGCTTTGATTTCATCACCCATCTTGATCACCCCCGATTGGAAGGAGCCATTTATATTGATGTGTGATGCAAGTGACATAGCTCTTGGAGTGGTTTTGGGGCAACTAAGAGAGAAAAAATTCCGAGCTATTTACTATGCAAGCAAGACATTTGATGCGGCTCAAAGGAACTACACTACTACCGAAAAAGAGTTCTTGGCGGTAGTATACGCATTTGATAAGTTTCGTCCTTATTTGGTAGGAACGAAAACTATTGTATATACCGACCATGCCGCTATCAAGTATCTCATGCCAAAGAAGGATGCAAAGCCAAGGGTGATAAGATGGGTACTACTTCTTCAAGAATTTGATATTGAAGTGAGAGATAAGAAGGGCACGGAGAATGTGATAGCCGACCATCTTTCAAGGTTAGAGTCGAGGGAGCATTGTGAAAGTACTTATGAGTTAATCAAGGAGGTTTTTCCCGATGAAGAAATCTTGGAGTGTGATTGCTATCAAATTGAGGTTTTAGTGGAGCAAGAAGGAAGCCCGTGGTATGCGGACTATGTAAATTACTTGGCTAGTGGAAAGAGGCCTTATGAGCTTAATAAGTATCAATCCAAGAAGTTCTTTCATGATGTTAAAAGTTACTTATGGGATGATACATTCTTATACAAGATGTGTAATGATTCTCTTGTGCGAAGATGTGTGCCCGAGGAAGAATGGAATAGTGTGTTGGAGTTTTGCCACTCTTCACCTAGTGGAGGCCATTTTGGAGCTCAAAAGACGCTGCAAAAGTCTTACAATCGGGGTTGTATTGGCCATTTTTGTTCAAGAGTTGTAAGAAATTTGTAGAGGGTTGTGATCGATGTCAAAGGATGGGAGGAATCTCCAAGTGGGATGAGATGCCCCTTAAGAGCTTTCAAGAAGTGGAGATATTTGATGTGTGGGGCATCGATTTCATGGGACCATTTCCTCAATCTAATGGATTCCTATACATCCTATTGGCGGTCGACTATGTATCGAAATGGGTTGAGGCCATACCTTCAAGAACAAGTGATGCTAGAGTGGTCATGGGGTTTCTAAAAAAGCATATCTTCACAAGATTTGGAGTACCTAGAGTGTTGGTAAGTGATGGGGGTAGTCACTTCATAAATAAGCTCATGGACAACATTCTCAAGACTTATGGAGTGAAGCATCGAGTGTCTACTCCGTATCACCCTCAAACGAATGGTCAAGCTGAAATTTCTAATCGACAAATCAAACAAGTCTTGGAGAAAACAGTGAGTGTGAGTAGAAAGGAATGGTCAAATAAACTTGATGATGCATTGTGGGCCTTTCGAACCGCATTCAAGACCACTCTTGGTATGTCTCCTTTTCAAATTGTCTATGGTAAGTCTTGCCATCTTCCGGTGGAGTTAGAGCATAAAGCTTATTGGGCCATTAAGAAGTTGAATTTTGACATGAAAGCTTCGAAGAAGGTAAGATTCTTACAATTGAATGAGCTTGAGGAATTTAGAGAAAATGCTTATGAAAATTCAAGAATTTTTAAGGAGAAAACCAAGAGGTGGCATGATGCTCGTTTGAGGAAGAAGAGCTTTGAAAAGGGTGAGAAGGTGTTGGTATTCAATTCTCGACTAAGACTTTTCCCGGGCAAGTTGAAGTCCAAATGGAGAGGTCCCTATGTGGTAAAGGAAGTACTTGATGGGGGAGCTCTAAAGGTTATAGATGAGAACGGGGGAGAGTTCTTGGTAAATGGTCATCGTGTGAAACACTATGTGGATCCATCAAAAAGGGAGACCCTCTTTGTGGATACTTTATGTGAAAGATGAGCTAAACATTCGTCTAGCTTGAAGACGTTAAACTTAGCGCTCGATGGGAGGCACCCCATCACTATCTTTATTGCTTTGTTTTTGTTTTTTGGACTTGTAGGTTGATTGTGCTCATGAAGAAAAATGAATATTGAAGAAAAGATTCTTGTCTCGAGTTAAGTTTGGGGGGTGCTAGTGCGTGGTGGATATAACTTGAGTCGTGTGGATGCGGTTACTTCTCTACAAGAAGATCATCAATGGAAACTACAAGGGTAAGTCTCACCACTTTTTGCAAACTTAAGTCTCAACTCTTGTTTCGATTTAAGTTTGGGGGGAGAGTGTGTGGTGTGACTCACCACTTGAGTATGATTCTTGTAAAATTGGACAAATTTTAAAATTTTTCTCATGAGTTTGGGTTGATTTTGGCATGATTGGTGGTGTTGAAGTGCATGATAGTCCATATTTATAATGAAATTGTTGAAATAATGGTGTTTGTTGAGTGTTTGAGCATGAATGAGAGGTATTGGAAGCAAGATGGAGCTTGGAGCTAACGCTTTCCTTACCAAATGCCTATTGAGGGAGTACTCTACACCTTATCATTTTATTACTTAAAATGAATTGATTTTGATTTGGATTGTTGTGACTAGCATGCTACTTCATTTGTTATGTTTATGGGAGGTTTACTTTCGTATATTAGGATTTCCTTTTAAATAAAGGTTGGGATGATTGTGTGCTTAATTTTCTTATGGATGATGGTATTTTGTGTTTTTGCATGTTTTGTGTTTTTGTTGTGTCGTCTTGTTTGTTGAGTCCTTATTTGTATGTTGTGTGTATTTTCATTCTTATCTTGGGATATTTGGTGGTTTGTTTAGGGATGTCGTGAGTCATTTTTGAACGTGAGTGATGATATGTTGTGGTGATAAGTGATGACAAATTATGATTAAGAATCTCTACACTTTCAAATTGTGACATGTTTTACTTAACTTGTTCAATTGTGAGATGAATGTGGTGTAATAAGTTCCTTAAGGTCCGAGCACAAGCTTGTGAGCATTTGAGCCTCAACCATGCATACATGGTATTTCTTCATGAGTGGATCGATTATGTTTGATAAGTTAGAACTTGCTCAAGGACTATAGGAACGAGCCCGATTAGTGGAGATTGGTGAAATGATCTAAGGTCATCCTTGTTATTATAGTCATTGCCATATATGTTCCTTACCATGAACATCATCCTTAGTTAACCATTTTCAGCCTATAAACCTATTCCTTGTGAATTTAGCACATTACAAGCCTAAATTACCCATTCAAGCTTATATATACCTTTGTGTGGGTGATTGAGGAGATGGTAGCTAGAAAGGATTGATTGATTAGCAAAAGAAGAAAAATGACATGGTAAACAAGCAAGAAAAAGGATGAAAAGAGCAAAACAAGAATGCACATGCAACCTCAAAGTAAGAAAGGAGCAAATCAACATCAAAATGCTCAAGTAAACAAAATTCAAAGATAGGAAGCATGCATCAAAAGAAGCTCAATCCTAGGGAAGTTAATGAATAGTGCTTGAGATTTGTAAAGATAAGCAAGGAAGAAAAGAAAGTGAAGAAGTTGAGGAAATTGGCCATCTCTTTGATTACTTACACATGAGTAGTCACTCTTATCCATATACTTCCTACCATACCAAAGAGCCTATCATTATATCCTAATTAAAGACCTTTTTGATCATTGATTGAAACTTTGGTGGTTTGTGAATATAGTCCGCGAGCAAGCTTATAGTGATTCGAGCCAATCGATTAATGAGTGTGATCTACCCTATTTCAAAAGAGTGTTGAGAGACATCAATATCCATTGTGAGGCTTGGACTTAAAAGGGGACTATATTACATTTTATTCTCTTTTGATTGAACTTGTTAATTTCCCATGTCATGATTTTAATGTTGTAGGATGACTTAGCATAGTTTGTAGTTATTATTGCTAACGATGTGTTATTGCTTATGTTCGTTTAGTCTTTTTCTAGGTGAAAATTTCTCCTTTTGGTTTGTCATTTTCGTTGCTCGGGGACGAGCAACACCTTAAGTTTGGGGGGTTGATTAGAGCTATTTTCACCTATATTTTAGTGTCTTTTTATATGTGTTCTCGTATTATTTTATTCGTATTTTATGTGTTATTTGGTTGTGTTTTGTGTTTTTATTGAAATGTGTGTGAATGAGCTTAAACTTAAGATTTTCACTTTTTATTTGATGCTAAACATGATAAGGAAGATGTAGGAAAAAGCGGATCTCAATTCAGAGTTGAAACGAGGAAGAACGAGCCGAAATAGTGAAAGAGGAGAAGAAGCTGCACAACACGGCCGGCCGAGTGCAGGAACACGGGTCGTGTCTTGAACACGCCTCGAGTTCCGCACATGGGCCTGTGCATGAGGCCGTGTGATGTCGCCAGAAACACCAACTCGGCCACCCCTGTGGCCGAGCGCAGAGCACGGGTCGAGCGCAGAACACGGGCCGTGTACCGCGCACGGCCCTGTCCTAGAAGCCGTGTGCGGACACCAGATTACACAACACGGCCACCCCTGTGGCCGTGTGCAGAGCTCGAGCCGTGTAGGTATAATTTCTGCTAAAAAATCAGAATCTTCTAGAAGGCCCACATGGGGTATAAATAGACCCCATTTCAACATTTTTCAGGGCAGATCCGAAATCCTATCATCTACACACACATCACACACCTTTCCTCCCATTTTCCACCACCATCTAGATCCACCTTCATCCACTTTGATCCATCTTCATCCATTCCATCAATTCTCCACCAAATCTTCATCTCTTCCATTGGGTGTGAGAGATCTCAAGATTTCAAGAGCTAGAGTGGGAGATCCATGAGTGTTGAAGATTTCCTACAAGAAATTTTTGGGGAAGATTTACATCTCTTTTGAATCTCTTTTGGATTTAGAACTATGGATTTGTGTAATAGATCATTTATGTGTTTTGTTACCCTAATCATGTTAGACTAATCCCTCTAGTGGGATTAGGAATATGAAGAGCATATTAGATCTATATTATCATGTGGATTAAATTGGTTTTTCATTTAATTGATGTTGATTTCTATTCATGAGATTTAATTGCTTTGATATTGTGATAGCATGGTTTGTTATTCATGAATGTTTATTGGTTTAATGGATTGTTGATCAATGGATTATTTGTGGTAATTAAGTGCTATTATGATGTTCATGTGTGTATTGCTTGGAGTGAGACGGAAACGACCCTCTATAGTATTAGGAAGGCATGGATAGACATTGAGTTTGGGTTTGACCGAAAGGATATTTGAATTCAATGAGGGGAACCAATCCATTCGTTGGCCTTAGTACACAAAAAGGGAGAGTTTAATCTAACTAGTACCTAGATGGAATGGGTTAATGTTGGGCTTTGATCTTAAGTGCTTTTGGGAGTCTAAAATGGATCAACAACCTTTGTAACCCGAAAGGAAGCTTAGGATACAATCGTGATCACCCTTAGTCTACATCAATTGAGTTGAATTCCGTTTGCATGATAATATGAATCGAGTGTGCTTGGATGTTTCTAATCCCATGTTTTTCCATACTTGAACTTTAGCACCCATTTTCTTTACTTGTCATTTTTCTTATTTGCTATCCTTATTTACTTGTTACTTGTTTTAGTTGTTAATCAATCTCAAAACCCCCGATCATCTTTACAAAAACAACATGACCATGAGCTCACGTATTTTGCTAGTCCGAACATAACTCCTTATTGGATTGATAATTTTTCTTGGGATATACTACTACAACGATCGAGTATTCTTGCTCGTGAGTGCTATAAAAATAGGCAAACAGTCATCTGGCTATAATCAAATTAGTCTGGCTCCAGAAGATCAGGAGAAAACAGCCTTTCGCACTCCAAAGGGAATATTTTGCTACAACGTTATGCCATTCGGCTTGAGGAATGCTGGTGCCACTTACCAATGAGCCATGCAAAAGATATTTGATGACATGCTTCATAAGAATGTCGAGTGTTATGTTGATGACATCGTGGTGAAATTAAAGAAGAAAAAGGATCATCTTAAGGATCTAAGGTAAATATTTGAGCGTCTCAGAAAATTCCAACTTAAGATGAACCCACTTAAGTGCGCATTCGGAGACTCTTCTGGAAAGTTTCTTGGATTCATTGTCCAATATCGTGGCATTGAGATTGACAAAGCAAAGATTGACGCAATCATAAAGATGCAAGTACCTCGAAACATACACGAGCTCAAGAGTTTGCAAGGAAAGTTGGCTTACCTAAGAAGATTCATATCAAACTTGGCCGGCCGATGCCAACCTTTCAGTCATCTTATGAAGAAAGACAACCCATTTGAATGGGATGAAGCTTGCACTAATGCCTTTAACAACATTAAAGCATATTTGATGAAACTGCCAGTGTTGGTTGCTCCGATAGCCGGACGCCCATTAACTCTCTACATTTCTGCTCAAGAGCGATCAGTTGGAGCTCTACTTGCACAAAATAATGATGAAGGAAAAGAGTGTGTCTTGTATTACTTGAGTAGAACGATGACCTTCAGTCCTCATTCCAGACACATTCAAGCACCCGAAGACAAGACGCTCTTGAAGAGATCAAGAACATTCGAGGATCTTCAAATCTTCAAAGCTTCAAGCTCAAGAACACTCGAGGATCTTCAAATCTTCCAAGCTTCAAGCTCAAAACCTTCGAGGATCTTCAAATCTTCAAACTCAGGACCTTTAAGTGATCTTCAAGTCTTCAAAGCTTCAAATCGAAAGCTTCAAGCAACTTCAAAGTAACTTCAAGTCAAGAACCGCCTCTGATCAAAGACTAAGGTGCTTAGCTTCTCCGATCCGGCGTTCTCCATCCAGTAAAATTCGTGAGGTCAACGGTGTTCTATCAAATTGAACGGCGTTCTTCGCAACGAATCTTCAAGTCAACGTTTGATCCGAACAAAGGCTCGACGCCTCTGGATAAATGTTTTAAAGCTTCGAGTCAACTCCGAGTTCGGACAAGCTTCATCCGAAGATTTGGCTCCGAAAGTTGAAGAAGTCAAGAAATCAACTTAAGAGAGGAATCAGATGATAGCTAGAAGTTGTTTACTCAATTCTCAAGTTTAATCCATTTTGGATTTCTTTGTTTAATCCATTTTGGATTTTCTTTGTAATATCTTTTGTGTTTATTATTTAATAAATACAAAATTTTGTTGTTACAGTTATTTTATGAGCATATGTTAGAGAAATCTCTAATCGAGATAGAACAAGTGACATTGATTTTATATTTGGTTATTACTATTCATTAAAATATCATCACTTTTTATTTGGATGTACTAATTCATTAAATAATTTATTATATCATTAATATTTTTTAAGAATAGTTTGCACTCTGAAATTTCTGAATGTAACCTCATAAAAATATAAATTAAATTATTTCTAATTGATATGACTTAAATACTTTTCAAACCCTAATCATTTGTTATCAAATCTTCTCATTCATATTACCCAGTTACCCTATATAAAATTGTTTTATTCAATCAAATAATTCTGAACCCTTTCATAAATCGAATAAAATATTCCCCAAAATTATTTTGTTACCAACAAAATAATCGCTTGAAATACTCACGGTCTATAATTATTTATTTATCTTACCAAACAAAATTGGAAGGTAATTTTTGAGTATAAACTGTAAATTCATCCATAAAAATACAAATCTCATCATCTATATCTAACTTATCATGATTTGAAATTTTCCACAAACAACAAAATCGATCAAGTATATAATTTCTTAATCGTTCAATTGGATTTCATCAATAAAATCCATGAAACATCATCAAAATAAAATTAAAAGCCTAGATAGAATAATTAATTTCGATTTGTTGATGTTCAAACATAATTATTCGATCCCACATATACTCAACTCTCTTCTTTAGAGGTGCGATCCATTCTTTTGTGGAAAAAACCTTGATAAAATGGGGATATGTTTAGATAGAGTGGTGGGGATAAAATGAGAGGTACATTTAGTAAATATTTTGTATTTTTTTAATATTTAATTTAATAGGATTTATCTAGTAAATGATGTAAGTTCAACAATTTTGGGAGGTACGAATAACCTACTCATTTATTAATTCATTTCTTATTTATTTTATGAAAGTAGGAGACGGTGTCATATATAAATGTTTATTATAAATTGATTATTATATTTAAGACTGAATATAAATTTTAGGTATGATATATGAATACTAAAATATTGTCTAAAAACATCATACTAGTTTTCATATACATAATTATATTTTGGCTTTTACTCCCATAAATCTCTATCCACCACTGAGTAAACTCTAAATTTAAATTCATTCAGACGATGAATTATAAAGATATATTGTTACATTAATGGGTAAAGTATCATTATACCTCAAAATTAAAAAATAAATTTTAAAATAAAATAGCACTTGATTCAAGTTTAATCGATGAATAAAAGTGACGAACCATGCACGTGAATAAAATAAGCCCTGACAAGGTTGTATGTGCGATATATCATTTTTCATCGATTTGAATTTCACTTTTTATTTAAATATCTTCATAACTTATTATTTGTCTCACATAACTCTTTTGTGAAACGGTCTTATAAAGGTTATTATTTTATTTTGATAAAGACTTATGAGAAGTCATTTCACGTAAGGCCTTAAGTGGAATGGATAAAAAATGATAACATTATTATTGATACTCGATCAATGAAAAGTGAAAATAGTGCAGTGAATTATTTTGTGAACAATTTATAATATAAATAAAAAATAATAATATTATATAACGAAATAATAGTATATTTTATAGCAAAAATAATAATTAATTATAAAAGTGTAAAATGATATGACGATTTCTTGCAAGCATTTTCCTATTATTTTTTAATTTACTCTATTTAAATAATTAATTTGATCAGCCATGTGCATGCAAAGATTTAGTCTTAATTTTTTACAAATATTTTTAATTATAGTTACATATTATTCCCTTCTATCCACAATTTCTGTACCACGATTAAACTAATTGAAAATATCTCTAATTTTCTTCCACTTGTTAATATTGTTATTTTTTTTAATGAGCAGATGTGACTTCTTAATAAATTTAGATTAAATGAGTAGATGTGACTTCTTAATGAGTAGAAGAAAGCAGAATTAGCTTGAATCACCTCATTTAATTTTAAATTTAGATTATATATATGTTGAATAATTATTATTTTTTTTTAAAAAAATATAGCTAAGCTTATACTCAGGAAAGATGACACACTTTCCATTTTGGGTTGTCCCACAAAAGTTTGCACATTCCTAAAAAAAACAAAAAGTCAAATATAATCACCCTTCCCCATACACTTTATTTACAAAAAAACCACTACCTAACACACATAATATACTTTATCATTTATTTGTTACCAAAAAAATACCATAATACTCCTAAAAGTCACCACTTTATTAATCTCCGTGCCAGGAAAGAGGTGCAATCTTTCCTGGGACGAAGGGAGTAGTAATTACTAATAAGCTAATGAAAATATTTTTCCTTTTCTCACTACTTTAATTTTCTGTGCCATTTTTGTACATCATTTCCTGTGTCAAATCTTTGGATGGACGACAAATAGAAGAGAGGAGACTATTCCTAATCCTTAAACCTTAAGGGTAATGGTTGGATTTAATTCCCCTATTATGTGTCAATTACTTAACGCGCAGCACAGAAAATAATGCACGAAAATGACGCAAAAGATTCGGTGTGTTTTTCTCATTTCAACAAGTAGGCTAATTTATTTATATATGGTTGTTTCAAAATTTTTTTAATGATATATGGCTATTAGGGGGATTGTTAACAGAATAAGAGGCGCCAATGGCAGTGGCGCCTCTGCCACGTATCACCTACACCCATTAAAACAATAATTAAATAATAATTAATTGTTAATTTTAGTTAAATTTAATTAACGTAATGATTTTAATTTAAAAATTAATGTTAGTAATTATTTGAGATTTAGAATGAGTGTGTATTCGCAATATGTTAAAGGATATAATATTTTGTTCTAAAAAGTATTTATTCATTACTCCATGTCCTAAATTAAATTTCACACTTTTTGGTTTTGTTCGTTAAACTTCACACTAAAAAAAGAAAATATCATATTAATTCTCAACCTCAAAGTTACATTTAAATTATAAATTTAACACTCTCACCTAAAACACATTACATATTTTATAATTTATTTTTTATTTAAAAATACTATACTAACCTCAAAAAATCAATGAAATTGGTCAAAATTTTTTAGAAAACATTATGTCTACAGTAATGACGCATAATAAATTGAGGCGGATGGTAATTACAATAGACACAAAGTGTTTTTTTTAAATTATTTTTGGACCAATTTTATTGATTTTTTTAGGGTATTGTATTATTTTTAAGTAATAAATAAATTATAAAATATGTTATGTGTGTTAGATGACATTATTCAATTTGTAATTAAAATGTAATTTTGAGGTTGTGAATTGATGATGTTTCTTTTTTTTAATAGTGAAATTTAATATGGGACGCAAGAAAATAGAAAGTGAAAAATTTAAGTTGGGATGAAAATATTATATCCTTTAACATCATGTGCACTCATACACGGGCTCATCCTAAATAATCAAATAATTACAACATTAATTTTTGGGAGGATTACTACTAAATAAAAAAAGTCCTTAATTACTATGAGATACAAATATACAAAAATATTACTACAAACTACAAAAATATATAGTCATATTCCAATATTACCCCTACAATGTGCTGCACATAAATGTTGTGTACAGCAAAAGTTCGTGTGCAGTAAAGTTTGTGCAGTAAAAAAAAGTATGTGCAGCAAAAAAGTGTGGTGGTCTGGCGGAGCTCCGGCGGCGGTCCAGCAGTGCTCCGGCGACCGGCCGGCGGAGCTCAGCAGCGATGGTTTCTGGCGGCCGGCGACAGTTTTCCGGCTACAGGCGATGGGTGGGGGTTTGAGTTTGTGGTTTAAAAGTGGAGTATGGATTTAGGGTTATATTTTATATTTTACTTTAATATTTTGTATGTGATAGTAATTATTTTAAATTAATATATCTAATAGTAATTAGGGTACAAAGTGTGTACCTAGAAGTAGTTTTTCCTTAATTTTTAAATTAAAATCATTATATTAATTTAATTAAATTTAATTAAATTAAAATTAACAACTAACAACTAATTAATATTTAATTATTGTTGTATTGTGATGTTGTGACACGTTGATAGAGGCGCCGGTAGCACTGGCGCCTCTGCTTATTTGGTTAACAATTTTCCCAACAGCCATATATCATTAAAAAAATTTTGAAACAACACTATATTAATAAATTATCTCAACAAGTACTCAAGCTATACATTAGAGATGTAATTACACTTGTCACATTAACATTTGATGAGTTTATTATCTTACTGGGAGTGCAAATTATTTAATATCATTGTATTAAAATTTAAGAAAGATAAACTATAAAATAAACTAATTTATAAAAATAATTTTATATGTTAAATGAAAAAAAAATTTAAGTCCAAATGAGACGACTCACGACTGCCCCTAAATCGATCGAACATTGTCCAAGTCGGTGCATGATTATCTTGTAGGCAAAAACTTGCGCCGGAGGTTAATTTTTTTTTTTTAAGTAATAGTGAAATCTAGTCGATGTAAAATATATTATCTTTTTGAAAAATTTATAACTAATAAAAAGAAATGATCTATAGTAAACGATATCACTTAGCTTAGACTTGTATTATTGCATGCATTGAGTTGATTTGAAAGAATGAGCATATTGTGAATGGGTATACATTAGAAGTTTGTTTTTTCAATACTCTTTAATACTCTTCTGTCCATTCATGTCCATTTTATTATTTTTGGCGTTCGATTCAAAGGTGTTCATTTCCTCTATTTAGTAAAAAAATATACAATATGACCCACCACTTCCCTCTAATATAACTACCCACTTTATATATAATAATACTCTTTAATCCACGTGTAAAAAGCAAACGGACATCTTATAACCGGACGGAGGGAGTATATAAAAATTTTACTTTTTAAAAATTAGTACTCTATTTTTTATTAAAAAAAAGTAGAATAGTAAAAGTTATTTTTTAAATACTAGTGATTTTTCATATTCTAAAATGTAATCGATAAATCATGATTTACAATAATTTGAAGAGTAATTTTCTTATATAAAAGAATAATAATTTATATTTTAAAATATAATTTTTTATGTACTAAAAAGGAGTAATAATTAAAAATATGGTTCAAATGTGAACATAATTTGCAAGAGTGTTTTTCCGATTAGTAATATGATGTTCGATCTTGTATCTGGTCTTTTTTTTTTTGTCATATGTGACTTTTCTTTACATTTCAGAATGATGAAAGTCATTTTATGAGACGGTGTTGTACAAGTTTTTACATTTCTTTACTCATAAAATGACTTTTTTCTCTGTGAGTTTGATTTCTCATTTCAGAATGATGAAAGTGTTTCCTCTTCATACAAATAGGAAATTTGCTCCCACTGTATACGTAAACAATGTTATTTTCGTGTACAATGAAGTTAAATTTCCTAACTGTACGAGAGAGAATTTGTATATTTATACCAATAGTTAAAAGAAAACATACATTTTATTTTTGCTGAACCCAAATAAACACCAAGTTCAGAATTGTTGAGATTTCAATTAAGATAAACTGGACCAAGCCCAGCATCGTTTTGCAAATGTTAATAAAAGGGCCGATCAATCAAGGTTATTGGACAATATTGGGCCCAAACGTTAAGTCTATATAAAATTCATTTGGGCCTCAATGTCCATTATGTCCTACAAACAGTTTTAACTTGGAGTAGTTCACAATACAAAATTTATAAGACATATACAGACCATCACACGATGAGATCTTACAATTTTACAATTAGTTACCACTTTTATTTTAAAATATTATTACTTCTTATTTATATTATAATTGTTCATAAAATAAATCCCAATACTATTATCACATTTTATCAATTTAATATTACTTTTTTCACAATAAAAGTCATTTTTTTATTCATCTCACAAAAGTCATTTTATGAGATGTGTTATACAAGTTTTTGCAAATTTATAAATATTTATTTTAAAGAACAGTGTAATATGCGAATTTAATTTTTTTTTATTTAATTAGGAGTATTATCTCTGTTACTCCCTAAGATTTGTTGTTACATGGGACGGAAACTCGTAATTTTTTAGGATAGTTTCATATTTTTAATTAATAAATAAAGTGTAGTTATGTTACGATGCGAGGTGAAAATGATACTCCTACTCTATAAGGCTAATTATGTTAAAATATTGGTGAAAATCGAAAACATTATGTGAAGAATGTGTAGGGGAATAAAGTATTGTGTGTTCATTTATCAATATATGTACATCTTTATAAGCCTAATGTCACTGCATATTAGGTCCTAACAATACATACCAGCTACATATATCCCAATATCTCCCCTTAAATTGGAGGCTTGGAGCATGCTAATCACAAATGATCACCAACTTGTCCAAAATGAGTTTAAATTGTCATTTTCCTGTAATTTTAGTAAAAATAATACTGTCCATCTATTGGAACATGGGTATGATGAATAAGACCGTCAAGAACAACATAACATAGAAAATGATAATCCACCTCAATATGGTTAGTTCGTTCATAGAACATCATATTCTTCGCAACTATTACAATATAAATCCATAGCACTGAGATGTTGCACTCCTAGACGCCGAACAACTCCTTCAACCACTTGAGCTCACACGCAACCTCAGCCATTTTACGATACTCGTTTTAGCTGACGAACGAGACACACTTACTCGTATCTTCGTCTTCCAAGAGATAGGCAAATCTCCAAGAAAAATCAACCAACCAAATAAAGATTGTCGTGTGAGTGGACAACTCGCCCAATTTGAATCACACAATCCCTCGTAAATCACAATTAGAACGAAGCAGAATATGTTGACCATGACTGCCCTTTAGATATCGTACAACTTCAAAACTGCATCCAATGATCTTTGTTGAGGCTCATGTAAGAATTGCGATAAGATATGAACAACATAAGCTAAATTCCGTTGGTAAATTTTGTTGCTAAAAAAAAGTTTTTTTTAGTGTGAGACTACATTTTTATAATTAGTTATTTATACTACGAATTGTTCATGAAATAAACCATTACACCTCTATCACTTTTCGTTAGTATCATTCCCTCCGTCCCACGTATTTTTATCCGTTTTTCATTTTGAGCTGTCCCACGTATTTTTACCCATTCCATACATAACAAAAAATATACTCTACATATTTCCTACTTTTTACACTTTATTCATCAATTCCAACAATTTTATTTACTTTTTTACACTTTATTCATCATTCTCAATAACTTTATTCACATTTTCTCTCTAAATTACCAATTTACCTTTATTTTTTCTTACATTATATATTAAAAAAAACACTTCTTAATTTTTGTGTCAGTACAAACGGAAAAAAACCCGGGATGGAGGGAGTATTTTTTAAAAAAAAAATTAAAGTATTTGTCATTCAATATTTTTTACAAAAGTATTTGTCATTCAGTATTTTTTACTTTTTTATTTTTTACTGACAAGGGTAATACACAACACTTTGATAACTATTTCCCCGAGTCTCTTCTGAACTAGTTTACTATACATTTTAATGATACAAAATTACTCTTTAATATTTAAAAAAATTACTATCAGAAGAGATGAACTATTAATTAACTCGTCAAATATTACTTATCTTTACAAAATATAACAAAATGTCCAAATTTGAGAAGTAAAACTGTTTTATTCAAATATGTAATAATTCATCGTTCTAAAATACAATTTTGATAAAATCATGTTATAGTTGAAAGGGGATTCCTCCTGCCTTTCCTCTCCTTAGGACCAATCTTTATTTCTTTGTTTCTTTGGGTGCAGTAATATGGCTTACGCAAGTTTGAAAACAATTTGTCCACATACGACATTTCGTATCCCTTAGAAAAGCAAAAAAAAAAAAAAAAAATCCGCATATTCTTCAGCACAATAAGAGTAAGACTGTCCATTTAAAAGTGAAGAAAAAAGAAAAAGAAAACTGAAAAAAGGAGTTGGCTCGGCTCGGCTCGGCTTGAGCTGAAGTTGATGAGCTGGTCGGTCTAAACGTGATTTTTCGCTTATATATTCCCTCATTACTCACGAGAAATTGATTAAGCGGATTTTAATACATTAATCATAAATTAATATGGCTGGTTTTATAAAACAAAAGTACTGTTTTCTTTTAGACAGTTGTGCCCTCTGCATCCACTTTTAAAAATGTATACAAATATAAACAAAAACATATAGTATAATTATGAAAAAAAAAACGTATACAATTTAATTGTTAATTTTTTTAATGAAAAATTGAGTGTAAAAAAAAAATACATTTATTAAAAAAACATGTAATATACACTATTGAATAAAAAGTTATACACATAGATGCTAGTTTTTTTTTTAATTATGAAATACTTAGTGTGAAAAAAATATACAATTATTAAGAAACACGTATACAATATAAAATAACTTGTATACAAAATATAATAAAAAATTATATATATATGGGTGCACCCTACACCTGGGTGCACCTAATATCAACTCTTAAACAAAGGCAAAGACTTGTGTGAGACTGTCTTACGTAAGGGCTTACGTGAGACGGCCATAAAGTGATTACTTTTATATAGGAAAGTGATAATAAATTAATAAAAATTATTAATGTTATTTCATGAACAATTTATAGTATAAATAAAAAGTGATAATTTTTTATAACAAAAGTAATAATGATTTATAGCGAAAGCAATAACTATTTTAAAAAGTTAAAAATTATCTCACGTGAAACGGTTTCACGCAAGACCTACTCTTAATTAGACAAATAACAATTAAACAAAAATTAATACTAGTAGTAATTTATTAGGGACAAAACTTATATGAGACGGATAAAAAGTAATAACATCATTAATTATCACTTTTGTTATAAAATATTATCATTTTTGCTATAAAATGTTATTATTATTTAGTTATAACATAAACTATTCATGAAATAATTTACTGAATTATTATCATTTTTCATTGATTGAGTATCATTTTTTATTATTAATGTTATCACTTTTACTTTTTAGTCGTCTTACATAAGGACTTGTGTGACTTATGTGAGACAATATCACACAATTTTTTTTATATAATCAAGATTAATTACTTCAGTTAATTTCCTGATTATTAAATTACATAAACCAATGTATTTTAATTAATAATTAATTATTTATTCAATGTATAATAGTAATATGTAATTATTTGTTGTTTTTTTAGTCATTCTCTTGTGAGACGGGTCGACCCATCACTAAAGTATGTTTGTTATATAAATAAAGTATGCTTATTAATTTATAGTTAAAATATACTATCAATAATAAATTATATTATAACACGCTAAAATCATACTTTAATGCATAATTCAACATAATTTAACAATCATTAAACACATTTTATCTATTATACAAGCATACTTTAATACATCTCACAAACTGTCCTATATAAATAACGTCTCACAAAAAAAATTCTTCTATAATTTTTGTTATAAATAAAATTTGTAACTACATAACGTGATACACCGCAGTCATGCAGGGAATATATATATATATATATATATATATATATATATATATATATATATATATCAGCAAAAAAAATATCATTGCCATAGGGTATAAAACATACCCAAAAATTACAAGTTAAACAAGTTTACAATGATTAACATTCTAGTACCATCCTCGGGTTATCTAGCTAATCACAAAATAAAAAATTTGAGCATCCTATCTTATGTACATAAAACCAACTCCAAATTAAGTCTAACCTTAATATTTTCAACAATTTTCTCAACAGAAAACTCAACACCATTAAATATCATATCATTTCTATCTCTCCATAGTCTCCAAATTACACATAGCCAAATAGTTACTGCCACTTTCTTCCTCATTTTACCTCTCAATATTCGACTATGTACAATGAGGTTAGATAGAATACGAGAATAGAGATAAGTATAAATACCCAACCATTTAAAGCAAGTCATCCATACCTCATGTGAAATTGAGCATTCGAAGAGAACGTGTCTTTCAGTTTCAATATGAGTTTCACAAAGTGCACATTTCGAATCCTCCATAGAATGCATCAAATTTCTTCGAAGCAAATTAGCTCTTATCGGTAGCCTGTTTCAAAGGACTCTCCATGCGTGGGCTATAACTTTTAATGGTGCAAAAGTCTTCCAAATGAGCTTGAATCCATGCATCCTTTCTTCATCAAACGGTGTCATTTCTCTGAGTTGTAAGCACTCCTCGTACTATAGTGCTCATTAGAAATTCCCATCCATCTCCATGAATCTGCAACTCCCTGTCTCAAAGTAAACCTGTTAAGAATAAATAACATCAAATTAAAGTTATCAAGTTCCTATCAAACAAATTTCTTCTCCGCTCCCAACTCCATCTCCACATCTCTCCATCCCACACCCCCATATCTCTAACCCAACTATTATTATTTCTACAAAGTTGAAAAAGACGTGGAAATTTCAACTTTAAACAACCCTCTCCCGTCCAATCATCAACCCAAAATTTTGTGTCCATGCCATCACCTAACATCCTTACTAATTTATTTTTAAACCACCCACCCCCTTCTCCAAAACAAAGCCTCATCACATCCCTCCACCACCCTGACCATAATCTATCCCCACCTCCACTAAAAGAAACATCCACCAACTCATCCCTTACCCCGTATTCGGATTCCACTACCCTTACTCACAAGCAGTTTTTTTCCCTCAAATATCTCCATACCCATTTGCCTAACAAAGCTTTATTAAAAAGCTCTAAATATTTTACCCCAAGACCCCCCTGATCTTTTGATTTACACACTGCTCTCCACTCAACCCATGCAATCTTTCTAATACCCTCCCCACCCCCCATACAAAATTGCATTGTAAACTCACGATATCACATAAGGTTTTTTTAAGAATTTGATAGAAAGATAGGTAGTAAAGAGGCAAAGATGAAAGAACCGCATCTAGTAAGGTGATTCTGCTGCCTAATGAGATTTTGCTCTCCTCCCATCGCCTTAAACGATTTTTGATTTTGTGTAACACATTAGACCACTCCGCATTATTTTTATGATTTATTCCAACCTTGATCCCCAAATAGACAAACGAAATTGAGCCCACTGAATAGCTGAGAATATCTGCCATTTCTCCCAATGTGTTGATATCAACATTTATTCCAAAAATGCAATATTTCTCAAAATTTACCTTTAACCCCGAGACTAACTCCATACATGTCACATCCTGATTTTTCTTAATTAAAAATTATTTTATTTAAAAGAACTAAGCGAAAGCTTAAAGGAATTAAATTATTAAATATTTAAGAAAACTTGAATTTCCATGAAATAATAATTCCACAATGAAATATTGAATGAAATGCTTAAACTTTAATATAAAATTAAATTTAATGGTGCTAGACATCCTCCAATCCCACCACGCCAGCTCCTTCATCTGAAAATTGGAGAGATAAGGGTGAGCAAAACCACGGCTCAGTGAGAAATCACTACTTATCAAACTAAACATCACATGCAATAATAATTAAGCCATGTAATTACCTCAACCAACCGCATTATAATACTTTCCTTATTCATATCCTCTTTTTATAAATATGTTCCTCTCCATAAAGGTGACAAGACTTCCTCCTTTATTAAGGTCCAGAAGACCTCCTCTTTCATTAGGTTCATAAGATCTCCTCCTTTATAATGGTCCATAAGACCTAGGTACATAAGACCTCCTCCTTTATAGTCCAGAAGACATATTTTCTCTATACTTATCTTTTCATGCTTCATAAGTTAAATTTTAATATCATATTAATTAGCATCACATAAACTTAAAATCAACACATATATTGTTCACATGATCTCAAAATCATCACATATAATGTTCAATGAAAATAAGTAAGAAATCCCTCACCTCAAATAATTTGACCGCAATACTAAAATCGTTCTCCCTCTCTCTTCAGTGTCTCTGAGTGTTTTCCGATTTCTTAGGTGTATATGAGTGTATATAAAAGGAGAGAAAAATAATTGGAGAAATAGCAAACTGGTTATCAAGGATTGAGAATTGTATTTGAGGAGTTAATATTATATGTGTGCGTTGGATTGAATCCCCTTTCTTTTAGGAAAAGGAAAAGTTGAGATAATGGATAAATCCTATCATAAATCAACTACCATCGGATACTAAGTTATGTACCATATATATTTTATATAATAATAATATCCATGATCATAAATCCTTAATAATAATATTCTTAATTATTATAATATCTTGTAAAAATATCATGAAAATAATGTCTATGATATAAATATAAATATAATTATATATTAGTGAGAGGATTATTGAAAGATACGTTGATATAGATATTTTATAAAAAATAAAAAGTACATGTATATATTTATTTATATTGAAAAAATTCAGGTTATTACAATACATCTCAAAATTCTTTTCATAGTTCGAGCATTCTCCACTGACGCCTCCCCCATAAAAATAGTGTCGTCGGCAAACTGAAGATGAGAAATTGTGATGTTGTTCCTTCCTATTTTTGATATTTCAAACAACCCCATCTCAATTGCTTTTGACATGAATATGCTCAAGCCTTCAGCCACAATCAATAAGAGAAAAGGGGATAGGGGATCCCCTTGTCTCAGACCCCGTTCCAACTTGAATTCACCAGATGGGCTTCCATTAATTAACACCGATGCAGTTGCTGTTGACACACACTCCATTATCCATTTTCTCCAAATAGGGTGAAAATTAAAACGCTCTAGCATCAAGTTTAAAAACCCCCAATCCACTGAGTCATATGCCTTAGCGAAATCAATTTTGAAGAACATCCTTCTCAATCTCCTTTTCTTAGCCTCATCTATTGCTTCATTAAGAATCACAATGCTGTCAAGTATTTGTCTATTTCCCACAAAAGCACTTTGATTTTCAGAAATGATAGAATCCAGTACTCTACTTAGCCTCATTGCCAAAGCTTTAGACAAGATTTTGTATACACCTCCAATGAGGGATATAGGTCTGTAATCATTTATACCACTTGGCGCCTCCTTTTTTGGTATGTGCACAATAAATAAAGGGTTCAAACCTTTTACAAGTCTACCATTTTCTGAAATTCAGCAACCATCCTCATCGCATCATCCTTAATTACATGCCAAAATTCCTTGAAAAATGAGAAATTGAATCCATCCGGTCCTGGGCTCTTTGAACTTTCACACGACCACACAACTTCTTTAATTTCATCTTCAGTAAACGATGCAATTAGCATCTCATTATCGAGGTCTGAAATTCTTCTATTAGTGAAGCCTTCAATCAACAATGGTCTTAAGAAGTTTACCTTTTTGAAATGCCTCTTAAAAAACTCAAATATCCCACTTTTCACTTCATCAATTTCATCGCACCATTCCCCATTTAATTCCACACCGATAATCTCATTCATTTTCCTTCTCTTGTTAATCACTTTGTGAAAAAAGCTTGAGTTTACATCTCCCTCTTTGATCCATTTTCTTCGTGATTTCTGCATTAGTAAATTATTCCGCCAATTTAAATCCTTAAGAAGTATTGCAGCAGCATTTTTCTTTAATAACACTTCATGATCGTCGAGACCAAATGTGTCGTCGAGCATATCAAGCCTATAGATTTCAACCTTTTGCTTTTCAATATTAAAATCGATATACCCGAATACCTGTTTGTTCCAAACCTTGACATCCTCCTTCAACTTTTTCAATTTTCCTTGATAACATAACCTCCCCATATTTATTCTCTCAGTCCATTATCTTTTTTCTATTTTCGTTTGTTTTTCATTCGTCTCAATACAAAGTATAGTATTTATTTTATTTTTGGGTTGATGTGACACATAAAATATATTATTATACTCAATCCACTACCCATAAGACTCACATTCAACACTAATATAACTACCAACTACACATTAAAATATTATTTCTCTCACCTCATTACACATTAAAATATTATACTTCTTAATCAACGTGTAAAAAATAAACGAATACCTATAAGCGTTTTGCAATAATACTTAAAGTTTGGGGTCATTTTTATAATTTCTCAAAGGTAAAGATTAATTTGTTCATAATTTTCACTTTTATGTTAATAAAAGAAAATTTACCCCATATGTTTTACCATATATTTATCTAAAAAAAAGTTAGGTTTTTCCGTTTTGAGTTATTGTCCAATTATCCTTATAATTGCAGTAATATTGCCTTGTTTTCGTTGAGAAATGTCGAATCTGATGGAATCTTTTTTATTGCACTAATATTGTCTTGTTTTCGACGAGAAATATCGAATCTGATGGTCACGTGGTATGCACGTGCTTGATTCCAACAAAATCGCCAATTTTCAATGAAAATGGGACAACATTGGTGCAATAAAAAAGATAATGGAACAAATGCTCAAAACATATATTTTTAGGATAAAAAGAGTTGGTCTCCTGTGTCCTCGGGACACACTGTGTCCCCATGAGAACACAAGAATTTATAGTATTAATTTCTGGTGTTCCCATGGAGGCATGGTATGTCCCCGGAGACACATAAATTTTTGCCGGATAAAAATTGTATGGTCAAACTTATGGGGCAAAAATTGTTTAGCAAAGGCTTGTGTGAGACCGTCTTAAGTAAGGGTTTATGCGAGACTGATAAAAGATTATAACTTCTATTATAATGAAAAGTGATACTCAATTAATGAAAAGTGATAATGATATTTCATGAACAATTTATTTTATAAATAAAAAATTCTAACATTTTATAGCGAAAATGATAACTAATCGAGTTAATTGTCAAAAATAACCAAAATGAGAAGTAAAAAATCATTGCCATGAAGATAATTGTTTAACTTCCATATCCAATTGTCCATTTTTGAACTAAAATACCCACACCCAGTTGGAATGCTATATCGGGATTCCGACATCGATTCTGGCATCATTGGATGTCGGATCCAGTGTCGGGGATGTCGGATTCGGTGTTGGAATCCCGACAGGATGATCGGATGTTGGATTCGATGTCGGAATCCAAATATAGCAATCCGACATGATGGAGTATTTTGATCCAAAAATGGAAAATTGAGTATGAAAGTTATATAACTTATTTCATGAAAGACAATGATTTCCAACTTAAAAATTTGATTAGATGGGTCATCCTTCTAATTAATTTAAAAAGTGTAAAATAGTCGCAATTTTCCACCATACTTGCCCAAATTGTTTTTATCTTAATCTTGTATGTGTAAATACAGTTGAAGTGTGTAATTAATCATTAGAAGCAAATAATAAATTTTAAATTACAATCTAAAATGATAATATATAATATAACAGTACTAATTAGATTCGGTATATTTTCACGCTGTCAAATGAATAAATTACGAAAATATTTAGATATTAAAATAATCTATCTAAGGAAATGGAATATCGCATATTTTAATTAGCGCGTTTTTTTTAATAGTATACTATATTTTAGTAACAACTCACAAGTTATTAAGAGAAACAAAATTTGTAAAATAAGAAGAAATTAATGCTTAAAAATAAGAACTTATTAATTCCTGCATATATCATGCGAGTATAATTTCTATTTTTATTATTATTTAAAACAATACTCCCTCCGTCCCATAGAAATTGATATAATTTTTTTGGGCACAGAGATTAAGGAGTATAATAATTTAATGTAAAGTGAAGTAAAGTGAAGTGAGAGAAATAATATTTAATGTGTAGTGGGTAGTTGTATTAGAGGTGATATATGGGCCATGAGAATAGATTAATTGTTTTTGTGTGGGTCTCATGTATTAAAAAGGAAATATGTCAACTTTAGTGAAACAAATTAAAAAGGAAAGTGTATCAACTTGGATGGAGGGAATAGTAATAGATTCAAATCGAAATAAAAAATGATGAAATGTAAATGTTAGGGAATAGTATTTTTATTTACAGTTTTGATACCTCATATACCAGTGTATACTAGACTAGAATATCTCTCTAGTCTCAGACTCCCAGTCCGCAGCCACAGCAGCGAAGAGAGTGGAGAAGGGACCGCGTGGCACTCCATCGGAAAAGGGGGGAAAAAAAAACACCAAAACATCGACGTCTAAAAAGGAATAAAACCCAAGATATCCTCTTCGGACAAAAGAATATTCCCAACTCTACCCTTGGCATATTCTTCCATTAGCGTTATAAACCCGCCCCTCCCCCAATTCCATTTTTCTTCATTTCTTCCTCTTCTCACACCAGGCAATCGTACATCGGAACAATATTCCTTGCAATTCTTGATTCTAATTTTTTTTTGGGGATTTTTAAGGATGAAGTTCGGGAAGAGTTTGAGCAATCAGATTGAGGAAACCTTACCCGAATGGAGGGACAAGTTTTTGGCGTACAAGGAGTTGAAGAAGCAGCTCAAGCTGATTGAGCCGAAGCCTCAGACCAGCGACGAGGAGAGGGCTCTGAAGCGGCGGAGAACTGATGCCGGCGGCGGAGAGAGGGAAACGATGACGCAGGAGGAGATTAATTTCGTCGAGCTTCTGGAGGATGAGCTCGAGAAATTTAATGCCTTTTTTGTTGAGAAAGAGGAGGAGTACATCATTAGATTGAAGGTAAATATTTCCCCGGTTGATTCTACGTCTTTTTCTTTTTGGTTCATCTTTTTTACTTTCTGCAATTGTGCTATTTGAATTTTGCACAATTTTTTGAAACTATTATATTGTTGTCAACTCTTTTGCGTTTCTATTTGTGTTTTCATTTGATGCTGATTTACGGCTGTAATATGACTAAACTACTTGATGAACAATTAGTTGGCTTTTGGGTGGAAAAAAGAAGAAAATTAACTGCCTTAAATAGTTGAGTGGTGTAATTTATTGCAATTCCTCTCATAATTCTTTTATGAAACCTATAATCATAGAATGTTTGGTGTAGTAGGGATTTTTATGGTAGCTGTCTTAGTCATATCAATGAGCCATTTGGTACTGATGATTATGTATTACATATACCCTTTGATTGTGTGGGCAATGAAGGGTTTACTGATTGGTTGGATACATATCTTAATTTTTTAGTCTTTTAGTTATAGTGGGTGTTAATGGATGTTAGTTATCTAGATTATCTGTTGCTCAACTGGGGTGTTTTCCAATCATTGGAAATAATGAACAATTGTTGCGTTTTACTGTTCCTTCATTGCGTTCCGCTGTTTCTTGCCGAAGCATGTTAGTAACAGCATATGCGTATACCTAATACTTGTAGTATTTTGTGTTGATATTTGAAACTTGTAGTAATTTCACATGTGACTTTTGGTGTGCAGGAACTTCAGGATAGAGTGGCAAGAGCCAAGGATAGGAATGATGAGATGATCAAGATTCGGAAAGAAATCGTCGACTTCCATGGAGAGATGGTTTTGTTGGAGAATTATAGTGCACTTAACTACACTGGTAAACTCTTTCACCTTTCTTTAATCTTTAAGACATCTATTCCTGTTGTCTTCTGCACTCAGTTGTAGTTGCTTGTCATCCAATTGTGGGGTTAGAAATGTTTTTAATTGATTATATGTGAGATTGTGTTGACAGCCAGAAACAGAATGAACTTACTATTTTTCCAATTTCACTGAACAGGGCTGGTTAAGATTTTAAAGAAATATGACAAAAGAACGGGGGCTCTTCTTCGCCTGCCATTCATTCAGAAGGTTCTTCAGCAGCCTTTTTTCACCACGGACTTGCTTTACAAGCTTGTGAAAGAATGTGAGGGCATGCTTGACCGTATGTTCCCTGTTAACACATCCCCATCTGAGGCAATGGATGGAAACGAACCATCCACGAGCACAGCATTGGGAGAGGTTCTCATAAAAGAATCCAAGGAGTTTGCAGAGATAGAATACAAGAAGAGCCTGCAAATGAAGAGCACTTTAGCTGCATTGCGCGTTCTAAAGGAAATACGTAGCGGAAGCTCGACAGTCAGCGCCTTTTCGTTGCCGCCGCTCCAGATTAGCGGATTAGAGGAACCCTGGAACAAAATCCCTGTTCTGGAACAACTAGCTAAATAGTGGCAATCCTTGGGAGGGAGAAATGTCTATTGTTCCCCTCTTGTGTGATTTTATATTCTCTCTCTTCTATTTTTGGTGTTTCTAATGTATACTAACAAAGGTTGTAAAATGCATAGTCTTATCTAATGGCATTATGGATTGATTCATCTGGCCATATAATTATTTGCAATGTAAAGAAAGTTTAATACTAAATTACCTTAATGAGCAGCTTTGCCTACTTTTACTGTGTACACTTTCTATGTTTCTTGTTTGGTTGAATTCCCATATGATGAAAAAACCACATGCAAAAATAGTAGCATCATGCACCCATTTTGTACATAATAATGGGTAGAATTTCCATTATATCAACGTTTTTTTTTTTTTAATAACAAATAAGCTCTTGAACTATTCCTCTGTACATTAGCCTCTTAACTAAATAAAATCAAACAGTTAAATTTGGAATTAAAACACAACGCCACTCCTTATTCTTTGAAACGAGAGAATGCCTTGCATCTTGGGACATTTTTTTATCAGAAAATGACACTCAAATTAATGAAAAGTGATAGCTGCATTGAATTATTTTATGAACAATTTATAGTATAAATTAAAAGTGATAACATTTGTAATGAAAATGATGATATCCAATGAAAAGTGATAATTATTTAAGAAAACGTGAAACGGTCCCACGGTGTTGCCGAATTTTAATGATTAGAGTGATATCAAGAACTCAAAATTATTACTAAAAGATTGCACATAAATTCAAGAAATATATTAAGATATTTCTAACTATGCATACAAGTGTGTCCGATTTTAAATTTATAAGTGTGTTTGTTGTGCTCCAGGTTTTTGTTTTTCTGTGTCATTTAGCGATGAATGAAAATGAAATAAGTAAGGCAAACATAAATATATTCACTGGAAATGAAGAAGGGCCAAAGCATAGGGGCCACACGGTACACCACCCACCATCCAAAGCCAAATCAATCAACTAGATAAACGCCCTTCGAACTAATGAAAGGGCATAATTGTCTCATAGTTGATGGATAAACTTTTTTGAATTTAAAACTTTAAAAAATAAAGGAGCCAAATTAAATATTGATCAATGGCAGAGAATTAATTTTATGACTAGAGAGCCCATAAGATTTTAAAACAGGGGTTTAAGGTTTAGTAGGTGGTCTTAAATTTCCAAAGGTAGTTTTGTGATATTTAAATTTTAATGGTGGTACAGTTATAATCAGCTGTGCTCGATGTAGATGGGGTTGGATTTGAGAATTAAAGAATGTTGTGACTTTTTTTTTAAGTTACAATAATGAGGTGGCCTTTTCTTTTAACTTTCTTTATTTTAAAATATCTAACAATTGTAGTGTAGTAATTTCATTTAATCTTGACTACATGCTATAGTATCGTGGATTGAGTCATGTTGGAAAACTCACGTTCACAAATGCACAAACCTAATCATGCATAGAGAGGAATCTCATACCTCTCACGGTATAATTTATGTTGCAGCGGAAGAGTATGTACAAACCAGTTGGTACTCACGTTGATAAACTGTGATCTCTGGATCAAATCTTCAACACGGGGTTGAAAGATTAATTTCCACGATATTGTATTATTGTGGAATATGATGACTGGATTTTGTATGTGATTTCGGGAGAGATAAGACAGCGAGAGAGAAAACGCTTCTCGGCATTCTGTATTCAGCGTAGATGTTCTGCGCTTCGCGCTTAAGCGTTTCAGCCTTGTGTATTTTTTTTTCTGAATACGCTTATCCGTATTCTGTAATTCATGCACGACAACAGCTTAACGCAAGATTTAAAATACACAAGAGAAGTTAAAAACTAACCTTTTAACCCCCCTCTCTCTTATCCACTTTCTCTCATATGTGGATTTATTAATAATTAAATAATATTAATTATTACTTACATCTCCCACTCACATATGAAGTCAAAAGTCATCTGACTCATTTTCTTCATGAATCATATTCTCGCACAGATTAATACATCATGTGACCCACGAGATATGAGTTCTAATCGCTATACACTTGTTAGAGATATATAGCAACTCAACCAGTTTATCAAAGAAACTCAACAAGCTCGCTATACCTCAGAACTCTTGAACATTAACATAAATTGACATATCTATTTTCAATCCCTGAACTTATCAGAGCATATTCAACATTTTTGTAAAAAAACTATATATTCATAATCAAGACCCTGCTTGATTGACTAGTCAATGAATCATTATAGTATATGTTAAATTAAGACGTTCTTCCCATCTCACTAAATATCTACGGTCTCCCATTGTAGCTGCTTTCCAAGACATGTACCGCATCGCCGTTATTAACCATAACTCTTTTGGTAACATGCTAAAGTAGCAACACCAAAGTGAAGATTTAGAATATAGTAGAAAGTCATAAGGGTAACCAATAGATAAGAACTCATACCTTTGAGAAAATAGGGATAATTTCCTCAATCCTGTTGGGGTCAACTTAGTACATATCGTTTTCCTAAAACACATGTCACAATGTGTTTAACTTCCTTCCAAGAAAGCGCATGTCCTATTTTATTTAATTTAAACATCGTGTAAATCAAAGTTCAAGTGTGTCCCATACACTTAACCCGGATATCCTCTCTCCAACGTAGATGATCTCCGTCGATTTAGGTTTACAACAAGTTGGATTCGATTCGTGGCGAAATCTATCCTGATTACATTAATCATTGTAATCTCATCTCTGCACTCCCACTAAGCCAGAGGTGATTGCTCGTATGAGAGAGCTAATCATAATTTGCCGACATAATATATTATATATGAACCATCACATATAATTTATAAAACATATATGTATAGTTAAGCCATTAACTATTCCATTAACATACATATACATATTCAATACATCGTTTTAAATCCTTCACAAACCTAATCCCTTTACATGTACTATGTATACATCTCTAAGAATTGGTTTGGTAAAAGGATCTGCTAACATCAAACGAGTAGAAATGTAACTAAGAATCACTTTCTTCTTGTCTACAATATCTCTAACAAAGTTTAGCTTCGTATCAATGTGTTTGGTCTTTCCATGATATTTGAGGTATTTTGTGTAAGTAATAGCTGCTTAATTATCACAATTAATTAAAACAACTTCCACTGGAGTGTTTGAGATCTCAAAATGTTTTATGAATCTTCTCAACCAAATTGCCTCTTGAACTACAGACGCACATGCCACAAACTCAGCTTCCAGAGTGGACAGTGCTATGCAAGTCTGTTTCTTGCTACACAATGAGATTGCTCCATTATTGAGTAAGAAGACATAACCGGGAGTTGATTTACGTTTATTTAAATCACCACTCCAGTCAGCGCCTGTATACCCATTCAGTGTACTGTTATTCCCTTAATAACAGAGAGAATAATCTGCAGTCAATCACATTGGTATATGGTACTCTGGCCATTTCATTCTTTTCATCTTGAGTTTTGGGACACATTTGCTGACTCAATAATTCGCCTTTCATAATATGAGTATCTATAGGTTTGCAGGTGTCCATCTTGAATCATTATAAAAGTTTCTTGATGTAAGTCTCTTGAGACAAACCAAATAACTTCTTTGAACGATCCCTATGGATCTTCGCACCAAGTATGTACTCTGCTTCACCCATGTCTTTTATTTTGAAATTCGAAGATAACCATCCTTTTATGGTTTCAAGATACTCTTTGCTACTTCCAGCTAGTAGTATGTCATCCACATATAAGAATAGAATCACAAAACATCCATTGGACCGTTTAATGTAAATGCAGTGGTCTTTGTTTATCATAATAAAGTTATATAAGATGACCGTAGTGTGAAATCTCAAATACCATTGTCTAGAGGATCGTTTGAGTCCGTAGACCGACTTCTTCAATCTACAAACTTCATCCTCTTGACCTCGAAGAATAAATCCTACAGGCTGTTGCATGTAGATTTCTTTTTCTAATTCTTCATTGAGAAATGCGGTCTTAACATCCATTTTGTGTAACTCTAAATCCATACCAGCCACTATAGCCAATAGTAGACGAATCAAGGCAAACCTCACTACAGGTGAAGAAGTTTCTTTGTAGTCTATACCCTCTTATTGAGTATAACCTTTTTCCACCAAGCGAGCTTTATACCTCTCTATTGAGCCATCAGCATTTCTTTTAATTTTGAGAGTCCATTTATTCCCAATTGCCTTTCATCCTTTTGGAAGATCTACAAGTTCCCAGACTTGATTTTACTTCATAGACTCTATCTCCTCTTTCATCGCTTTCATCCATTTCTCCTTTACCGGACAAGTCAGAGCTTCTTTGACATTTCTGGGCTCTTCCTTATCTACAGGAGATAGGAGAAACATCTCAATTTTCTATGAAACAAAGAAGGCATGTCCTTCAATATCTTAATGCCTTTTGGGCACATGTTTCCTAGAACTTTTCCAAGATAGTTGTTGATGGTCTTCTGTAGACAAAATGCTCTCATTGGGAATCGTCTGATCCTCAATAGGCAAATATCTATCAAGATCCATACCATCAGCTAAACTACTCCCACTTAGATCTTGTAGGTATTGGTTTTCTATTACCTCAAAAATAGGTTCAGCATTCCTGATGCCCCCTCTACTAGGAAATTCAGTTTCCAAAAAATGAGCATTACGTGATTCTGTCTCAGTTAAGCTCCCATCCTGATCTCCTATGAACACATAACCCTTAGAATGTTCGCAGTATCTTATGAAGATACACTTTTTACTTCTAGGACCCAACTTTCTATACTGACTCGATGAATCATGTACGTAAGCTGCTGATCCCGAAGCTCTAAGGTTACTCAAGTCAGGTTTTCTACCCGTCCAAAGTTCATATGGAGTCGAAGCAACTAACTTAGAATGCACATGATTAAGCACATAATCTTACGTTAGTAACGCATCTTCCCAAAAAGAGATCGGTAGATTAGCTTGTGCCATCATGGATCTAACCATCTCCAACAAAATCCTATTCCTTCTTTCAGCAACACCATTTTATTGAGGTGTATAAGGAATAGTTAATTATCGGATTATACCCGTTTCATTACAAAATTCCTTGAATTGTTCTGATAGATATTCACGTCCTCTATCAGTTCTTAAAACTTTGATAGATTTGTCTATTGAATTTCAACTTCACTCAAGCATTGTCTAAAACAATCCAATGCTTCAGACTTATGAGATATCAAATAGACATATTCAAACGTGAATAATCATATCAATGAACGTAATGAAATAGTGAGCTCCATGTTGTTCTCTCACAGTTACAGAACCACATATATCAGAATGAATTACTTCTAATGGAGATTAAGACACAATAGCTATAGCAAAAGGTTTTCTAGTCATTTTGCCAGCAAGATAATGTTCGCATTTGGATAATTCGACTTTAGAAGAAAAATTCAATAATCCTTCTTTTACAAGTCTATTCATCCTATCTTGTCCAATATGACCTAATCTAGCATGCCAAACATCATCATTCATATTTGCATTACTAGAAGAACAAGCATTTAGCGAATATGAATAATCATCATAATAACAAAACGCCATTCTATTACTATTTAAAACCATAAAGTCGTTACTCATATGTCCAGATGCATAACAAGTATCATCAATGCTAATTACCACAGTGTTTTTAGTAAATAATACATCATACCCAAATTAAGCAGAACTGAAACAGAAATTAGATTTCGCGTGATCTCTAGAGCATAAAGAACATCATGTAGAATAAAGGTCCGACCATTGTCAAGGTTCAATTTGCAAGTCCCAAGTCCTTTGACTTCGACTCAAGCATTGTTTTCTACATATATCCACCTAGTCACCTTTGGAACACGGCGAAAGTACTTGATGAGAGTGAAAATAAGCGTGTTTTAGTGTCCAATTTAACACTTTTTTGATGAGAATGATTGTCATATATTAGCACGAATATCTTATATTTAATATATTTGAGAAAAAGGTGCAATTAAGGTATTTTGTTGTGTTTTAGGTGGAAAAAAGATCAAAAATGCAATATTGGAGAAAATGTGCAATTTGTGCAAAGATGCTGAAAAACGCACGTCCAACTTGTGTAATTTTTCTATATTTGTGTAGAGCTCTGAATTAGAAGTACAATACATGGTTGGAAAGCCACAGAAGAGAGAGTTGTTTTGGCATAAATAATACCCCAATCGGATTCCAAACGAGAGAGTTATGATCAAAGAAGTGACGTCGCGCACGCTGTGCCAAACAGAATGGCTATTCCACTTTGCATGACTTGTTACACCTTCAAATATTGGAGTTTCTGTGAGTTATTTATATGAATAGAAATCCAAGGAAGAGTGGATTGCGTGAGCACAAGAATTATACAAATCGGAGGTCGGATGTAGAAGTTATGTGCGAAACGGTGAGACGGCACAAGATTGTTTGACCAGAGGAGATCTGTTCAACCAGCATCATCTTGGTCGAACGGGTGAAGTTTGGTCGAGCAAAATGACCAAATTTTTATAGAATTATTGCTCGACCAAGGAAAGTTTGGTCGAACGGAATGTCGCTGATGCGATTTTTGGTAGTTTTGGGTTTCTTTTACCAAATTTGGCGTATGTCTCAAGTAAAAGCCCATCCAAGGTCCGTGAGGAGCACTTTACAAGTATAAAAAGGGATGTAGAGCACATCAAAAAGGAGATTGGAGAGATATTAGATTGGATTAGAGAGAACCACAAAACAATACTACACCCCACAAAGGGGGGATCATCCCCCAACCATCATCCACATCCGTTCTTCCATCCATCCATCACTTTGAAGATTCGTCCGTGGAATCAAGAGGAGAACCAAGAGGAGAACCAAGAGGAGAATTCAAGATAGAGAAGGACGCAACGATTTCACATCTATAGTTTATTTCATTTCTTAATTTATCTTGTAATTTTCCAGACATCCGGGTAAAATCTATCCAACACCCATGATTATTCTTCGTAACATCATGGGCTAGAGCCTTTTTGGTAGAACTAGGGTTGTGAAGGTTTTTACGAATTAATTGATCTTTCATGTATAAACTCTGCACAACATTACTTGTGGTTTATTTTATATAAGACTATGCCTTTTAAATTCATACTAACAGTCATTTTGTGCATCATTAAATGTTATGTAGAGTCTGAATACATATCTTAGTTATTGGTTGAGTGCGTTCACTGCTGAGCAGGATTACATGTTATAATTCTAAGTGAAGGGATTCCGAAGTCTTATTAGAACTATCTTATATAAATACTTGTTAATTGAATATTATTCGGGTTAATAAGTAGGATAAAGAGTATAACTTCATAGTACCTATAAAGGGAGATCATATCGGGTTAGAGTACCAATTGGCCAGGGAAATAATTGATACTGATAGTACCTAGAAAGAGGGGGTGGAATTATATCTCTTGCTCTGAGGTTATTCACACGTGTTACACGCATGTTTACTTGTGTTTATAGAGTATATATGCATGGTTTAGTGATGCGTCCATATTTCACAAGGTAGAGTCGGACATCAACACACGGAAGGGAAATTAATAAGTGAAACTGAATTTTCCTAGAGCTACCTATTCTCCTACTTGATCCACTTTCGTATTCTTCTAAGTGCTTTTATTTTATTTGTTATTTAATTTAAATCTTGTAGTTGCTAATTAAATCCATCAACTTTATTGCCTTGTCTTAATTAATTTAGTAAATAATTAAATTGATAATACACCGTCCTTTGGATTTGATATTTCACTTGGTAGCTTGCTTAAGCTGTAACTGATATCCTTAATACTTGGGGATTAATTTTGCGTGCAAAGAAAACGCGCATCAGTACTAAAGCTCATCTGTCTCTCGTCACATAGTCCGTTGCTCCTGAGTCTATAATCCATAATGGATAAGAATCAGACAGCAAGACAGCGCTCGAGACATTAATTTCACACAAAATAGAATAAGATGAATCTACCTTGTCCCTCCTGGGCTCAGGGCATTCACACGCATAATGACCAAGCTTACTATAATTGTAACATGGATCTTGCTTTTATCCTTCTTATTCTTTTTGTCACGCTTCTTTTCCTTTTTCCATTCATCAGTTTTAGTTGGATTATTTTCAGGCTTACCACCACTACCGTCAGATCATCTTTCCCCAGAAGAAGGTTTTGAGGCTCCGAGCCTCTCATCTTCCAGCTTAACATGACGAGCAGCATCATTGAAAGTTTTAATGCTTTCATTATGTGTCAAGTTGACTTTAAGATGTTCCCAACGATCAGGTAAAGAGCGGATCAGGGTTTTGATTTGTTGTTCATCAGAGAGTATGTGACCGGCAGTCTTAAGTTCGATAATCATATTAGACATCTCCCTGAGATGTTGTCTAATGTTATGTCCAACTTAATAGTCAACTGCCTAAGCCTTGTAACCGATGTACCACCATACCTCTCATGCAGATACACCCAGATATCATGTGCGGTGGGATGTTGCTCACATTCATGGATCATCGGATCGATTACTGAGCTTACAAGGATACCACGTGGAATGAAATTTTTCTTTTTTTCATGCCTAGTACGCTTCTTGGTCACGCCTCCCTTGATTTCTAATTTCCGCGCCTGGATCAGCCATCACTTGGTTTGTAGCATCCAATGTATCTTGTTTATCCAAAAAATACCATATTTTATGACACCATGTGTCATAATTGTCACCATTGAGTTTCTCACCATCATTCAACTCAGCGACAATTGATTTCGATTCTATGATCTTTAATAGAGATTAAAAATGATTCAGTATGTTAATAATATTTTATTAAGTTTTACGTTAAGCCAAACAGAGACATCTCAATAAATAACACAAGACTTGACCTCAAAAAATAGCTCGGAGACTACTAATCATTAATCTCATCATGTGTTATAATACTAGATTCTTGCTTCAAAACGTAAAAACACATTGCTCAAGTAATTAATCAAATAACATTGAACAACCACTTATAAATCGAACTTAAACAACCATCCACAATAGCAAAAACACCAAGTCTTACAAGTCATGAACATAAAATTCTAATGAACTCCATGAGTTTCCAATTAGAAATACAATGGAAATAAATTAGCGATAAATACTGATTGTATTTCTTAATTTATCACTAGATTTAAAATAACATTCCCAATCAAATTCTGTAGTCCCCACACTAAAGGCAGCTCGCCCTAGAGGATCTATATGAGGATTCTTTATCTGACGTTTATCTCGACCACTTAGTCTCAAAAAATCAGAACGTCGAATTCTTCCCATCCTCAAGCAGGCTGATCTCATTACTCGAAATCGTTTTGCTATAAATCAAATGCATCATCTGGTTGTAGAGTTCAATCAAAACAATTGCGTGGCCTCTTATGTTGTGTGTAGGATTCATTTTATAATTCAAGAATTCATGGAGGACCTCATCTTTAGTCCTAATGTCTTCCTCTGTAATTGTTCCCGATCTTGACATGCCTCTGAGAAAAATGAGCAACCAAATATCAAACACACCAATGTTAGTCAAACTAAATCACATGAATTTTCTCTCCATATAATGCATATGGAAACAAATCTTTCCAAGATGCAATAGGTATATTCACAAATGAATAAGTCCAACTCACTTTGGCTCCCACTTTCATAGGCTACAGGAGTTTGAACAATTATAACATTACTTAACACTATGAATTAGAATTAAATGACATATTAAGGTGCATTATTACCAAAAATTGCAACCAAATAACCACTCCATAGGTTTGTATTATACAAATATATCATAAAATAAAATAAACTACGAATACAAACTTAAGATGACGTCAAACACACTTGAAAACGTCACCATTGAACTCCACACGTCGAAACACTTCAGAAAACATCATCCAGTTACCGGAAAACACCTCCACACGCCACCCACGTGCAACCACGCGCCTGGACGTGCTCTCACGCACCGTCACGCGCTGGCTGTCGGAAGGGTGCTGCCGGCGCATGTACCACATGCGCCGTTTCTAGAGAAGGTATTTGTCGGTGCGTGGTCCCCATGCACCACCGCCGACTAGCGTGTAGGTTTCACGAGCCGTGGTCGGAACTGCCGTATGCCGGAGCGTGACCTTCACGTGCCACCACCTGTCGCCTGCCCTACGGTGGCTGCGGTCCCGAGTTGACCCGCCAGGTTTGACCCGGTTCAGCCGGGGCTGACCCGATCCGACACAATGCAGAGACAGTTATATTAATTATAGAAAGGTCACTGAACTTTCTTTAATTTTAAAAAAAAGACCCTGCAACTTTCTTAAACTTTGCGAATTTGGCCCAATTTCGGGAAAAATTTCAAAAAATCATAACTTGAGTTTTATAAGGCCAAAAATTGCACAAAAATACTGACAGACTCCTCTTGACGAGGCCTTTCCAGTGGTATAAATAAAACATGATTTTACTTGCACAGAAAAATGATAAAAATTTGAACCCGTGAAGAGTTTGAATGATTAAATTCGTCAACAACATGGAATTGCCACTAGACACATTAAAATCTGCCTTTAACTCATACGTATGATCAGTCAACAACATATAAATCAATAATCATACCACTTAATCATGAATTATGTATGAGTAAATAATATTTCGTAAAAAGCAGAAAACTAAAAAATCATGAAATTCCAGAAAAAAACACGGAGTACCAACCATTGGCTCTGATACCAATGTTGGAAAACTCACGTTCACAAACGTACAAACCTAATCATGCATAGAGAGGAATCTCATACCTCTCACAGTAGAATTTATGTTACAGCGGAAGAGTATGTATAAACCAGTTGGTACTCACGTTGATAAACCGTGATCTCTGGATCAAATCTTCAACACAGGGTTGAAAGATTAATTTCCACGATATTGTATTATTGTGAAATATGATGACTGGATTTTGTATGTGATTTTGGGAGAGATAAGACAGCGAGAGAGAAAATACTTCTCGGCGTTCTGTATTCAGCGTAGCATTCAGCGCTTCGCGCTTAAGCGTTTCAGCCTTGTGTATTTTTCTTTTCTGAATACGCTTATCCGTATTCTGTAACTCATGCACGACAACTGCTTAACGCAAGATTTAAAATACATAAGAGAAGTTAAAAACTAGCTTTTTAACTCACTCTCTCTCTTATCCACTTTCTCTCATATGTGGATTTATTAATAATTAAATAATATTAATTATTATTTACAAGTCAACTAATAAGCTTATAATCAATTCTCCTCTCAAATCTCACTGATCATTGTTTCTTAATTTAACTTAACATTCTGTATAAATATAATCTAAATTCATTGTAAATTATTCTCTCTTAATGTTACTATCAATTTAGATTTTCCATAATAAACTTCCAATTAGAGTTCTTCAACAAAAATCTCCTCATCAAGTTCCTTACAATTCCATTCCAGATTACAATTTTCTCAAAACCTTTGATTATTCATGTTTTTCCTACTTAGGCCTTACAATAGTAATAAATTCTAATATAGGTCCACTAAATATTTATTTCTTGGTTATAGCTTATCTCATAAAGGATACAAATGTTATGTCCTACTGGAAAATTGTATATTGCAGCCACAGTTGAATTCAATGAGGAAGAATTTTCATATTCCATGTTGTTTGCAATAAAAAAAAAAATTCTACCTCAGTTCCCACATATACTATACCTCTTCCTATTCAAGCATACAACCTTGTGTCACCTAATTCTTCAGAAACAACTCATTCTCCATCAAATTCCCCATTGCCGTCAGCCCGTTCATCTACCTCCAACTCCGATCTTGCTTTATCTAATTCGCATTCTATATCTAATTTTCATCATATTTCCTCTTCATCCTCAGACTCATCATCCCTACCATATCACACTCAACATGGAACCACCTCTTCTCATCCCATGATAACAAGATCAAAAATGGGAATTTTCAAACCAAAGATCTATACAACTTCTTCTCTTTCACCACCAAGTTCTAAACCACTTACTGTTCAGCAAGCTTTAATGGACCCTAGTTGGTTGGATGCTATGCAGGCAAAGTTGAATACTCTCATGAACAATAAGACATGGACCCTTATTCCGGCATCCTCATATATGAATGTTATTTTTAATAAGTGGGAGTTTAGAAGTATAAAGTAGGTGGAACCTTTGAGAGACTTAAAGCCAGACTTGTTGTAAAAGGGTTTCAACAATATCCAGGTATTGAGTATTTTGAAACTTTTAGTCCGGTGGTCAAAGATTGCACAGTCTGATTGATTATCAATCTTGCTATAACTTTCAATTGGAAAATTGAGCAAATTAATGCTTTTCTCAATGGCATTTTGAACGAGCAAGTTTATATGTGTCAACTTGAGGGTTTTGTGAACTCTCAATTTCCAAATAATGTTTCAAGCTTAACAGTCACTCTATGGTTTGAAACAGGCTCCTCGAGCATGGTTTAATACACTAATTTTTTTTGTTCTCTTTGGGATTTAAAGTGTCAACATCTGATAATTCCTTGTTCTTCAAAAATAAATTTTTTATTCTTGTTTATGTTGATGACATTCTTATTGGTGGGGAAGATTCTACAGCCGCTGCAAGAGTCATTGCAAAATTGGGACATGAGTTTGCTCTTAAAACACTTGGTGAAGTTAATTATTTCTTGGGAATGGAAGCCATTAAAACATTAATTAGTTTGCTTCTATCACAAAAGAAATATGTTCTTGATCTTTTATGCAAACAAAACATGTTGAATTGCAAGGCTAGTTCTACACCTATATGTGCTAAAAATAAACTAACTTTATTGGACAGTAAACCTTTTACTGATCAGATTTTGTATAGAAGTACAGTTGGAGCCTTGCAATATTTAAAAATTACTCAGCCGGATATTAGCTTTGCTGTAAATAAGCTAAGTCAGTTTCCTCATGCTCCCACATAAAATCATTGGACAGCTTGTAAACATATTTGATTTGAAAAGCACTTGTCATGTAGGACTACATTTTGAACCAGTAAAAAGATTTCATATTGAGGGTTACTCAGATGCTGATTGGGCATGTTGCCAAATGATCGTAGATCAACCGGAGGGTATTGCATTTTCTTCGGTAAGAATCTTATTACTTGGAGTTTAAAGAAACAATAGGTTGTTTCTAGAAGAAGCAGAGTCAGAATATAGAGCATTGGCGGATACAACTGCTGATATAATTTGGTTAAAGTCAATTGATAAGTCATAATTTTACACAATTATTTTGGATAAATTCATTTCTTTACGCATGAGTTGTGGGTTATTACATGTCAATTTCAATGTCACACATATATGTTTTAATTATTTTATTTCTTGTCCAAAATAGGCCAAAAGGCACATTTTCAAGGAGATATTTTATCAACAAGTCAAAGGTGCCTAATTAATCACCATAATGGAGAGGAGGAATTTACGTCATCACCCTTACAGCTCATCATAGTGAGAGATACATCTCTCCCGGATACTTCTAGAAAAGGGGAAAATGAGGCCAAAAACATGAAAGATAGTGATGTTGACGACCTTCGATGTTGAAGAGGAGCAGCGATTGGATACGGGAGGAGACAACTCATGAACAAAGTTTTTCAGTTTTGTCATTTTTAATTGAGTTTTAAATATGTAATTTAGTTTCTAGTCCAAGGATTGTGAATCTCCCATCGAATGTTTATTTTATTGTCTTAAATTTTATATTGTAAACTTTTATATGAATTCATCTTGTTATATGCACCGAAATGATTTTATAATAATTTGATAATTATTTTAGACTGGACATCTAGATTAATTATTAAATTATTAATTGCTATTCCATGAATTACAATCTGTAATTGTTGTAAGAATTAAATTAAGTGGCAAAATAGAGGAAGGCCCTCTAGGTGTAATAAGATCTAGATTCGTGTGATTCCTAGTCGATTTTCATAGCCTAGTAATTCTAATTAATGTTTGGTGTCTTAATGCATTTGCGAGTCCGAATCTGTTAAGGTTGCTCGTAAATAGTGTAATTTAGTGGTCGTACCCTGAATTTCTAACATAAGAACATTTCGGGTTAATTTGGTCGTACCATTAGTCTAGGAATTTGAGTTTGTATAATTGTTAGCAAGTTTAATTATTACAATTTTATAAATTAGGATATGGGTGGGGATCAAATCCTTGGACTAGGTTTGTTTTATTTGTTTTCTTAATTTTATGTTTTTGCTCTTTCAATTTTTTTTTTATGTTTAATAGTTGTTAGAATACATCCAATCCCCCCCTTCTGGTTACTTTCTAAAACACGTTAAATTTAATCAAAATTCTATTATTCCATTGGGTTCGACCCTTACTTACCCTACTACATTGTAGAGGATTTGTTTAGTAATTATAAATATTATTTTTGGTGCCGGCGACAGCACACCAAATTTTGGTTCAGGAAATTGGGGTATCTTTTGAACAACCTTCCATAATTTGGTGTGATAGTGTAAGTTCTGCTGCACTTGCATCTAATCCAGTTTATCATGCAAGGACTAAACATGTTGAAATAGACATACACTTTGTAAGGGAAAAGGTTTCTTCAAAAGAATTAGATGTCAGGTTTGTCCCTTCAAATGAACAGATTGGTGATATGCTCACCAAGCCATTGTCTGTTGGAAGGTTCAGCTATTTGTGCTCAAAACTACCTCTACAAGAAATAAATGTCCAGCTTAAAGGGGGAGTGTTATAGTATCGTGGATTGAGCCAACTAACAAGTTCGTAATCAATTCTTCTTTGTCAAATCCCACTGATCATTCTTTCTTAATTTAGCTTAACATTCTGTATAAATATGTAACCTCAATTCATTATAAATCATTCTCTCTTAATGTTAGTATCAATTTAGACTTTCCATCACTAGAGAGATGTTGTGAATTCAACAAATTATCAAATCTGATTATAGAGAATAACTATAGAATCAAATATGATTATAGAGAATAACTATAGAATCGTAAATGATGTGTCTTTTTTGTATTGATCCCAATAGAGCATTTATACACCCTTACAACACTATATATAATCAACACAAATAAATACAAAGATATTCAAATAGTGATTTTAGCTAATCTTGACTATATTCCTTAATACGCCATATGAAATGAAAGTTCTATCGACAATGGACATTTTGGAATGGAGGACACTGAAGCATTACCTTTGAAGAGGTTTGGTTAGGATGTCAACAATCTAATCCAGTGAGGAGACACTAGACACCCGAAGAACACCCTTTGCAGTGATATCACGAACAAAATGAATGGCGATCGTGATATGCTTTAACCTAGAGTGAAGCATTGGTGTGGCACTAATCTGATTGCACTTATGTTATCACAAGGAATTCGTTGAGAACATGGCATACATAAGTCAAGGTTACGAAATAAATATTGTATCTAACATATTTCCAAAGTAGCAGAGGCAAGTGATCGATACTTTGCTTCAATAGAGGAGCGTGCCATACCATTCTGCTTCCGAGACTGCCACGAAATTGGGTTAGGACCCAAGAATACCAAGTACGTTGATGTTGACTAACCATCCGCAAGAGCGCTGTCATAATCACTATCCGAGTAGGCAGAAAAGGTAAGAGATTGACGCTTCCGTAGCAATAACTCATGGTGCATAAATGTTTGATTAAAAAATTAAGTTTTTTCTCAAAAAATTAAAGGTATAAGTTCTTATACTAAAGAGTTTAATATGTAATATTAAAGGATACAACTTTAAAAAAACGTGAGATTTGAAGGCATAATATCCCAAAAATACACAAGTTTTAACATCTTGTAATTGGAATTATGCAATGGATTATGAATAGCTTTAATTGAATGGTCAACAATGAATCATTTTATAAATTTTAAATACCATGGTTACTGTTAAAAAAAAAACTTGAAAATGTCAAGCTTAATGGAACTGAACTCAAACTTGCGCTTGATTTTACTTATTCATCAATTCTTTTTTCAAACGAGTAATATATATTATTCCCAAGAATTGAGTCGAGTCTAAATATTAATATTTGGCTTAAGGTCAAGCCGAGCTCGAGCATGAAAAAATTAAACGAGTCTTGATTACATCATTAACTTTGACTAAATTATGCTAAAAAAAGATATTTTATAATATATAGTATTATAAGGGTGTTATATTGTGTGTTGTTTTTATTGTTGGGTGTGCAAGTTATTTTGGGACGAATTTGTAAGGAAGTCTTTTTTAAGGGGCGTAGGATTGTGTTCTCATGGAGCACGGTATGTCCCGAGGGCACCCCTCTCTTTCAAGAGGATTCGCGGCATGTCAAGGATTCGCGGCATGTCAAGCCCTGGTAAGGTTCTTCGCTTTGCATCGAATTAAACCACATGCTCCACCGCTTGTGCGGGCCCCGTCAATTCCTTTGAGTTTCATTCTTGCGAACGTACTCCCCAGGCGGGATACTTAACGCGTTAGCTACAGCACTGCATGGGTCGATACGCACAGCGCCTAGTATCCATCGTTTACGACTAGGACTACTGGGGACGGGCGCAGAAACTTTTGTCAGTGTTCTGAAAATGATCGGCCGGTTCAATCGGGAACCGGCCAGAAAACCAATCTGATTACCCCTAAAAACTGCTTTTGGAGTATAACCGGAAAAAACCGGTTCGAACCTGCAAAAATCGGAATAATCGGTTGGGCCGGCCGAACCGGATATCCCCAGTTATAATTGTTTTTTCCTCTACGATATGCGCTCTTCGTCCCAAACCACCAGATCTGTGATCTCCGGAGGCCGTCGAACTCTGTCACCAACGTGCGCAGCAAGCAGATCTGTAATTTTCGGTGGCCGTTGCAATTCCGGCAGAAGCGGTGCAGTGCGCGCAGGTGGCCGTCGCGATTCCGGCAGAAGCTATGAGACGCGATTTCCGGCAGAATCTGTGCGACGCGATTTCCGGGCAGTGGCCGACGATTTTCCAGAAAATAAGTTCTTTCTTGGGAGCAGGAAAGAAATCTCAGAGGGATTGCGTGAATCTTTCAATTTTCAAAGTTGAAATTTCAATTTGAATTGGGAGTTGGGATTTCAATCTGACGAGTTGGGATACAGTAATAATTGAGTCATTTAAACACATTTTTAAGGGACGTCACTAATAAATTAATATGGGCTTTATCATTAATTATTTTGGGCCTCATAATTTGTTATCAAATAGAGCAAATGGGCCTTTAACTATTTTTTTTATTTTTTTTAAAAAAATAATATTATAAAAAATATATAATTTATATTTTTCCGGTTGATCCGTCCGGTTCGACCGATCCGACCTTGAACAGCTAGGGTCACCGGTTCGGCCTCCGATCCGGTTTTCTAATCACTGGCTTTTGCCTTAATAAAATCCAATTTAACTTAAATTAATTTGATAGTAAAATAATTACTCACTCCGTCCCATAGAAGTTGACACACTCTTTTTTGTTTGTCCCACGTTGACACAATTCCTTTTAAATACATGAGACCCACACAAAAACAATTAATCTATTCTCATGAACCCCACATATAACCTCTAATAAAATTACTCACTACACATTAAATATTATTTCTCTCACTTCACTTTACATTAAATTATTATACTACTCCTTAATCTCCGTCCCAAAAAAAATTATACCCACTTCTCTAAACCTCTGTTTAAATGCAAACATTTGTGTCGAACTTAAAAAGTGCAAATTGTAGGTGGTTATTAGTTATGACTGTGCAGGTCAGATAGAAGTGTTGAAAAACTCCATGCTTGCACTCTGGATGATGTCAATTTCAATAAATTACCAAAAGAAAAGAGGGCAACCATAAATTAGGGCACACATTCTGTATCAATTGCAACTGTAGCTGTGTAATTTTCGTTTTTGGTAAGAGAGAAAGAATGACACTCGATGACACCAGTTCCATATACGTTGGTGGCCTACCCTACGATATCTCAGAGGATGCCCTTCGCAGAGTTTTCTACGGTTATGGCGCCATAATCGCCGTCAAGGTTTGCTCCTACCCCTGCCTATCGCTGTTTTCTCTTACCTAGGTTTTGAAATATAAGTCATTGCCAATTCCAAATCCTTATTTCATAATTCTACTGAACTTGAGCTTTGGACTTCACCTTGTAAGTTTGTATGGTTTCCTCTGTTCTCATGAATTTCCATTACCAGATTTGTTGTATACGTATTTTTTCTTCTTGTAGAAGTTCATTTTCTGCATTCAAGCCACTGCTTAAGTATGCTATTTAGTTCAATGTGCAAGTTAGTTCAATTGACATCGTTAGGTTTCCATAATAACTAATCTATTGATGCTGTTTGGGTAGGTTCATTTCTTCATAGCTCAAGTAGATGAAATTTTATTTTATGTGGCATTTGAAAACTTCCCACCAACCACATCTCTTAATTATAACGCAATCATCTATTTTCCAGTTTCAAATATCTGCACAGAGATTTTTTTTTTTGAGTCAGATGTTTCCTGGGAGCTGTTTCAATCTTCGCATCTGCTAAGGTAGAAGTTACTAGAACCATTTACATGACTTTGTTTGACGTCCTACGTGGGATTTTGAATTTTAGAAATTCTTTCAGTCCGAGAAGTTATGTTAGCGTCCTAAATCATAGAAACACGAATTGACACTTGTGTGCTCGAACATATGCTTTGAAATTTAAAAATTTCAACGCCCTATATCTATGCACTAAAAGTTTGAACCAAATAATAACAAGGCTCTATGGTTGGGCACTAATTCTTTTATTATCAATATACTGATAAACAAATTTGTAGGAGTATTTTGTATTTCAAAAGTTCTACTGTCCTGCTGCTTTTTATGACATTTTACTACCTGCATCACTTTTGTTGTGATTTTAATGGGGAAGTTATTTTGTTTAATCTGATTTGTATAGTATATTGAATTAGTGTGTTTTGGGAATCTATTCATATATTTATTTTTATACCTGCATCTGTGTTTCTTGCCCTAAGTAACTTATGGTCATTAAGCAAATACTGTAATGATCTGATTCTCAGATAATCAATGACCGATCTGTTGGGGGAAAATGTTATGGATTTGTTACTTTTGCTAATCCAAGATCGGCAATGCAAGCCATGAAGGAAATGGATGGCAAGGTGCCATATTATCCCCTATCTCTTTTCTTTAACTGATTTGAAATGTAAAATTTAGATTTTTTATTTTCACTCCGCCTCAGACAAATGCTTGTCTTACTAGTTTTGGTTGTGTCTCTTGATCTGTGTATCCCTCGAAATATTGATGTAATTAAGCTTTGATCCAGACTATTAATGGGCGAGTTGTTAAGGTCAGTGATGTGCGGACTAGGGGAGGGAGACCAAACTTTAACCGTGATAGTTCTCAACATGATTTGGATAGGAATATTGATGGTAATAGGGGAAGAGTTCGAGGAAGAGATGATAATTATGATCGACACCGTCATCAGGAAGGACATAGGGAAAGGTCTTATGACCATGACCTAAACAGTGAGAAAGGTCATGACCGCAGTCATGTACGTGATCGTACCAGGGATCATTATGCGGATGAGGAGAGATTGCAGGACCATGGCAGGCATGCAGATGATGTGGAGCATGAGCACATAAGAAAGCGCAGGCGTGCCTGGGGAAGAGATGTTGAAAAGAATAACGAGCAACTGAGAAACCCCATTCATCATGAAAGTGGGGACAAGGATAATCAGCAACAAGTTCGTTTTCCGCACAGGTAAAAGTTTGGACTATTTCCTATTATTGACAGGAAACGTTGAAAGATCTCGGAAATTCTTTGTTTATTTTTCTGTTCGTAAATCTGCTCTGATGATATCTTTAAGCCTGCAAGAGCTGTCACCATAACTCTGAATTCCTTTTCAAAGACAGTTGCTGCAATTATTTTAATTTCTCTCTGAATATTCATTTTCTTTACGTATAGCAGGTTTACTATCGGATGAATAGACGGTCTTAATAAGTGATAATTGAAGCCTTGATAATAAAGTTTGAACTATATCTCTAAAATCTGTAAGGAAACCAGTTATTCCAGTTGATCTAAGCATGTAGATTGCTGTAGTCATGATTCATTATGGACTTTTTCTGGCAATCTTTCAGGCAGTCTAACCATGAAAATGTTCATGTTTTGATAAATTATTCGGATGTTTGATTATATTGTAGAGTCAATTTTGATGATTGACTACCTTGGTATTTTCTACTGTTGTCAGACAGTGTGTTATCAGTGCTGTATCTTCTAACTATAGCTGCTGCACTTTATTTATTGTAATTGTTGTTTATTTAAGGGAAAGTTGGTGTAGAAGTTGTAACTATTTATGCCTGAGCAGGTCCAGATTTGATGATCATGGGAGTAGAGAGATGTCTTCTGAGTCTTTCAATGATGACCAGGAACGAAATCAGGTTGAGCTCTTAATATTTTCTTAAATGTAATTATTTACATCTGTTTGACATATGTTGACTACAAACTATTATGTTCCTATTTCTGCATCTTCCAGGGTGAAAGCGAATTGGTGGTTTCAAATCAGAAGCTTGAAGCATTTCGTAAGGAGGTATATAGTACTTGTATTATTAAAGCTGGACAATATGATGCAACATGTTTATGACAATACTCTAGCTCGGTCTCTATAACTCAGGAGTGTTTGCTTGGAAGTTTTTACTATTTGGACATCAAAAAAAAAAAAAAAAAAAAAAGAAGAATTCTTGGTTCACCTTACGCTGCAGTTTTCTTGCCTGTTAGTACTCATCTCAGTGTGCTCTGAATTTCCTTGGAATTCCTCATGGCTGCTAACTATTTTAAGTTCAAACTGAATTCATATTCAGTCTGATTGCATTCCTATCAGATATCTCTATAATTGATTTGGTTGGTTGTTTTGAGAAACTTGTTGACAGTATGTGGGGATGACCTTATTTAAGGGGATGAGCGAGTTTGTTGATCTACATTCATTATGAATTTTATTACTGAGGCAGAAGAAAATTTGGCCACTTACTTTTTCCTATCCTTTTATCCGGGCATCTCACTATGTCAAAACTGGTCTGTTATGTTTATCAAACTAGTGTGACAAACTGATACTTTAGGGATGGAGATGGTCATGAGGAATGGTTTCATGGATAGAGAGACATACAAATTACAAATAGGGTTAGTCAGACGTTATGGTACTGTAGTGGTAGCAGTGGATGAAGGTTGTTAGAGTGTATATATGGTGTGGAGACGAGATGGTAAGGGGTGAGTGCTCCGTGCATATGCTGGGGGATGGGGGATGGATTTCTTTGTATTCTGTATGAAACCCAAATTGCTTGTTGACATTGTTGTATAAATTGGTTATTCTTTGTATTGTTGGATGGACGCCTAGACTAATACGCGACAACTGGATATAGTAAGTTTTATCTCTGTTGACAGCACCATTCTCGCTCCTTTTTACTGTTCCAATATCCTGAGAAAATTATTTATATCTAGTTACATCCAATGTGCCTTACATAAAAGTTGAATCTGATTACCATCTCCTTGATTTACAAGTTAATCTACCATACATTACTCTGCGTTTTTGTTATAAAATTAATTAGTAGTGCCGATTTGTATGTTCAATGATTGATATATATGATTTGTGGGACAATGTCATGAAATGACTTTGATACTTTTTTCTTGTTGGCCAACTATCCTCCTTTTCGTGATACCCTTTTCACTAATTTCAGTATTAAAACAATACTTTCTGATCAGATATCTCATATTGAAGAATTAGTTGCAGACAAACAAAAAGACGTTTCTAAATTACAGGAAAAATACCAGGTAAACAATTTATTTGCTGATACAGGTGTTATATAGGATTTTCTCGTATATCATTCTTTATAATGGTTCACTGTTCTTCCCCTAAGAATTATTTTTGTCACCCTAGAAATTGGAAGATTCATTAATTGCAGCAAAAAAGCTGACTTCTCGTCGTCGCATGCAACTAGCCAAGGTAGTATTTGTACCGTCAACTGCTATATTGTTCTAGGTTGAAATCCCTGCATTTGGTAATTTTTCTAAATGTTGTCATTGGTGCAGTTGCATAAATGTTACCTACAAATGAGAGATTATGATGAAAGATTTAAAAAATCAGAACAAGAACTCCAGGTTAGTCTCTCTAAAACTCTGTAGTCTGTGTTTATTCCTATTCATCGATCGTCTGCAATTTTGTGGTCATTGTATGTGCTACTGTATAGTTATTTTAAACATCTTGTTTTCATTTTTTATGCTGTATGTTTATTAACTAAGAAAACAGTGTTCTTAGATGAAAAAGATTTTGTTCTCTATTTGTTTTTGAATTATTTAATACATGTTAGAAATAAGTTGTCTAATACATTGAGGAATCATAATATTAATGCCACAATTTAGAGAAGGAAATAGTTGCCAACTTGCCCAAACCATAGCCAACGAACAGAAGATGTAACTGTTTAATATGTGATTGCTGCTGGAATTGGCAAGATGATGGATGACCAAGAGGGATGTATATGAGAATTTAGATAAATAAATCAATTAGAAGGGGTAAAAGTTAATATCTTAAGCTAACGTAGCTTAGCAGTTAGAAATAGGGGATTTGCAACAAGACTTGTGCCAGCTGTGTCACAGTTCTCTGTGGACTGTGATGCAGCAGGGTGTGGTAGGAGGTTCACAGATAAAGAATGTATCTTTTGGGGTTGATTTGTGTTAATAATTTGAATATCCACTTCCATTAGAAAATTTAAAAATGGATTATCATGTTTTCACTAGGAAGATTAGAGGTGATAAAGTTTTAATCTGCAATAATACTTAAAAGGTGATGTTCTTTTTTGCAATTTCTCAAAGGTGATGATTAATTTGCAATAGGAGTAAAATTCGTGGTCTTTCTGGCAATTAACCCATAATATTGTATTTTTTGCTTATCACCAATTATTATGAGGCACGAGACAGTTTCTGCTGATATTTTCGAAGTCATGTTTCGATTATCATGTCTATGTAAGCTTACCATTTTTGGAGGCTAGTCAAAGGAAAGATCAATCCCTGCCTCTGATATAACCCCCTGCCCTCCGTTACCTTCCTGCAGTGGCTCGTAGATTCAACCTCGATTGAATTGGGAAGCGACGGAGGAGCCATTGGTGATGGAACAGTTACAAATGTGAGGGCTTGACATAGTCTTATAGATATGCCATTATATATATACTTATTAGTTTCCTGTTGTTTAATTTCTTTACTTTTATTCTGCACCAGTGTTTTAATGACTAAAATGTAGGATAGGATATCTAATCAATCATGATTATGTATCTTCTATTCTCTGCTATGAACCTTTTTTCTTTGCTAGAACTGCTTGCCTTCATGGATAACTAGTTTGGCCATTCATTGTAAAAGTTCCTTTCGTCTTTCTTTACGACATCAAGTATTTCCTCGTAGAAACTCATCTGCTCAGCTGTTCTTTATGTTTAACAATCTAGTCATACTTAATACACCATAAGAGCAACTGATGTATACCATTAACATCTACATTTATCACATATTTATGTTCATTTTCTTTTTGTTCGTTCTGCTTTCATATTTATAATCACTCCAAAAGGTAAATATAAGTATATAACTTAGGTATAATATCCTCACAATATATAACTCCCACTGCCGCCATCTTCAAATATTTTCTGCTTTACTCTTATATTTGAACTCATTCTTGTAATGCAAATTCTAACAATTTTCTATGGTTAATTTTTGAAGAAAAGTTTAAATCTTTTATTGCCCAGATTTGTTGTAAAGTTTGAAGCTTTGAAGACATTATTCATCGTTTGAAACACAGTGGGCTATGGCTTAATTTATCAATGAGGATTCAGAATTGAGGATCCAACTTTTGTAGAAACAAGGACCTGTAAAGATTTTGAAAGAATCTATTGCAATTAGAGATGTACACTCACCATTAATGAAGCTTTGTAGCAGAAGGGATCACTCACTCTTCACCGTCGGAGTGTGATATCGAAAAAATCAATGGCGGAGAAATAAACAGGGTTCTCTCTCATATTAATTTAAATAAGGATATTATAGTAAAATTCTTAAAAGTGTGATATAAAAAAAATCACGGAGAAATAAACAGGGTTCTCTCTCGTATTAATTTAGATAATGATATTATAGTAAAATTCTTAAAAAATAAACCTTTAATGTAAACACCTTACTTCAATCTTAACTCAAGTGGTTAAACTTTACTCAATCTTTCCTCAACCTTCACTCAAGATTAATAAACCCTAACCTCAACTCTTAAAGTAAACTAACCCTAATTTGTGATAGTTTCACATGGATTAATTAAGTGGTGGACTCAAAAAGGGACAATGTAGTGCTTTCACTTAGCATTTTCAGATCAAAACAACAAATTAGTGGAAATTAAAATAATGGAAAATTGGAAAATCTTTTTATTAAATAATAAGATTTATTAAAAGGAAGGTGCTAGAGTTATTATAATATCATCATATACTGAAAATTAAAAATTAAAAGAATAAGAATGCACTTATAAAAATGGACATAATGTACTAAGTTGCAAGTTGGATGGACGTACGCCACTAAATATGAGCACGTGGTGCTAATCACATTTACAATATAATTAATGGGCTGAAATGTGAGGTGTAATTATTTGTAGACATTGCACTTACTAAATAATTGAAGTTTGCTTTGTTATTTTAATAACGGTATTAAATATTTTGATACATATATATATAACTAACGAAATTGCTGATATATAGATAATGGATAACATTCGTTGTCTACATGCATAATATAACGTAATAATTTATTCTACACTAAATATAACCTATATAAAATATAATTATCTAATAAATTAAATTTAAAAAATATATAAAGTAAAACCCTAATTAAGTTTACATTCAAGTACATGCTTGTTCTTAGTTAATATTATTTTCGTTCCTATAATTTTTGTTGAATTCAATTTTTAACTTTCAGTCCTTTTATATTAATTTTAGTCCTTCAACTTTTTATTTTTTCTATTTTAGTCTTTTTTCTTCTAAACTTTTGCGAAGCTTAAGGTAATATTTGGTTTAGGATTATGTGGGATTTGAAAACCATGAATAGTGTGTTCTATGTTTGTTTTGAGTTTTGAGTAGTATATGTTTTAACTTTATGTCAAATCAATTTATTAATTTATTTAAAAAGTTAAATGAGAGAAGAGAGATAAAGAGAGAAAGTATATTAATTGAGGAGAGAGAATATAGTAGGTATATAGGGGAGGTTTTTAAAATTTGGATGTAGATTTTGAAAACCAAAACCTGAATTTGAAATCCAAAAACAAACATTGCCTAAAGATTTGGAAATCCTGTAAATTTATTTTTTCAAAAGAACTATAAAATTGATATAAAATGATTAAATTTAAAAAGCCAAAAGTTTAAAAACTAAAATTGAATTTAATCAAAGTTAAAAGGATGAAAATTGACATTTTGATCAGCTTATTCTATTTTTTGTATTTGAACTAGTGCAGTTTAAACAAACCATCTGACGTCAACCCCAATGAAGAATTGGGGATCATGATCAAATGGTGAATTATTTTCCATGCAAAAGCAATAGAGCCAAAAGAAATTATAATAATAGGATACACATGGAAACATGTGAGAATGGTTCACCTATTATTAAAATATATTTATAGTAAATAAATTACTCTTATAACACACAAAAATCATATATATACATTAATTTATTATTTTTAATAAAAACATACTTTAATTATTAATAAACAAACTTTACTTATATAATAATCATATTTAATTTAATGTCTCACATAAATATCGTCATACTAGAGACTTTTTGTAATAATAATAATAATAATAATAATAATAATAATAATAATAATAATAATAATAATAATAATAAATCAAGACTTATATTCTTCTATGATAATAATATGATATAATTAATGTCAAATCTTTTTTACAAGAACTAATATTTAATCTTCACTACTCCCTTAGTCCGAGTCACTGTTTGCACTTTGTGACCTTATATAAGGTCCTTTTAGTAAAAAATAAAAATATTAGAATAATACACCCAATATAATAAAATGAGAACTCTCGGTGAGACGTGTATTATTATTTTTAGAGTAGACGTATACTTGATGTTCTAAAGAGTGTTTTATTTGACATTCCGGTTGTATGGATGTATTTCAATGTATACTTAAAAGTAGGAAGAAAGCTTCCCATCTTGCCATTCATACACGTATTCTGTGACATTTTTTACATTATTTTTTATACCAAATATTATATGGTTGATACATAAAAAGAGAAAGAAACCAATCATTATTTTTAGGGTTTAATTTTTTTTAGAGTATAGTTTTTATTTCTCTTCTAGTGTCTTACATGTCATCTATTCAATGATGTGGATTTTAGACATTCTTTTATACTTTTCTCGCCACTTTTAAGTTTTAAATGATGACATATTTAGTAATTTTTTGAAATTTTGTTATTGAATATCATATTCATATTTGCTAGAAATGAAATTGATATCTTATTGTATACGACCAATATGTAAAATGATATTTTTTAGTGGATGGAAGGGTATCAAGTTTGATTAATTTTTTTTTTACACATATATATATAATCAAATTCAATTTTAGTATTACTAAAGCTTTAATTTTTTTTAATGTCTCACACGTCTAAAGTCCATTAAGCAACATGACGAATGACGATTCAATCCACTTCGGATCTTCTGCGTCATTTTTGTGCATCATGATCTTTCGTGCCACACATTAAGTGATTGACACGTAAAAGGGGAAATAAATTCAACCATTATCCCAAGGGTTTAAGGATTAGGGTATAGTTTCTCTCTCTTACGTGTCTCAATCTAACGGTATTGCACAGAAGATGATGTACCAAAAGGCACAGAAAATCTGAACCGGATTCAATCAATCAATCAAAAATGTACCTATATATGTGTGTGTGAACATATATAACATACTATAAGCAAAGAATTGTAAAACGATCCAACAATGGAGGCCCTATCCTTAATTTCTTCTGTATTAATCATGAATGTGTTAATGTTCTCTGTTTTAGGACAGGTGAACTTGAACACAGGGTTCTACTCCTCTACATGTTCAAAAGCAGAGTCCATAGTAAGGTCCACAGTAGAAGCCTATTTCAACCAAGATCCTACCCTGGCTGCTGGCTTGCTTAGGATGCATTTCCATGACTGTTTTGTTCAAGTAAACCCATAATTCTACTTCACTATTTTCTTTGATTTCGGATTCCCTATTTCATTTTGATCGTGTACTGCAGGGTTGCGACGGATCTGTTTTGATCGACACGCCTACGTCCGAAAGAAAGGCACTGCCTAATCTCGGGTTGAGAGGCTTCCAAGTTATAGATGACGCCAAGACGCAGCTTGAGGCCGCGTGCCCTGGCGTTGTCTCGTGTGCTGACATATTAGCCTTGGCTGCTCGTGATGCTGTTGATTTGGTGACTGATTATTTTTTAAGGAATTTTTGTCTAGATGAGATGTTATAGTAATGATATGGAACTCAACGTTTGGTTTGTTACGTGCAGAGTGGGGGGCCGAGCTGGGGAGTGCCAACCGGAAGAAGAGACGGTCGAGTTTCGTTGGCTTCGGAAACTTCCAACTTACCGGGCTTTTTCGATTCGGTTGTGGTACAGAGGCAGAAATTTGCAGACAAAGGGCTTGATGACCCGGACCTGTAACCCAAATTAAAAAATAAATTTTAGTTATATATGAAATAGTTATCATACACTACCCTTAGATTAGTGGTTAGCCGCTTAGTAGTGGCCGTTGATAGTCAGGGTTCGATTTTCCCTGCCACTTATTTTATGTTCTTTTTAAAAAAAAATAGTATATTTATATATTTTTTTTTGTTTTTCTTGTTTTCTTTTAAATATTTTGTTTTATGTTTCTCCTAATTATTTAATTATTTAAGTAGAAAAATAGTAATGAATACTACACTTTTTCAATAATTATAATTTTTAAATTTTAATTTATTTATATATAATTTTGAATGTTAAAAAATAATTTTAAAATTATATACTGTACCCCCAAATTTAATTTCCTGGGTCCGCCACTGTGATGACCATGATCTCGTCACACTAGTTGGTACTCCTTTCGTCCCATAAAATATTTTATACGTTCTTTTTTAACTTTTCCTACAAAGTATTTCACATTTTTCTACTTTTTAAGAAAAAATACACTAATCTGTGGTGAATTTTAAAGAAGTTATGCTGCACCTTGATCGATCTTCAGTGTATATAAGATTTATGAAGGATTAGTATCTTACTTTGATCACATCCTCATATTCAAATATAATTAAAATTCTGAACTGTCCCTAGCATTTTTGGTCATATTATTAATGATCACATACACATGACAGAAATAAAATAATAGTAACTCCGATCCAAACTAAGGTTCCCCTACATTTTAAAACCCCATAATAGGGGATGTTTGTTTCAGGATTTGGAACTTCAAAATTGGAATTCAAATTCCACATATAGATTTTAAAAATCATTCATATATATATATATATATTTTCTCTCCTCAATTAATACACTTTTTTCTCTTTGTCTCTCCTCTATAATTATATTTTTTTGATACATAAATTAATACAAAACCACCTATATACATTCTCTCTTCTCAATTAATACACATTTTCTGTTTATCTCTTCTCACTATCTTTTTTTTTAACATAAATTAATACATTCTTACACATGGATTTGACATAAAGTTAAAACATACCCTATCAAAAACCCAAAACAAACATAATATCACTATTCATGATTTTCAAACTCCACAAAACTCCAAAACAAACATCATCATATTGTTTCAAGTTGTTAAAAAATTAAACTTTTTAACTGATTTTATTAATTCTTTTTAGCATAATTTAGTATTTTTAGGTAAAATAAGTACTCCCTCCGTCCCGTTTCAATGTCTACGTTTGCTTTTTGCACGTTGATTAAGAAGTATGATATTTTAATAGATAGTGAAAAATATAATATTTAATATAAAGTGGGTAGGTGTATTAGTGTTGGATGATATATTAATTGTTTTAGGTGGGTCTCATATTCCAAAAAGGGAAAAATTAAACATTGAAATGGAACGCGCAAAATAGAAACGTAAACATTGAAACGGAACGGATGAAGTATAAAATATATGAAATTATGTGTAGAGAAGGGATTGCAAATTTTAAAAAAGTGTATTTTTAAGGTTTAGAATTAAAATATTATTTTCTTGTTTGGAAGATATACAATTTTATGGGAGAAACAAACAAGAAAAGGGTGAATGATTTTATGGGACAAGAGAATAATATAATAAAAAAAGAAAAAAAAACTAACGGTTGTTTGTTTTGAATTTATGTGGGCCGGGTCTGAAAATAATTGAATAATATTTTATGTTTTTTTTTTTTGATAGTGTAGATTTTAATTTTATGTCCAATCAATGTATAATAAACTGAGAGTCTAAAAACGTATCAGTTGAGGTGAAAAAAGAAATACTAATAGAATAGGGAAAAAAGAGAAATGTACTACTTCATCCGTCCCATAATAAATAATAAACTTCACACTTTTCATTTTCGGCCGTCTCACATTAAATTTCACCACCCAAATAAAGAAATATCACATAAATTCCCAACCTAAAAGTATATCTTAATTACAAATTTATCACTTCCACCTGACACACATAACATACTTTATAATTTATTTATCATCTAAAAATACTACATTACTCTCCAAAAGTCAATTAAGTTGATCAAAAAGCAAATTTTTTAAACTCCGTGTATATAATAAGGACAAGTATTGAACATGGGTGTGTTTAGGGATGTAAGCGAACCAAACCATTCGTGAACTATTCGAGTCTCGATTCGATAAAATATTCGTTCGAGCTCGTTCGTTAACTTTAACGAGCCAAACCGAACTCAAAATTTGAGCTCTAATAGTTTATCGAACCAAACTCAAACTTAAGGGTATTCGCCTCGAAAGCTCGCGAACATATTCGTTAACGGGCTCGTTAATGACTCGCGAACGCGTTCGTAAATTTTACTATTATGTTTAAGTAGTATATATTTTATTATATATTTATTATTATTTAATAATTAAATATTTATATTATAAACACAATATGATAATAGTTTAAGTGATTATTTAAATATTTAAATATCTTTTTAACTTTTATTATTATCTTTTGTTGGTTTGTTTATTAACATTTATGAATAACATTAAATGTTCACTAACAAAATATACATTAAATGTATACAGACGATAAATTTATATGTTCATGAAAAAGTTACTTTATATATTCGTGAACACGTTCGCGAGCCTTATCAAATAGTTTGAGTTCGAGCTCGAGTTCGATATATTTTTTTTCGACGAGTTTGAGTTCGGGCTCGCTTTCAATTATTCTTTAACAAACGATACTCAAACTTAGTAGTGTTCGGCTCGACTCGATTCAATTACATCCCTAAGTGTGTTAAGATGATTAAGAATATTTATATATGTATATACGGATGATTGTAAAAACCTGAATATAGATTTTGAAATTTAATTTTCAAGATCGAAAATAAACATAGCTTCAAGGGCAAAGGTTCTAGAAATCCCGTGTGCAATGACTCCTAAAGCATTTCTCACATTGTTGGTTATTAAGCATGCAGGAGCACATACAATAGGGTAAACAAACTGTCTATTCTTCCGACATCGTCTCTACAACTTCACTGCAACTGGGAATGCAGATCCAAGCATAAGCCAGTCATACTTGGCTGAGCTACAATCCCTGTGTCCCAAAGATGGAGACGGCTCCAAACGGGTCGATTTGGACAAAGGTAGTCAGTTGAAATTCGAGTTAGCTTCTTCAAGAATGCTAGAGACGGATACGCAGTTCTTGAGTCGGATCAGAGGCTGTATGGCGACTCGAATACGCATCGGATTGTTGACAATTATGCAGGGAATGTAAGAGGGTTACTTGGAGTTAGGTTTAATTTTAATTTCCCAAAAGCTATGATCAAAATGAGTAGCATTGAGGTCAAGACTGGTGCACAAGGGGAGATTAGAAGGACTTGCTTCAAGTTTAATTGATTCACTCATCATTTCAAATTGGTTGATGTTGTTTCTATCTCCCACATGTTGTCAATTATGTTGGAGTAATTAGACTTTGTTATCAAATAATGATTGTATGAATATTATCTAATTAGATTGCTGAGAGGTAAATGATTGCATGGAATGCATAATAATCTTATATATGATCTAACTAATTCTAGTTGATATGAGGTTTTGTGTTTGATAATTCCTTGTATCCAGGGCTCTTGTATAATAGGATGGAGCCAGAAAATAAATTCAGGCGGCCAAAATGTAAAGTATTTATACCTCTCTCATCCTGTAAAATTATTTGCACTTTTTTTAAAAGAAGTTACTACTTTTTAACAATTTTATTAATTTTTTTTATTGAAATATACATGGTTGATAAAATTAGAAAAAAATTCAACTATTACCCCTTATTTGATTGATAAAGTAGAAAATTAAAAAATCAATCATTGCCATATGTTCCCGCCCCTCTAGAATTTATACTTTCATTTTAGTATTAGTATAATTTTCTCATTTTTCCTAACGGTCATTTGTTAAATGTTACACCAAAATAGTCTCTCCATTCCTTCCGAATATTTATGTTTGCTTTATATACGAATATTTAAAATATAATATTTTAATGTGTAATAAGTAATTTTTAACTTTTTGGCCCTCACCCTAATTTAATTGATTATTACAAATTAATTGTAAAATATTATAAAACTTTTAGAAATATTAATTTTTAGGGATATAATACACACTTGCTAAAAAAGAAAATATAAATCTTTTTATGTAAAAATGATAACATGTAGTAAACGTTAAAAAAGAAAATATAAATATTTTAAGTAGGAATGATAACATGTACTCTAAACGTTATGTTAGGAGGAGAAATAGTACACAAAATCCAAATGGAACATAGACCTGTATAAGAGATTCAAGAAAACAAAAACTTCTATAGCTTAGTAACACCAAATGCACTTACGGAATATTTCTTACAAATAGAATGAAAATGTGGTACAAAATAATGACAATTAGAAAATAGCACACACCGACCGGTCATCCTCTGATTTATAGTACTACTAGAATAATTAGCCGCATAACGCGGTTACAAAAATTTTATTTTAAAATTTAAAATTATAATTTTATTTTAAGTGTAAAATATATTCTTATGATAATAACTTTTTTCTTTAATTTTTTATTTATTATAATAATAGTTATGTATAATTATATTAATATTAATTTAATTATATTATGGTGAATTAATAAAATAAATTAATAATAAAACTTGAATCAAATGAAATAAATAATATTATTTAAATGTACAATAATTTATTAAGTTAAATATGATAAATATTTTAATAATAAAATTAAATATGGAGATATAAATATAGTGACTTAAATGTCTTATTTAGCAATTTTTAAAAGAATTAAAACATATTTGAATTGAATAAATTAAGATTTTTTAATTAATTTAAATAATTATAATTTATTATGTTTGACTATGATTCTTTGTTTTTTTCATTAACTTAAAATTTTAAATTATTTTTATAAAAATAATAATTATACTAAATATCCGCTAAGGATTTTTTTATTAATAATTCTAATAACAATTAAATTATTTTTATAAAAACAATAATTATGCTAAATTTATATTAAGGAGTATTTTTATATATTTTGGAAAAATAATATAAAATTCTCTTACAAATTTAAGTCAAAACATTCATTATTAGAGTAACAGAAAAAATATTCATGAGGGAGTGACACATGTAATTTTCAAAAAAAATTATATTAGGCAAGTATTATGATATGTATTAAGATTAGAATTTGGACATACCCCAATATTACTGGTTGGCTATAATAAGAAATTGGGCCAATTACGATTACAGCCCAAACCCTAACCCTAACCCATCCTCGGGCAAATCGAGCCCACTATTCAGAACCAAATATGTAGTCATTCTATCGATGTTAAAACTTAAAACATCTGGAAGAGGAAAATTTTGAGATTACCATAAATCCACTGTTGATTAGTGCATCAATCTTGATAATACTCCCTCCGTCCCGACGGGCGTAAGAGAGCCATTTACTTTATTGTACGTAAATTAATGAGTATTATTATTTAATGTATAAATGTGTAGTTGTATGAGTGGATTGTGAATCCATGAGTCCTATATGTGTAAAAAAGCAAAGGGGACTCTTTAAGTGAGACGATCAAAATGGAAAAATGACCCTCTTAGCCTGAAAACGGAGGGAGTATATTTTTATTTTGTTTCTATAATCGGTGAACATTATGCGTCGTCGTAGCGACCACGCGACCAAATTCCCTAGCGTGACGATTCCCCTTCTTCATCATTCGTTCATCAATATTCTTAAAAAAATGAAGAAACCTATCCATTTCTCCATTCCCAACTCAGCTAGACGGTTGATTCTTCACACTGCTCTAACCCCCAAAAACAAATACTATTACTATATTTGTATTTAATAATCTCCCCAAATTCCAGTAGCCATTATTGCTGCTTCAATTAATTTTCTCCATACTCTTATCTTGTTTGCACTCATCCACAACTATTAATTTAACCCGTCTCCATCAATCTTGACTGTTTTCTTGTACAACCATTGAAGCAATCTTCTTTATCAATGGCTTCTATGACACCCATCTCCCATTCTCACCCCTTGTTCAAGAAAGCTCTTTTGGGAGTCTTGAAAAAGCCTCAATTGCAGTTTTTGGCTCTGCCCTCATCTCAGAGTATTTTTCCCCTAAAGAAATCGAGGATGGTGGTGGTTTCAGCTACGACGGCGGAGAAGGCGAAGAAGAGGTACCCTGGTGAGGCTAAGGGGTTTGTGGAGGAGATGAGGTTTGTGGCTATGAAACTGCACACCAAGGATCAAGCAAAGGAGGGGGAGAAGGAGCCCAAGGGAGAGCCTATTGCTAAGTGGGAGCCTAGTGTTGATGGGTATTTGAGATTCTTGGTTGATAGTAAGTTGGTTTATGATACACTTGAGGGGATTGTTGAGAAAGCTGCTTTCCCTGAATGTGAGTATGCAAGTTTGATTTTTTTTTTTTGTTGGTATATTGGGTTTTCCATATTTGGAAGAAGATTTTGTGAATCTTATGGTGGTTTGAATGATATATGTTCTTTATATTTAAGGGGCTTTCAACTTGTAGTTTAGATAATATTGGTGTGAATTGTGTTTGGCTTTCATTTTGAGTTCAGTATTTTTTATTGGTTTAATGGTCTGTGTGACCTTGTTAGATGACATGACAAAAAAAGTTCTTCACCCTGTATAATTGCTCGTTTTGTTAAACCTCAACTTCTGTAAAATTAGGTTGTTTGAATTATTGGACTGGCACGACAAAAGATTGCTGGTTTTTATGATTTAATTTTGACACACATACATCTTAAAGATGAATATTTGCTGCTTTGCTATTTCTCTATCCTATATTCTTTGCTATCCATAGTATTCCCTAGATATAATATACCACTTTTATTTGAGTCTTACCCAACTTCATGTTCTTCGTATAGTTATTTTGATTTTAATGTTTAGTCATCAAATTTTTGCACTTGTTTTCAGGGTATTGCATGGATATTATAGTTGTGGATGTTATAGTTGTGCTTTTAGTCGTAAAGTTGCTTCCTTTATTTTTGCAATCTGCCACCTCCACTTTGATTGCTAACTGTTGTTGAAAACAGTTGCACCATCTGGTGGTTTGTTGCGCAACAACTGTTTTATTAGATGTAATTCTTGCTGACTCTCTGTCTTAATTCCAGCTCTGTTTAATTCAGCAAGTCAGATATGTTCCTTTAATCAATCTTTCTTATACTCTTATACTCTGTCTTAAATCAGCAATTCAGATATGTTCCTTTAATCAATGTTTCTTATACTCTTATTTGCTAATCAAGTTTTACTGTTGTATGCGAATCTTGATTCCATGTTTTCGGCTGACCGTATTTTTGGCTAACTGATTGTTTCGAATGCAAACTTATTTGTGCTAAAGGACAATCGATATTGTAGATGCGGAATTCAGGAACACAGGATTAGAGAGATCAAAATGTCTGGAGAAAGATCTCAAATGGTTTAAGCAGGAAGGTCATGTCATCCCTGAACCATCCTCTCCCGGTATTAACTATGCTCAATACCTTGAAGAGTTGTCTGAAAAAGATCCACAGGCATTCATTTGCCATTTTTACAACACATACTTTGCCCACTCAGCTGGTGGCAGGATGATAGGGAGAAAGGTCAGCAGTGCTATTTAAAATTCTTATTTTGTCATACTTGATAAATGATAATAGCTCGTCTCCGAATATTGTGTTTTGGCTCCCGTTATAATTTTTTTTGTTAGGAGAAAGATAATTTTTTTCAAGCTTTTCCCGTTTTAAGGGAGGTTAAGAGATATTGATTAATTTGGAGTTTGGAATTAGACAACCTATGTGTAGCCTGCAAGACTTAAATATGTGAAGGTTTGACTTGAATATAGTTCAAGCCTTCTAACGATAGCATATGAAATTGACGGTCATTCTTAAGCTAGAAAAATATTGAACACGAATTGGAGTTTTTGTTTTCGAAGAAATTTTATTATAATTAGATTATTTGGTCTACAATATGGAGCCAAATGTATTTTTTCAGTAGTATACACCTGAAATAACATGTCGAGCATGTTGATCTGTGTGTACACATACTGCCACCCCTGCGTATGTCTGTCTTATGACATATTATACATTGATCTAGATAATTATGTTCCTAATCTTCAAAGCGTATGATCAGGGAGTGATGGTTTATAATTTTTGACATTTTATATTCGATTTATTAACCGGACATCTTGAATCACCTGGTTATGCCAGTTGAAACTGTAATTTGGTTTTTAATTATGACCAATTCCATGACAATTTATCTACCTAATATTATTATTACATTTAGTTCACATTTAACACAAAATTCCTTTGTTTTTAAGATAATCACACCTGCACATTTTCTTGACATTGATGTGAGACTCATTGTTGATGTGTTATTTATACCTGGTACATCAAAATGTCCATAACCAAGAACACTGAGAGGGTATATTCATTCCTCAAATTTGTATTTGTTTATTTTATTGCTTCAATATATTATTTAGGTTGCTGAAAAGATTCTCAACGGCAAGGAACTAGAGTTCTACAAATGGGAGGGTGATCTGTCTCAGCTATTGCAAAATGTTCGAGATAAGCTAAACCGAGTTGCTGAAGTACGATTTGAAGACCTTTTCTTGTTTAATTTCTGGTTATGGTTCGTTGTGCCCGATCTCATGTTATGTGCTTTTATCGTGTGATTCAGAGCTGGACGAGGGAGGAGAAGGATCATTGTCTTGAAGAAACGGAGAAATCATTCAAGTTTTCTGGTGAAATCCTGCGTTTGATACTATCGTGATCGCTGTATGTAGTTATGTTGTAAACAATGTCGTCTGTTGTAACCTACAACTTGTGTACGATATTTACTGCTATTAGTACATTGTATATTTCTTTTGTACCTTATCTAAGGGGCTGTTTGGTTGGGGATAGTGGGGGAAGTAATGCGAATAGATGTATATTATTAGTTCCTATTGTAGATGCTTGGTTGGTGCAGTGAGAATTAAAATTTCACAATCACTCTCATTGATTTAATATTTACTGCCCACCTTTCATTCACATTGGGAATTAAAATTCCACAATCATTCTCATTGATTTAATATTTACTATTACCTTTCATTCACATTGTCGTTGGCTCTTCAGTAGTTAGGTCCATTGTCATCCAATTGAGGAATTTATACCAATTGTCATTCAATTAAGGAATTTCTACCACGCGGCTCTTAAAAGATTAGAAATTAGTGTGGTTATAGGAGGAAGATGTTGTCCTCTATTTACTGGTAAATAAGAAGAGTGTTAGTAAATATACACCCCAAATTCCTATTAAATACTCACCCTCTATTTAATACACACCCCTTTTTAACTGTTTATTTCTTAATTTTATTGAATACACATTCCTAAAATTTTAAAAATGTCCTTTTAAAATCATACACACCCTTTTGGTGTACCCCATCATTAGGGGCCTCCATCGCCCCTGCCCTGGGGATTGGTGGAGGAGGTAAATAGCAGGATGTGCCTCAAGTGGCTTATAGAGAGGGCTCACTGTTAAACTTGTGCTTGCAAGGGGCCAAATCTATGCCAAAGGCAGGATTCGAACCCCCACCCTGCAGCAACCAAGCTCAGTTGGAAGGTCTTTCCACCCTCCCTCTACCACTTGAGCTATGCCCTGGGGGCCATACACACCCTTTTAATCGCACAAGCAGATGCCTTTGTTGCCTTTCCTTGTTGATAGGTATTGACCAGCATCTTTTCTGTGAACTTGCACTAGGTGATGGTTAAAGGTCTTTAGTTACTAACGTCTCCAGATTAGAGAATGTTTCAAGAGTACGCATCATTCCACAGAGGGATTGAATTTTATTACTAAGAAATTAATATATATGTTTTCAAGTTTTTTTTTTTTGTTAATTTCTTGGAGTGGTCAATTGTGTTTTTCAGTGCACGTTGAAGATGTAATTTTCGTAAAATAAAGATTATGTCTTGAGAAAATAGATTTTAAAAGTGTGTTTCTTGACTCTTGTTCTTGAATTGGGTCTTTGTAGGGTGAGTATTGACAATGAGCGTTCATGTTTGCTGGATAAATTGATTGAATTAAGAATATTTTTCTGCATAAAAATTTACTGTTTGATCTGAGAACTTTGCTAGTTGATAATGCTAACCAAGATGGCCTCCACTTGAATTGGAATTTTCTTCTTTAATGATGTTGTTTAGCATTAACAACTATGACAATACAATACAACTGTCGATTCTTCCCTGACGATTTCCCATTCCCTTTAATATAATTTATTGTATTATGTAAACTAAAATAGATTAAAACCTAAATTAACTATGATAAATATGAGTGATGCGATTACGTCAATGAATTTCGATCGTAATGGGGAAGATGGAATTAAAGAACGGAAGCCATCAAAATATATATTTAATGGGGTTTGTATTTAATAAACACAAGGGTAATTTAGATTTTTCAAAATTATATAATAATGGGTGTGTATTTAATAAAAAGTGATGTGTATTTAAACCAACCCAAATAAGAATTTAAATTTTATTTATTTAAAACACATTAAAATTCAATGTTTTTTTATTGGTTCGACTCGTAATTATCTTACTACATTTTAGTGGATTTATTCAATAACCTATCAATCTTATTTTTGGGCGCGACCACTGTATATTAAAACTATTATGATGGAATTTATGTTTTATTTATCAATTTTCTTGTATCGTAGTTATTAGCCGATTTTTAATTTTTAATGAGTTGGCCTCTTGTGTTTCTTGGTGTACAAGATGAATAAGGGTATTAATATTTTGTTCTAAAATTTATATACACTTTATTTAATAACGGTATAATTATTTCATTGAAAAATATAGCTGAAATATGAAGAGTATAAATATTTAATTAAAAAAATTAAATTTTTTCTCAAAAAATTAAGAGTATAAGTTCTTATTAAAGAGTATAATATTTACTACTAAAAGGTATAATTAAAAAAAAAGATTTGGAGGCATGGTATGCCGAGAACACTCAAGTTTTAGTCAATTAGTTTTTACCCGGCCGCACGTTGCGCGGAGAGGGATATTTTTTTTAAAATATTTTTATATGTAAACTTTTATTTTTTATGAGGTTAATAATATTCCCTTGGAATTGAAGAGTAATTTATTTTAATTTAAAACCATAACGAACTCATGCATGACGTGATTGTGATTCTTAATCCGTTGTCATTAACAATTATGAGGACTAAAATGCTTAGTTTGGGAAGAAGCATGATAAATGTGATAGTTTTACCTGGTGATGATGATTAGATTGATTAGTACGCATTGCCGTTCTAGGTTGAATTTCTCCATTGTTGATATTATCATGTAATAGAGCTTGAGCATTGAACTAAATATTTGGAAGAATCTGCAAATTCATTGTCACATTAGATAGAAATTTTCATGAGGAAGATTATAGATATGTAATGATGAGAAATATTACTGATATGAATAATGTGAGTATTGAATTACAACTCTGCTAAGCATGTTAAAAACTAATTATATTTGAACTACCCGTATCTAGGAATGAAAATCGTTAGGATTCCCGCTTATTTTGGAGTACTCGTACTCATATTAGGTTAACTATTAAATACTAATACCCATCCCAGTTAAAAAAATTATTATAATACATGTATCACTCTCATACCCGTTTATCAATACTCGTACACATACTCATTTAATATCAATACTCATTTCTCAAAAGTTGAAATTCATTTGTAATAGAAGTAAAGTTCATAATTTTCTTACAATTAACAATTCTAAATTAACATGATATAAAAAAATAAAAAATTAATTACTATTAATTAAATATATAAAATATAACATAATTGTACTCACTTCGTCTGCCACATTCCAAACCCATTTATAATTACCATACTCTTTCCCATAGAATTCAGGTAGTGAGGATATTAAAAAAATACTCATCCTAGTGTCATCACTAATAAAAAAAATCCAATAAACAATATCAAATGATTATCCATACTCATTAATTTCATATACATTATATTTATAATGTTTAAATAATTCTTAATCCATTATAGTTAATATTAAATAAATATAAACATAATGATTATTGATAAAAAAAATGAAATATTAAACACAATGATGAGTAGTTAAATGAATAAATATAATGATGAGTAGAATAATCATTTAAATTACCGGATGAAAAATGATTAGCAAACTATTAAAGATGTCATCATCTTTTAAAAAAAATAAAGGGTTGGTTTAAATGTACATCCCTTTCTATTGAATACACCCCCATAATTATATAAGTAAAATATATATTTTTAAAAAAATCTAAATTACCCTTGTGTTCATTAAATACACACCCCCATTAAATATGTATTTAACTGCTTCCATCTTCCAACTTCATCTTCCCCATTGAACATCGTAGACAAAATTCATTTGCGTAATCATGTAACACTCATATTTATGTTAATTAGGGTTTTAATCTGATTTAGTTTACAGAATAGGGGATAGGAAATCGCCTGGGGAAGAGATCATTGACGGCGGTTATATTCATGTGTTGTCAGTGCTGTTTGCTAAAAATCATAATTACAGAAGAATATTGCAATTCAAATTCTGTATATTGCAATTCAATTGGAAACCATCTCAGTTAGCATTATCAACCGGCAAAGTTGTAAGATCAAATAGTAATTTTTTATGCAAAAAAATATTCCTAATTTAATCAAAATCAATTTAACTTGCAAACATGATCAAAGTTGCCTTTCTGTAAGATATTTAACATCTATTTTCTCAAGAAAGAATCTTTATTTCACGAAGATTACATCTTCAACATGCACTGAGTTGACCACCTCAAGAAATCAACAAAAAATAATATCGAAGTTTAGTTAATAAGAATACGAGAGAGATTAAGAAAATTATCAGAAATTATTTTGGAGGGTTTATTCTAGTGACCAGCTTCTCAATCTCGTCACAACTCTAACTGATGAAGACCAATAATAATTCATCTCTGAAGATTAATGAGGGGGAGAAACGAAGATTTTTGCAGAAAGGGGCGAGAATTCAGAGTGAAAAAAGGATCCAGAAATTAGTCTACACTGAAATTAAAATGTGCAGGTGAATTCAGAAGATGATCACACATTGATGCAATCTGAGTCTCCAATGTGGAAAGAGGAAATAATACTGAGGGTGTGTATAATCTATTTTTTTATTTTAAAAAGGGTAAATTAGGATTTTTAAGGGGTGTGCATACAGTAAAATTAAGATTTAAAAAATTAAAAGGGGTATGTATTTAATAAAAAAGGGTGTGTATTTAATAACACTAAAAAATAGTAAATGTTATCAATTTCATTTATACTATAAACTATTTATGAAATAGTTTACAACATTGTTATCACTTTTTATCAATTGGGTATTATTATTTTTAATCTTTATCCCTTTCATGGAAGTCATTTCGTGAGACGGTCTCACATAAATTTTTGTCATTATAAATTATATTCATGACATAATTCAAATTAAAAGTTATCATTTTATTTGATGAGTATATTTTTTTTATTAAAGAAAAAATGATACTCATATTCTTTAAAAATATTATCACATTTTATAAATTTATAATATTTAAATTATAAAATAAATTAATTAAATTATAAAATTTAAATTATTATAATTTTAATAATAAAAGATATAAATTAAATAAGAAAAAACATAGAAAAATACACATGTAAGGTCTAATTAATTTATTTTCATAAAAAATGCAACGACTAAAAAATTATGACAAAGTCTCTTGTAAGACGGGTTACTTGTGAGACGGGTCGACTCATCACTAAAGTATGTTTATTGTAGAAATAAAATATATTTTTTAAGGTATGCTTGATTATACATTATAATATGATTTTAGCATGTTATAATATTATTTATTATTAACATACTTTAATTAAAATAAGTATACTTTATCCATACAATAAGCGTACTTTTAGTGATGGGTCGATCAATCTCACACACATCTCACAAATATGAAATAACCCGTTTCACAAAGAGAGTGCTTCAAAAATTATATATATTAATAAAAATAAATAAATAGAGAGATCTTAAATAGTTACTAAGAGTGTGCATACTATGGACCACGCAAGTGCCCATGATCATTTTTGTAATTGTATCTATTTAATCGTCAATTTATTAAATATCTACAACATCAATTTAATTAATATATATGGCCGATATCAACACACACACACACACATATATATATATATATATATATATATATATATATATATATATATATATATATATATATATATATATATATATATATATATATATATATATGTGTGTGTGTGTGTGTGTGTGTGTGTGGTAAACTCTTGAGGTACGTTCCCTAAATCACTGGATAAGAGTATATCATAAACCACACGGGTAAAGTCGTAATGTCACAATTGAAACAAACATTAAACCCTACCGATAAATATTAAACCCTCAAGGGATATTATGCCCTAAACCATTGTGTAAAAGTATACCATGAACTACTGAAGTAAAGTCATAATTTTACCCTTGAAATAAACACTAAACCCTGCCGATAAATATTAAACCCTTAGGGGACATTATGCCCTAAACCATTGGGTAAAAATATACCATAAACCATTTGGGTAAGTCGTAATTTCATATTTGGAATGAACACTAAACCATGCTGATAAATATTAACCTCTCGGGGTACTGTATACCCTAAACCACTGGTTGATACTCGTACATGTCTCAAACTTGTTTATCAAAATATTCTGAAGTTATACCAATAATTTTTTACATATAATATCCAGATAGTTATTAATTTATCAAATAGTATTTAGGTATATGTACTTATTTAAAGGTACCATATTTATTTACAAATCACTACTCATACCCGTATCCATGCTATTTAAAAATTAATTACAATATTTGTAACCATTCCAAAATCATTTATCAATATTCGCAAGTTATTGGTACCCATTTAATAGTGCTATTTTTTTATGTATTTGTAAAAAATTATGGAGTATAAGACAACAATTTAACTTTAGTTTTAAAGTTGGTAATTTTATGCTTAATCTTAAAAAAAAATTATATATACTTTATTTGAATTATTTATTTTAATGTTATACTCTTAATTATGTATATCTAAATCTCTTTATGTAATATTATAATTTGAACATCACGTAGTTTGTAATTTGAATTATTTATTTAAGTTTATAATTTTATGTTAATTATATAAAATATATTTCTTATATTTTTATTTGAATTTATATATGTGTTGAAGTTATATATTTAATTCCTTACATAAATTACTTTTTAATTTTTTTTTTTATTTTTTAACATAACGTATAATTATATTTATTAATTATGTAAGTATACTTGCTTATTTCGCACTCATATGTATTTAAATATTATTTAAAATTTAATATTTTGAAAATCCATTGCAATATTTGTATCCATCCCAGAGCCTTTAATCAATTAAAATATTTTTTATTGAATAAATTAATATTTTAAATCAACTTATGCTATTACTAATTAAATATAAAATAAATATAATATAATTTCATTGCATAAATATGACAGAAAAACTTAAAACTTTTAATTAATACTCTCTCCTTCCTAAAGAAAAGTTCATGGTTACTATAGATTCGGAGTTTAAGAAAAACTTTTAATTAATATTCACTCCTTCTTAAAGTGTGTTGTGGGATTATGTGTGTATTTTCTTATTTGGGAGTGTGAACTTGTTTATGTAATGGATAAAAATAGAAAGTGCAAATTTATTTATGGGAAGAGGTAGTAACATATTATGTTAAAAAAATTATTCTCCAAACTTAGATAGAATTTGATAATTTAATATTATTAAGATTAATTTATATTTGGTATATCACATCAATTAAAGAATTATATTAAAATAAAGTTTCTTACTATTATCACAGGACCATTTTCCTAATCACATTTCTAGTTAACGAATATTTCTAAAGATATTATGTATGAATCTAAACAAATAATGATTTTAATACTATTTAAAAAATATAAATACACGTGAGAATTATGAAAATGTGATTTGAGTCTGACTCAAATAGAATAGCAAGCGAAATTCTTTTGGATACATCACGGAGCACATTATTTTCAGAAAAGTATTGTTGAGGATGCTCAAAACCAACCCAACCCCTGTGGCTGACTATAAACTCTTGCAAATTATCAGGCGACATTCTTGGCATGGAATCAAAAAAATCTGATATCAATAAATGAGAATACATAGTAAGGCAAAGATTCAACTTTATTAGCAAGAGCAAAGACAAAAGAGCCTGGGATAATTTCAAAATCTACCATTATTAAAACTCATTATAAAACAAATATATAAAAAAAACCCTCCAGAGCAATTTATAATACTTTAAGGAGGTGCCTGGTTGCAGATATGCAATGTACCTTCTTTGGGACTTAATTTTTTTTTAATTAGGCTAAAACCTCAATGGTCATTTTTTAAATAATCTGAAAAAACTATACATACTTGTTTTTCTCAGATGTTAATACCTCATTCCTCACACAAACCCAGTCATTGAGATCACTTCTTTGCTTTTCTAGCACTGAAAATGCTTGGTATAGGAGTATAAAAAAGGTTGTTGCGTTCAAGGTGAAATCGACAAATTACAAAGGAATAAGAAAATTTAGGCAACAACCACAAGGAATTATCAGTCTTTCAATAAATAAAAAAAGGAAAGATGTACTCATAATTTATGAGAAATTAATATTTATTGCGTGATGTGGCGTGCGAGGCATGGAGAAGTTACTTTAATATTCTTAAAATAGTTATAAACAAAAAAACTTACCAGATTATGATGGGTCAATTGTTTCAAAAAACTATTCAGTAATTGCTGGTAAAATTTAGAATCATCCAAAAGTTCAGGGTCATCGTTTGCACAAGTCTTCTTATCATGCATTTCAAGTTCAGGTTAGACACAAACATGATAAGAGAACAACCCTCAGGCAGGAGGAGACTACCAACTATAAACCATACTTCACTCGCCAACATGTGATCACTGGATTGTTAACTTTCTAAATTTTGTGGCGATACTTTTTAGCTTACAAACATTAAAAACTTGTAGTATGGTAATTCATTCACATACTTATCAACCAATGTGAGCGGTCACGAAAAAATAGTCTTTTTTATTTAATCGTCACATTCCTTTTAGACAATTTATCAGCAAAGTGACATACAACAAAGATCATCTTAATGCATATTTAAAACTTTTTATTACTATTTCAACCAAAGAGAGTAATGCAAATGAATTCATAATTAGAAATGATAACACCTCTTGCTTGATATTCTCCATATTATACCTGGACCTGCTGAAAAGTTAAGAAACATTAAATATAAAAAAACAAAAACAAAAACAAAAATAAAAACAAAAATAAAAATATGAAATATGATGAGTAACAAATGATCAAATTGAACCAAAATCAAGGTAAGAATTCATTTCAAACCTACATTTCAAAAATACAGCTACTGTTAATCTTTTCTACTGCACCCACATAATCAATTCACTTGGATCCCTCATATAAACAGTCACTTGTTCACTTATACTCTGAAAAAAAAAAGAAGAGTAAATAGCATATATTTGCAAAATCCATGCTTTAAAATTCACTTGTGTGTCTTAAAGGAAACCTAATCAAAGACATGCAATTTATCTTTTAAAGCAGCTGCACCAGTTGTCACCTGGGTATTCTTATGTCATTTATTGATTGACTTGTTTCTAAAATAAGTCATTCTACAATATACATCTAATGGTTAGTATCAGCTACAAACAACACCTAACATCCAAGAAAATATACGTGCATTATCTTTAAAGCATTAATTAAATCTTGACATTTGATGATTTGATTCGTTCAAAAAGAAGCTATTTTTTAACAATAGGCGGTTTATATATGTCACCAACAGACATTGTATTCCCATCAAGCATAGAATGCAACATTTGCTAAAACACATGTAACATATTTCTATATCAATAGTTAAGATTAAGCTGAAATATACGACGCCGACTCAAATTTAAAATAAAATCCAAAGAACGCAAGAGACTGATCCAAAATTGTTTGTTAGAAAAAAATTACATTGTTGTTACTCTAATGATGGTATTTAAAAAATAATAAAGTACTATGATAATGTAAAATTTAACAATAAAGTATCAGATAATGAGAGCATTTCAACATGCTTACACCAAGTTCTTTTTAAAGAGTACATGGAAATTTTCTTTGATTTTTGAAGTGGACAATAATATTAATATTTAATATCTTCTAAATTGAAACTTAGGCTGCAAAGAATGGAAGCAAGTGGTTCCTTGTTCAAATTCAGTACATTAACAAAATTCTAATTTTCACAACCAAATAGTTCTCAATTGTCAATAAGTCTGATACATTTAAGGTATAAAATCATATTATTAAGTATTAAAAGCCAACATAATTTTCACTCGTATGTTATTCACGTGCATATCAAGCAATATTAAACTTCAGAGTGAATGTGTGTGCATGTTATTCCAAATCAACATATACATAGTTCAAGGTAGGAAATGAACTTACCAAAGCTTGAAGCATAAATAGTCATTAATGCCTTACTGACAATAATGATCCCAACTGAAGTGACTAAATTAAATATCCATGCAACCACCAGCATCCAATGTAGCTTTCTTATCAGCTTTGCTTTATGGCGTTTGGTATATCTCTTTTCTTGCAGTAATTGTCCAAGGGGTGAATGTTTACCCTGATAGAACCATACAGAGACAGCAGAACCACCACATCAAATTTACAGTTTTTCAACTAAATTTCCTGCCAAGCACCATAACTGTCAGAAGGTTTAAGCCCACAGGTACATGCTCCATATATATTCAATAAACAGGAGATTAAATTCCAGCTCATTAAATCATTTCACCAATTAAAAAAGCTGGCATGCAACTTTTTACACCAGAAAAAGCAACTAATTTTTCATGCCACTTAAAATCAAACTATATTCTTTTAAACGAAATGGCTAAAAATTATTACACACGACATTATATTACTCCTCACAGTACCATTTGATCACATTTTGAGATCAAATTGGGAACTTATGAGTCCAATTTCAACTTTCAGTTAACATACTCATCAAGAAAATTATATTACCATATCCATACCCACCTAATTTTCCAAATTAATATCACAGTAAAACATCCATTAAAAAAACTATCTTTCACTTCATCGCATATGCCAATTTTTATATGTAAAGCACAAACCACATCTGTTTTCTGTAATTCAATATCAAATTGAACCCCACCCTACCATCAGATCTAAAATCTTAAGATTCCCTAATTTTCCCGATCGTAGTCAATTCTCTCAATCCACATCAATTACTTACCAAAGCACATCTAACGACACAGTGTCATCAAATTCCACTAAAAATCGAAGCACAATTCATGCACGTACTACTTCCAGAAATAGCCATAAAAACAAAATTCAACATTAGGAAATGTACCACTATTAGAGTTTAAAGTTTAAACAGAATGAAAAGAGCTTTTAGCGTAGTTTTCAATTGTAGAATTTAGGGCTGAAACAGAATAAAACAGAATGACAACAACCATATCTCCCTACTCACCCTGCAGGACTTGCATCTCTTGGCGTCAAGTGGTGCTGTAGACCACTCGTCACCACTGATTCTCAATTTGTGTCTTTCATGGCAAGTGCATTCTGAAATTAAAAGAGATCTGTTAGTTTTCTTGAAACCCCACAAAAGAATCTTTGAAAATTAACCAAAATATAGGGCTGAAGCAATAATCTGTTAAAATCTAAAAAGAATTGTATTAAAATTCTAACACTTAGGGTATAATACTGATGAAAGTAGATATTTTCATATACCAATTGCAATAACTATTTCTGCAACTAAAATAGAAAATCATCATATGAAAATTACGTTGAATGTGAGGCGTGAATCTAATTCATTCCCTTAGTCCAAAATAGCTAAAATACTTCAAGTTTTTCAGATAATTTAAACAAAGCGTAAATTCTATAATAAGTTCAATTGCGAACAAAAACTATCCAATCCCAAGTATACAAAATTTTGTCAGAGATAAATTACATTAATCAACCTCATTGAGTTTCCTTTCATTAACAAAACAATTATTATCATTTTAAATACAAAATGTGAAAAGCAAACCAACCTTTTGAACAGAAACGTTGCTGGTGAACCCAACAATTCTGTCAAATATGAAATAAAAAATTATGTTAACTCGTAACTGGATTTATATGGTAGTATGGTTCAAAAGAGATATATTATAAAAGTTAACTCGTAAATGAATTTATATTTTGTAACTCATATGTACATAGATCTTATTTGTAGTTCTCTATCAAAGTGCTTTTGTTTCGGAGCACTACAGTAGCTACTACTAAAGTATTTTTACGAACAAATAACTGATTTGAAAGTATATCTTTGTGGTGCAGAGATTGCATCTAATGCATAATAAATTTACATGAGTCAATCTCTCCTATCCCTTAAGGCTCAAATTTATAAAAATAAAAAATTTAAAAAAAAAAACTTTTATGAGTTTTGCAAAATAATTGGTTTTGAATACAAATAAAAAACACACTGACCTTAGATCATATAATTTGAAAGCAACCTCATAGTTTTCCATAGCAGTGGAGGCAAATCACTGCTGCTTGACCACAATGGGGACAAAACACCAAGATTTATCACTACTAACAACAAAAATATGATAGTAATACTAATTGTAAAGAAATCATTTAAGTCAAAAAATGAAACTGTAAACTAATGTAATGCAAAGTATAAGATAAGAGGTTGATTCAGTTCTCATTTGGATATAAAGTGGCAAAATAGAAGTGGAAACTTAAACCAAATTTCTTAGATAATTGCAAATGGTAATTGTAAATTGTTGAATAAATGATACAAATAATTTCTCTTAATATCATCAAGCAATTACATCATATGAAATTACCTCATCAAAGTACCTCCATATATTGTCTCACAAAGAACGAAAGGACTAATGTATGTAAATATTCACAATGCAAACTACCTCCTCATACAACACATCGTTCACTCTATTTCCTGAAAATTCACGAAATAATCAAAATCTCAAATTAAAATCTACAAAAATAGAAAGAAAAATACATCCATAATTATAATAAAATTAATAAAACGAAGATTTATTTAATAAATTTAACCTTCAGCTACATAACTAATATGCTGTTGCTGAGAAATTGAACCTCAGTTCGCCATGACTGTACCAATAATGAAATTGCATCAGGAATTTAATTTTTTCCAAAGAAATACTAACGTTCTAGTGCAATTCTTCAAATTTTTAGAATGCAACTATAGAGGATTATGAGTCATAACTTATAACAGTATTGGAAAGAATGATTGAGTTCATAATTATGAACAACATTCATATTATGTGATATGTGTAACAAAAAATCCCCAAATTACACAACTACCAACAATAAACGCAATAGAAACAAACTAACATACTTTCCAAGGAAAGAGTAAGGCAATGAACAAAACAAAATTGAAAACAAAAGCATATATTAATATACAATCATATGCATAAGAGGCTTAAAAAAAGAAGCAGGTTCTTAAAAACTTTTTGAAAGGCTACTAAATCATTAGTTAATCAAAATACAAAAATTAGTACATCAAATAAATGTGTTACAACCCCACATCTATAATCAATAATCTAAAATATAATATAAAAATATATAAATAGCACAATAGTTAATCAATAATTCCAATTCAAAAGATAATGAAAATGAGATGGTAAAATTCTCAGCATTAAAAATATTAAAAATTACCTTTAAATTGGAACTCTTCCAATAAACATGTTAATGAAGAATTCAAAGAAAGGATACTAATCATTAGCGAATCTAAACCTAAAATAGAGTATTTGTAATATATTTATCGCAACAATCAAGTCAGTAATATCTATAGCCAATGCAAAAAAAATGCAGAATAAAAAAATATGAATAGCTCAATAGTGAACCAATAATTCCAATTCAAAGACAATAGTAAAAAGAAAATTGCAGAACATACTCAAATTTTGATGACATGATTAGCCTCCTCTAGTGTTTCAATTTCATGTAGCTATATTTCACCTTTATGTGATATCAAGTGGCCTCCACTTCTAGTGATTTATTACCTATTACCTAAAAAAAAGAAAAAAAAAGAATTTAAGATAAAGGAATGAAGTGTAAATGAATTCATTCTTTGTGTAGTTGGATGACAAATAAGACATTTTATTTTCAAAATTAAATGAGAGAGTGAGTCAGAGACCTTGGTTCAGCTCCAGCTTCTATTAGTTTTGTTGCTGCAGCAAGTAACTCTGCAGATGGCATTTATGGCCCGATGACCTTGCATGAATAGCAGCACTATAATTAGTGAAGAGATAGTACAAATATCTCAACACAGAAAGTAATACAAAGATAGATGAATAATGGTATAGTTCAAATACCCCTTTCGCTAAACCAATTGGAAACGTCATTATTTAAAGTTAAATATAAGCTCACAGGCTGCAAAAATAATAATCAAGACAATAAGGAATTTGTTTCTCTGTAGATAAATAAAGAAAAGACTTACAGTAGTTTGCAAGGTACCTTGCTCCATTGAAAGACCTCTTCATCATCAAATTCAATAGTAAGACTACGAACTGGATCAAGCTGAGTGGATCAACCCCAAAATTTAATTTTCAAATTTCTATCATTGAAAGACCTTGCTCCATTGAAAGACCTCTCCATCATTGAAAGATTCTCTCATTTAAGGTGCTAAAATAGAGACATGTTATACCGAATTTTTTGAATATAGTTGTTTCGCTTGTACCTCTTTTTTTTTTCCTCAATAACTTTAGGCGTGATCAAACAATACCCTACAGCCATAATATTAATTAAAAACTCACTCGCAATCCAATCCCAACATGCTAAGAAGAAAATAAAAACACTAATGTGCCACATGGTAAACGACGCATATATCTGGAGAGGGGGAGGATTTGAAGTGTATAGGCCACACAAATTCATATTAAAATAGTTATTTGAATATAGTTGCTTCGCTTGTACCTCTTTCTTTTTCTTCAATAACTTGAGGCGTGATCTAGCAAGCCTTACGATGTCTTGCTGCATCAAATAATTAAAAAAATATATATTACCACACAAATTCATATTAAAACAATTATTTGAATATAGTTGTTTCACTTGTACCTCTTTCTTTTTCCTCAATAACTTTAGGCGTGATCTAGCAAGCCTTACGATGTCTTGCTACATCAAATAATTAAAAATATATGTATAATGTAAATTGCTACAATGAAATATTTAAAGTGTAAAATCAAACTCCAAACGGTTATAAAAAAGAAAAATAATGGACAAATTACAAATTTAGCAGAATATAAGGCCGAAGAAATAATTTTTTTTAAAATCTGAAAATAGGTATTAAGAATCTTACAGTTTGGTATGCTGACGAACATAGCTGTTTTCATATACCAGTTGAGACACCTGTTTCTGCAACCTATCATTCCCTCCATCAAGAGTCTGTTCATGGCAACAATGGAAAGAAAACATATGCAGAATTTTTATTAAACATTAAATAATCTGTGAAAAAAGAAATAGAAAATTGGTGTGCAGATGAGAAAAAAAAAAGAAATCATTTTTATCTAGATAACAAAAAGAGAAACATGAACCTTTTAAAACAAATGATCGTGCTAACGAAACCCCTGAGTCCTTTCCTGATCATCTGGAGCTGATTCGAACCAACGGTATCTGCCATTGCCACCAAAACCTGCGTGTACTCATCGAGAAATTGGCAAAGCTTCTGATCATAAGCGATCTTCTTGTTGGCCTTGGTAACCTTGGGCGTCATTTCTCTCAACTGATACAGATATTTCTACCTAGAACTGATGTTATAATTTACAAAACCTTAAAAGTGAAAAGAAGAGATACAAAAATGAGGGCCAAGACGGAGCAGCGGTGGCTGAGTCAAGGCGGACAGCGGCGGCGCCGTCACTTTAACCTCTTCGATTCAGATTTGGGATTTTGGCAAAAAAGAGCTGAGCGCAAAACCCTACAGAGCGACACCGAATTTTTTAATTAAAATGGTAAAAATAAATCAATAGTGGAGATGTATTATTGATTAATTGATGGCCAAGATTAAAATTGATTTTGGTCAAAATTGGTCAAAATCAAGCTAATCTATTTTGCTTTTATAATGTTATATATATATATATATATATATATTAATTGCATCTCAATTTCGATTCTAATAAAGTTGATCCTTCTATAATAATTTAAACATTTTTCGTAATTTTAGAATTGTGTTTGGTTTATAAAATTAAAATGTATCATAATAAAGCTTATAAATATTTAAAATAAGGAAAAGACTTGTGTGAGACCGTCTCACGTAAGCCCATACGTGAGATGGTCAGAAAGTAATAACTTTTATGAAGAAAAGTGATAATAAATTAATGAAAAGTGATAATGTTCTTTCATGAACAATTTATAGTATAAATAAAAAGTGATAATATTTTATAGCGAAAGTGATAATAATTAATAGCGAAAGTGATAACTATTTTAAAAAGTGAAAAATGATCTTATGACGTGAGACGGCCTCATGCAAGACCTACCCTTAAAATAATGTGTGAATACGATTTTTTTTATTAGTTTTACATAATATTGTAACATAAATATCTCTTGTCCATTAAAGAAAAACAATCTTGCAAATGTGCAATTAATATAACTCTTTTATTTTATACAATACTTTATGCTTATTATTAACTAAAACATATAAACCTAATAGGTTCTTAAATTATTGAGCTTGTGGTGTGTGATATTTTACACTCGAATTTTACTTCTTAAATTAAAATTTAATTTTTAGAGTGATGAATTAATAGTATTCTCTCCATCTCAGGTATTTTTGTTTGTACCGGACACGAAGATTACAAAGTGTTACTCCCTTTGTCCTGAGTATTTTTATCCATTTGTACAGGCACGAAAATTAAGATTTTTTTTTAATATATCATGTAAGAAAAATTAGGGATAAATTGACAATATTAAGTGAAAAAGTAAATAAAGTTATTGAGAATGATGAATAAAGTGTAAAAAGTAGGTAAGATGTATAGTTTATTTTTACCGTTAATGAAATGAGTAAAAATACGTGAGACACCCAAATATGAAAAGTGGGTAAAAATACGTTGGACAGAGAGAGTATTATTTTAATGTAGAATAATGTAAGAAAAATAAGGATAAATTGGTAATTTTGAGAAAAAAAGTAAAAAATTTATTGGGAATGATGAATAAAATGTAAAAAAATAAATACAGTTACTGGGATTGATGAATAAATTGTAAAAAGTAAATAAAATGTAGTATTATAATATATTTTTAACATTAATGGAACGTATAAAAATATGTGGGACGGCTCAAAATAAAAAGTGAGTAAAAATACGTTATGAATAACAAACTATGATCATCCTAATAGAAATGTAAAAAAATTTATACAGAAGAATTTAGTGATATTTGTTATTCAAATGAATAATAATTTATCATTTTAAAAAGAAATAATTATTATTAGATACACACTTAATACCTATTATTATTATGAGATACAATAATTTTAAAAAATTACTCTTAGATATAAAAAATTAAGATCAATTACTCAATATACCCTCAACTTAACGTGACCTAACAACTTTTATGCTGCACATAAATAACATTATTTTTGCTGCACATAATTTTTATGACTTTTTTTTTGCTCCACATAACACTTATAATTTTTTTTTGCTACACATAATATTTATTGCACATAAATTTTTTTACATAAAATTTGCTACACAAATTTCTTTTTGCTGCACATAACGTAAATGATTGAGTGCAGCATAACTGTTTGTGTGGGTAATATGTAAGTGCCCTCCGTCCCCTTGATAAGTGTCAATTTGCTTTTTGCACGTGGATTAAGAAGTATAATATTTTAAAGTATAATGAGGTGAGAGAAATAATATTTTATTATACAGTGAGTAGTTGTATTAGTGTTGAGTGTGGGCCCCATGTGTAGTGATTTGAGTATAATAATATTCACTCTGTCCGGTTCTAAGGTATCAATTTGCTTTTTGCACGTGGATTAAAGAGTATTATTATATGTAAAGTGTGTAATTGTATTAGAGTGAAGTAGTGGGCCATATGGTGTACTTTTTTACAAAATAAGGGAAATGGATACATTTGAAACGGATGCCAAAAATAGTAAAATGGATACCTTTGAAGCGGACGGAGGGAGTATTATTGTGTGTGTCACATCAACTCAAAAAGGAAATGAATATTTTGTATTGAGACAAACAAAAATAGCAAAATAGACACCAGAGGGAGTATTAGATTCAATTTTTTTTATTCGAACCATAAATTTTTGTTTTATTATTATTATTTTTTTAAAAAATTATAAAGCCCTATTCAATCCTATTTTTTTGTCTATTCGATCTATATATTTGTTTATTCGTCCTAAGAAATTTTACTTTATTTGATCTATATTTTTTGGTTTTTAATGATTTCTATTCGGCCAATTTTTTTTCTATTCAGTCTATATTTTTGTGTATTCGTCCCAAGATTTTTTACTCTATTCGTTCTATATTTTTTAGAATTTTAATGATCACTTTTTGACTTATGTTTTTTTGTCTATTCGACCCAAATTTTTTACTCGCCTATATTTTTGGGTTTTTAAAATCTGACGACGAAAGCACAATACATTCTATCCGGCCCATTTTTAGTCTATTCGATCTTTTTTTTTGTCTATTCGGCCCAGGTTTTTTTCAGGCCGCATAATCTCTATACAACTCATTTTATGTATGTTATCAAATTTTTTTTTTCTATTCATCCAATATTTTTTTAATTCATTCATTATTAATTGAAAAACAATTGAATCAAGTGTATTTTGAATACAAATCAATAAAAGTGAGTAGAAAAAATTTTGTTTTTGTATTGAATGGATGGATAAATGTAATCTATTTAAAATTGGGTATTATTGATTTTATTTTATTATATTAAATGGCAAATAGATCTATATTTATTTATGGAAGTTAGCAAAGTCAATATTGGTGCTTTAAAGGCCACGTTAGAAAGCTTTGTAAATTGTAAATGAATCTAAGTCATTAATGAAATCACTCATGATCATGAAGCAAGAAGAATGGCGCTCATTTATGAACAAAAATTTTCATTATTTTATAATAATAATAATAATAATAATAATGCCATTGGTTCCGTTTCTAATTCCGCCCACTTTATACTGTATACTTCATTCGTCCCTGATGGTTATGGGTTGGAGCTACAATTACGATTACATTTTCCTTTTATGGATGCTATTCACATAAAATAATTTATATTATATGTTAATTATAAATTAAATATTAAAATATTATACTTCCTTCGGTTCAAAGCTATTCAATCTATCATTTTAGGCGTTCAATTCAAAGTATTCATATTCCATTTTTAATAAAAAATAAATCACATGACCCACTATTTTCCTCTAATACAATTACCCATTACACATATAATAATAATACTCCTTAATCTATACTTAAAAAGCAAACGATTACCTTTGAATTGGCCGGAGGAAGTATATCTCAACACACTACATTTTAAAATACTATATTTCTTAATTTTAATATAAACTATAAATGTTACAACATTAATGAGATGGATGAAGTGTAATTTTATTGTAAAAAACTAAAAATACACTCTCTCCATCTCAAAGTAATAGTTACATTTGCTTTTTCACGAAAATTAAGAAATATAATATTTTAATGTATAGTGGGTTGAAGATATACTCCCCCGTCCCACTGAAACATACACATTTTGTCATTTTGATCCGTCCTAATACAAAATGTACATTTCACTTTTTAGTAAAAGGGATCCACATAAAATAATTATTTCTCTCTATGAGCCCACACATCATGCAAATACACCTACCAACTTTATATTAAAATATTATTTCTTTCACCTCACTATACATTAAAATATTATATTCCTTAATCTACGTACGAAAAGCAAGCGCACAATTATCATTGAGACGGAGGGAGTAATATTTCAGTATATAATTGATAATTATATTAGCGTTGTATGTAAGTCTCATGTGAATATACTTGTTAATTATTTTTGTGGATCTCGTCTATAAAAAGGAAAATATAACTACTAAAATGAAATGCACAAAATGAAAATGCTTAACTAATACGATGGAATTGAGAGAATATTTATTTATATATTAAAAGGAATCATATTTTATTATTTTTAAGGATGACTTATATTTGTAAAAGGGAAAAATAAATGCTTAATTGGTAGATTGAACTGAATGACAAGAGTTTCCATGATTTGAATATGAAATTAGTTTTTGGGGTAAATATTTCAAGTGAGAGACGATGATTCTTATTCATGGTTAGAGTTAATCTTGGCCAGGGCGGATCCAGAAAACTGCACTGGGTGAGCTAAGTTTATTAAAGAAAATAAAAATTAATAATAATAATAATAATAATAATAATAATAATAATAAAAATATATATATATACACATACACGAATCACCTTCTCAAAAGTGGATGGAGAATGAACTATATTTTAATATTTATCGTAGTGACTCATAGAATATATATAATTTGATAAGTTATATTTATTTTTTGGCTTCATTTGGGTGGACTTAATTTTTTTTTGGATTGGACTAAACTTAAAAATACAAATTTTATGTATAATATAAAGGGCTTTTGGTGGGCAGCCCTGGGCTTGAGCCCGGGGCTGCCCTCACATAGATACGCCCCTGATCTTGGCAGCAGAAAATGGTGGTTGTTTATTGGTTCTGACTTCTGATAGCACTTTGATACCTGAAATAGATCCTCTATCTCTTTTCTCTCTCTAAATGTCTCACTTCAGAGCCACCGACGACAAAGAAACTCTATTACGGACTGTATAAGTTTTTTTTGTTGAGATTAAAAGAAGAATATCTCTACAAAAATTAAAGGGTCCAAATTTTAAATAACCACTATTCACTAAGTACAATTTTAAATAGTCACCTCCATTAAAAACAATTTTTACTAGCCACTATTAAGTGCACTCCCCAATTTATCCCCATAACTGTCAGATAAAGGACGAAAATAATGGGGGCATCATGATGCCAGTGTTGACTGCATTAAATGGGGTGTGTTGGAGAACATTTAACATCATTTAAAATTTGAATGGGGGACCGCATTAAAATTTAAAATATTTATCCCAAAAGTTAACGTCATTTTCGTCCCAAACTTCTCTCTCTTTCTCTCTTCTTTTCGTCCAAACTCCTCTCTCATTCTCTCTCCTTTTCGTCCCAAAGCACAGTGTATCTCGTCTCACACATTTGCGGTCCCCCTTTATCCATCGGCCGAAATAGGCATTTTCAGACGAGGACGGATTCCAGTGAGATTTGAGATACATAAATTTTAAAAAATCACTCTTAGATATAAAAAATTAAGATCAATTACTCAATATACCCTCAACTTAACGTGACCTAATAACTTTTATGCTTCACATAAATAACATTATTTTTGCTGCACATAGTATTTATGACTTTTTTTTTGCTCCACATAACATTTATAATTTTTTTGCTACACATAATATTTATTGCACATAAATTTTTTTATATAAAATTTGCTACACAAATTTCTTTTTGCTGCACATAACGTAAATGATTGAGTGCAGCGTAACTGTTTGTGTGGGTAATATGTAAGTGCCCTGCGTCCCCTTGATAAGTGTTCGCTTGCTTTTTGCATGTGGATTAAGAAGTATAATATTTTAATGTACAGTGAGTAGTTGTATTAGTGTTGAGTGTGGGCCCCATGTGTAGTGAGTTGAGTATAATAATATTCACTCTGTCCGGTTCTAAGGTATCAATTTGCTTTTTGCACGTGGATTAAGGAGTATTATTATATATAAAGTTTGTAGTTGTATTAGAGTGAAGTGGTGGGCCATATTGTGTACTTTTTTACTAAATAAGAGAAATTGATACATTTGAAGCGGACGCCAAAAATAGTAAAATGGATACCTTTGAAGCGGACGGAGGGAGTATTATTGTGTGTGTCACATCAACTCAAAATGTGTATTGAGACAAACAAAAATAGCAAAAATAGACACCGGAGGGAGTATTAGATTCAATTTTTTTATTCGAACCATAAATTTTTTGTTTTATTATTATTATTTTTTTAGAAAATTATAAAGCCATATTCAATCCTATTTTTTTTTTGTCTATTCGATCTATATATTTGTTTATTCGTCCTAAGAATTTTTACTTCATTTGATCTATATTTTTTGGTTTTTAATGATTTCTATTCGGCCATTTTTTTTCTATTCAGTCTATATTTTTGTGTATTCATTCTAAGATTTTTTACTCTATTCGTTCTATATTTTTTAGGATTTTAATGATCTCTTTTTGACTTATTTTTTTGTCTATTCGGCCCAAACTTTTTACTCGCCTATATTTTTGGGTTTTTAAATCTGTCGACGAAAGCACAATACATTTCTATCCAGCCCATTTTTAGTCTATTCGACCTTTTTTTTGTTTATTTGGCCTAGGTTTTTTTTAGGCCACTCAATCTCTATACAACTCATTTTATGTATGTTATAACATTTTTTTTCTATTCATCCAATATTTTTTTAATTCATTTATTATTAATTGAAAAACAATTGAATCAAGTGTATTTTGAATACAAATCAATAAAAGTGAGTAGAAAAATTTTGTTTTTGTATGAATGGATAGATAAATGTAATCTATTTAAAATTGGGTATTATTGATTTTATTTTATTTTATTAAATGACAAATAGATCCATATTTATTTATGGAAGTTAGCAAAAGTCAATATTGGGACTTTAAAGGCCACGTTAGAAAGCTTTGTAAATTGTAAATGCATCTAAGTCATTAATGAAATCACTCATGATCATGAACAAGAAGTATGGCGCTCATTTATGAACAAATTTTTTTATTATTTAATAATAATAATAATAATAATAATAATAATAATAATGTCATCAGTTCCGTTTCTAATTCCGCTCACTTTATACTGTATACTTCATTCGTCCCGATGGTTATGTTTTGGAGCTACAATTATGGTTACATTTTCCTTTTTATTGGAGCTACAATTATGGTTACATTTTCCTTTTTATGGATGCGATTCATATAAAATAATTTATATTATATGTTAATTATAAATTAAATATTAAAACATTATACCTCCTTCAACTGGTTCAAAGGTATTCAATCTATCATTTTAGGAGTTCAATTCAAAGTATTCATATTCCATTTTTAGTAAAAAAGTAAATCACATGACCCACTATTTTCCTTTAATACAATTACTCATTACACATATAATAATAATACTCCTTAATCTATGCTTAAAAAGCAAACGATTATCTTTGAATTGGCCGGAGGAAGTATATCTCAACACTCTACATTTTAAAATACTATATTTCTTAATTTTAATACAAACTATAAATGTTACAACATTAATGAGATGAATAAAGTGTAATTTTATTGTAAAAAACTAAAAATACACTCCCTCCATCTCAAAGTAATAGTTACATTTGCTTTTTGCACGGAAATTAAGAAATATAGTATTTTAATGTATAGTGAGTTGAAGATATACTACCCGTCCCACTGAAACGTACACATTTTGTCATTTTGATCCGTCCTAATACAAAATGTACATTTTACTTTTTATTAAAAGTGATCCACATAAATTAACTATTTCTCTCTATGAGCTCACACATCATACTAATACACCTACCAACTTTATATTAAAATATTATTTCTTTCACCTCACTACACATTAAAATATTATATTCCTTAATCTACGTACGAAAAGCAAACATACTTTTATCAATGAGACGGAGGAAGTAATATTTCAGTATATAATTGATAATTATATTAGCGTTGTATGTAAGTCTCATGTGAATATACTTGTTAATTATTTTTGTGGATCTCGTCTATAAAAAGAAAAATATAACTATTAAAATGAAATGCACAAAATGAAAATGCTTAACTAATACGATGGAATTGAGAGAATATTTATTTATATATTAAAAGGAATCATATTTTATAATTTTTAAGGATGACTTATATTTGTAAAAGGGAAAAATAAATGCTTAATTGGTAGATTGAACTGAATGACAAGAGTTTCCATGATTTGAATATGAAATTAGTTTTTGGGGTAAATATTTCAAGTGAGAGACGATGATTCTTATTCATGGGTAGAGTTAATCTTGGCCAGAGCGGATCAGAAAACCGCACTGGATAAGCTAAGTTTATTAAAGAAAATAAAAATTAATAGTAATAATAAGAAAAATATATATATACACACACGAATCACCTTCTCAAAAGTGGATGGAGAATGAGCTAAATTTTAATATTTATCGTAATGGCTCATAGAATATATATAATTTGAGAAGTTATATTTATTTTTTGGTTTCATTTGGGTGGGCTTAAATTTTTTTTGGATTGGACTAAACTTAAAAATACAAATTTTACGTATAATATAAAGGGCTTTTGGTGGGTAGCCTTGGGCTTGAGCCCGGGACTGCCCTCACATAAATACGCCCCTGATCTTGGCAGCAAAAAATGGTGGTTGTTTATTGGTTTCGACTTCTGATAGCACTTTGATACCTGAAATAGATCCTCTATCTCTTTTCTCTCTCTAAATGTCTCACTTCAGAGCCACCGACGACGAAGAAACTCTATTACGGACTGTATAAGTATTTTTTGTTGAGATTAACAGAAGAATATCTCTACAAAAATTAAAAGGGTCCAAATTTTAAATAACCACTATTCACTAAGTACAATTTTAAATAGTCACCTCCATTAAAAACAATTTTTACTAGCCATTATTAAGTGCACTCCCCAATTTATCCCCATAACTGTCAGATAAAGGACGAAAATAATGGGGGCATCATGATGTCAGTGTTGACTGCATTAAATGGGGTGGGTTGGAGCACATTTAACATCATTTAAAATTTGAATGGGGGACCACATTAAAATTTAAAATATTTATCCCAAAAGTTAACGTCATTTTCGTCCCAAACTTCTCTCTCTTTCTCTCTTCTTTTTGTCCAAACTCCTCTCTCATTCTCTCCTTTTCGTCCCAAAGCACAGTGTATCTCGTGTCACACGTTTGCGGTCCCCCTTTATCCATCGGCCAGAATAGGCATTTTCAGACGAGGACGGATTCCGGTGAGATTTGGCAATGGTGAATTTTCGGGTACATATAAAAGCAGTTTTTTTCATTTAATTTTTGAGTTTGTAGTAGTCGTTTTTAATGTTTTGCCTACATTTTATGGTTTTGTTCATGGTTAAATGATGAGAATGTACTTGTGTAAAATGTGACTTAATTGTGTATAATATTTTGCCTACATTTTGTGGTTTTGTTCATGTTCAAATGGTGGAAATGTACTTGTGTAGAATATGACTTAATTGTGTATATATCATTTTATAATGTAGGAGCACAGTGGGAGTTAGTATAGGCCGAATAGAGTATTTGACGTAGGCTTAATAGAACAAAAGTGTAGGTCGAATAGAACAAAATGTAGTAGGAATAATGTGATAGCACATACCTTGACCGAATAGAACATTTGAGCTAGGCCGAATAGAACAAAAACGTAGGCTTAATAGAACAACAGTTGGATGAATAGAGCAAATTGTGATTTTTCTTTCCCAGATGTACGTAGGCCAAATAGAACAAGTGTGGTCGGTCGAATAGAATAAAAATATAGGCCGAATAGAACAACTCTAGGCCGAATAGAACAAATTATAAGAGGAATAATGTGGCAAAGACGTAGGCCGAATATAATAGATGTGGTGGGCCGAATAGAATAAAGTGTAGCCCGAATAGAAGGAAATGTAGGCCTAATAGAACAAAGTTTATGCTGTGTCTTACAAATTATTAAAAAAAATGTTACTTGTGAAGGGTGATTGGAAGCGTCCAAGTATGAAGAAGTAGAACTGTAGTATACATAATTACTGCAAATCGGGAACTGTTATGGGAATAATCCGCACAAGATTATCGGAGCTTGGGGTAAATGCCGAACAAATATTCAGGAGGTCATGTTTTGGTCATTTTTAGGATCTTGATGACAATTGGTGTGCACACGCTAATATCCATGGTCTAATGACACAGGAGATTCTAGTTAGTGGGGGATTTAAAATCTAGATTCTTTCAGGTTGGGAACGAGTGTATTAGATTTAGTATGGTAGAGTTCATGAGGATTATGAGACTCTGCTTCCGGGATCGAGTGGGATTTGATCCGAACATGACGTATAATATCCCACATGGTGGGGTTTACAATATGTATTATGGGCAAAAACGAAGACCATTAGTAAGCGAGATTGCCAAAGATTTTCAAGGTAATACATTTAATGATAGCCTCGAGGACGTAGTAAAGGTTGCTAAAGTGCTGTTGGTCTACTATTTTTTCCTGGGATCGGACGTTACCAAGGTCACTGTAGACAATTTGGTTTGGGTTTTAGTAGAGGACAGTCGCAGATGAGATTTATTCCCCTGGGGGCAGGTCAGTTACATGACTCTACTGCACTTCATGGATAATATTTTGACCAGACTTTTTGATGGAGCAAACTCGAACATGTATAGATACCACTTTTACGGGTGCACATTTGAGCTCCTAGTATGATTACTGAAACTTTTTAGTTGTCTTATCCCAGTTTAATTCCAGTTTATGCAACAATAATAATCTAACAATATTAGTTTACTTGTGACAGGTTTGGGCGTACGAGTGTATACCTGCCCTTGCTACACCATATGGGGCTGTCCCACCCGATAGGGAAATAACCAGCCACTTTGCTTGCGTTGGGTGTTTCGTACGATATATAGGTTGATAGGAAGCTGTTTTCTCAGGTATGAAATCTCAATTATTATGAATCATTGAGGAATTTCAACATTTAATCAATGATATTGTATATAAGTGTTTTTTTTTGAATAAGAATCCTGAAGTGGTGGCATTTCCCAGGGAGCTCGCCGATGAGAGCACAGCCGATTATTGGATTGACATAGAGAATGATCCTTTGGAGGATTATGCATGAAGCTATACACCAAGGAGTTTTTTAACCCCAAAAGAAAGACCGTTCGATAGCCTGCATTCTCATATTTGAACCAGCAGACCGAGGGGTGGGGAGGCCTACGATCCCACACGTGATCCTTGGCATTAGCAGTACTATGCCCAAGTGGTTGATGAGGATCTGTGGCAAGGCAGATGCATGGTGGATCCTTCGGCATGGCAGTCTAATTGGGATCCCGATGCAAATCACCTGATGTCTACTCCCAGCCCTGACCAATGGGGACATGATTCAGGAGAGACGAGGTTCGATGAGCCCAGTTCTTATCATCCCACCCATCATATTCCTCCATCCTCCATGCATAGATGGCATAATCGAGCTGTAGAGGAGCATGATAGACATCGTCACTTTGATACTGAAGTGGATGCTTCCCCTGTGATTAGTGGGAGTAGAAGGGGTGACGACGACGGATATGATTAGGCATTCAAGGAAAGGGTCCTCCGTAGGCTGGATGATCAGGATGAGTACTTGCACCAGATGGCATGTCACATTGTGTCTGTAAATCAAACCCAGGTGTACTTTGGAGTTGTGGTTACAGAGGAGTTCAAGTGCCTTCGTGCTGATTTTACTCGCAATAGGTTTGAGTATGAGCTATCTAGTTCTAGGACAGGAGTTAGATCTTCCCCTCCTAGTATGGTGGAACCTGGGAGTGCCGTGGCTCTGACACCGAGTGTCGTTGATGCTGGTTTGATGCGTCCTACTCGGGCTAGAAACTTAAGTGTAGCATTACAGTCACCATTCATATGACTGAGCATGAGCGTATGTGGCAGCTGTATGAGCGATTCAAGATGATCCAATATCTGTAAGTGTTAATTTACTCTTTTAACATTTTCATCGATTAATTTAAATACATGTGCTTGTTGCTTAATAATTCTTGAATTCAGGGTTGATGTTGGACTTGGTTAGGGAGTAGGATATGATTTTTTCCACGAGCTCGAGGACCCCAGTGGTTGGTTAAGCGAACAGGTATTTAAAGAGTGTTCATGTGTATACTTAATATGTTAATTATTTCACATTATTCCGTAATAAAATTAATTATGTTTCAGCACCTAGATGCTTACCTCCGCTTATTATCTGAGCGACAGATGGCCATAGGCTTACACGCCCCTTAGTCCTTTTGCCGTTTCTGCATTTTGGACATGTAATTCTCTGTAAGTAACAATCGTATTCACAATTTATGAAATAATTTCCTCTGTATTTGTGAATTTGATCTTATACACTCAATTTTCTCAAAGACCCAAGTTAAATCTTTATGTGATTCATATACAAGTTTGTACAAAGATGATAGATCGACATTCACCAACATCCCTGATGAACTGTTGATAGATCTTCGTGAGTACGCAACAGGGAGACTTCCCGTGTGGTCGGGGTCGAGGCGATGGACAGACTGTGATGTGGTATTACAGCTTAATCCTTGTTTTACATCTAATACGTATATATACTAATTTATACAAGTGTTTTACATCTAATATTTGAATTGTTCTGAATTCCATGGCAGATTATGTTCATATTCCATACGGGTGAGCACTACTACGTCTGTGCCGTGCTTACAAAGGACATGACATTCCACTGTTTTGACTCATTCCGGCATAGATGGGATGCCGAGTCTGACATGAAGGAGCATCGGGTAGTGGAGGCTCTACCATTCAGATGGATCATTCCAGCTCTGATGCGCGAGATTTCTCAGGGTGGATAGGTTCTGCATCATATGAAGGTGACTCCAGGCCGGTTAGAGTATTGTTACAGACAAGAGGACTCCTCCAACTGCGGCCCTGCATGTCTCAGGACCATAGAGGGGTTCTTATCGAGGGACTATAACTGGGCTGGCCCTGAGTACATGACACATTACCAGAGGCAGATTGCTTTTCAAATCTTTCGCCTAGGCACCATTATTCCCACAACATGATTGACATGTATCTCATATGACAGAAAATGTTCCTTATTTTGAAGTTCACTAATGAAAGGGATGACGTATTATGTATTTGATTAAAAAAATTCATATTGATAACCGTTGATATGTTATGCTTTTTTATTATATTTATACGGATAACCAATTTAATAATCTTGGGATAGTAAGAACTGGAATTGTCTTTAATTAAATCAGGCCATTTTTACAAAAAAATAATTATAGTCTACTGGGTGAATTGAGAAGGACAGCGTAGACGATTATGTCCAGTTTCTCCACGAACACCACATTTTTTCTGTCTACGGACACAGGGATGAGGTGCATCCATCGAAGGAGGAGCTGGACCACTTTTCGATTATAAAGCTCTTGTACAGTTTACTCAATTGTGACCTGGCTGTCGACAACGCGAGCAAACATGTTGTTTGTGACGTTTCCTGGAAGACTTCACACCTGACTTTATCCGAGATTGTTGTGGGCACCAGCCTGCCTGTGTGGTAGCGGGGGGTTGACACGCTGTGACTGTTCTAATGAGTATAGTGCAGAACATGCATAACTGGATCGGCCCACATCCCTAATACACTGTTGCGATGGAAAATGGTAGACACGAAGCCACTAGCTGCCAACCTACAATTACTAAAGATAGTATAATATAAGATCAGTGACTCAGGCAATCTATATAAGTAAGACGTATAAATACGTACTCGATTGCCTTCATCACATGAATACATGGAACTAGTTCTTTTTGGAACTTTTCACATATGCAGCTACGAGCGATCAAATCCACAGTGAAAATCTCATCACCGTCCTTGATTGCATACTTATTGCCAATGAGTAACGATATGAGTAGTTTTTGGGCAGCACGAGAAAGTTCCACTAACTCGTCATGGACACGCTTGCAGAGAACGGTACTCTCTTGCTCAACTTGAGTTCGACGATTGTAAAACCACCTCTCAGTGATTGTGCGGGCAATCTCTAGCAGTGTGTGATTAGCCATAACTTGTAGTCGGGTTGACCAATTCAAGAATTTATCGAACCACAGGGAGGTCGATGCTAGCACTTAAGCGATATCACGTTTATCACGATTTTATAGAGACGAATCATAGAAGGATGGTTTGGGTAACAAGTAATTAAATGAAAGTAGACAAACAATAATCCAATGACAAGATAAAAATGATGAATGAGTGGTTTTCCAAATTAAGTAGAAGTGAGATTAACAACACTAATGAAGTGGTAACTTATGGATTCATGCATTAAACTCATATGTATCAAGGGTTAAGACTAAGGGCCAACACTTATACCACCTAAACTTCCTCTCGAAATGAATATGATGTAGATCATTTGCACAATCTCAAAATAGCTCAAAGGCTGGTTCTAAATTAAACTATTCCAACTAGGTACTAAGTTCAATTATAGAATCCCTTCATATAATCAATTGACTTCTCAATCTAACTAATCACATGTTCCATCAAAGGGTTCTAAATAATAAAGGACTTCTCAATCACTTTACCATCTATAATGCACATGAGGTGTTTGATGAAATGATTCACTTGACTATCCTAAGCACATCATTGATTTCTCAATCTAATCATATAATTAGAACAATCAAACACACAAAACATCATAGATCTCAAGATATATAAGCACCAATGATAGAAAATCAAATATCCCCATCAACATATGAATTTAATTACATAGATCCACAAATTAACCAACAACCTTCATGTTGCTAATCTCACAAGGGAGATTAGCCTAAAATCTTCATAAGATCCATAACATAGACATTATAATTCTTACAAATCATGATAAACTAAAGGATTAACACAAAATTGGAATGAAAACTCCCTTGGAAATGGATCCAATTGAATCTCCCTTCTTCCTTTGGTGATCACCCAAGCTTCCTTGCTTCTTCACTTGATTTGGATGGAGGAAATTATGGAGAGATGATGTAGATCTCAAAAATGGATGAATGGGATGGAGAATATGGTGTGAAATCAAAGGAATGGTGTGTGAGGTGTGTGGGAACAGTAGAATTTCGGATCTCCTTTAAAATGTTGAATGGATTGGTATTTATACCCCATGGAGACCTTCTAGAAGAATTGTAAAAAATATCCTGTTCTGGTGCCGACACGAGTCGTGCTACGTAGCACGGGTCGTGTCGTGTCAGGGCATGCGGCACACGAGTCGTTCTGCGTCGCACGGCCAAAGGGTGGCCGTGTTGAATGCCTAGACGTCGCCGCACGACCTCCGCTTACAGGCCTGTGTCTTGTACACGGGTCGTTCTCCGCAACACGGGTCGTGCTCCACAACACGACCAAGTGGTGGTCGTGTTGGATAAATAGATGCCGCTGCACGACCATTCTGGACAGGCCCGTGTCTGGCACACGGGCCGTTTTGCTGCAACACGAGCCGTGTTGACAGCACGGCCAGCCGTGTTCTTGCACCTTTGTTTCTTCTTCTTTGTTTGATCTTCCTTCTTCATTTTTACTCCATTTTCACCTGTTATATGTATGTTTAAGATCATTCTCACACATTCCTATGAAAATACATAACACCACCAAAATATACGAAAATACGGATAAAACAATACGCAAAATACACTAAAAAAGGCACTAAAATCTAGGTGAAAATAACAACAATCACACCCCCAAACTTGAAGTATTGTTCGTCCCCGAACAATGAAAATGATAGACTGAGGGAGAAGCTTTCACCTAGTAAAAAGACTAAACGAATACAAGTAAGAACACATCATTAGCAACAAGAATTTCAAATCATGCTAAGCTAACCTACAACATTAGATTCATGATAAGAGAAATTAACAAGTTCAATCAAAAGAGAATAAAGAGCAATATAGTCCTTTTAGTCTAAGCCTCACATAAGTTTATCAATTTCCCTCGACACTCTTTAAATAAGGTAAATCAACACTCATCAATCAATTGGCTCGACTCACCATACACTTGCTCGTAGACTCTATTCACAAACCACCAAAAATTTAATCAATGATCAAAAAGGTCTTTAATTAAGGATGTAATGATAGGCTCTTTGGTAGGGTAGGAAGAATATAGGTAAAAGTGACTAAATGAGTGTAAGTAATCGAAGAGGTAGCTACTTTCTTCCATCCCTTCACATTCTTTTTCTTCCTTTCTTTTCTTTATTGATCATAAGCACTAATCATCACTTTCTTGGATTTTTGAGCTTCTTATAGATTCATGCCTCTTTTCTTTGACTCTTAAGTACTTGAGCATATTATTGTTGCTTGCTCATTTTCTTGTTTTGAAATTGCATGTCCATTCTTTCTTATGCTCTTTTCATCCTTTTTCTTACTTATTTACCATTTCCTCTTTCTCTTTTGTTATCTCATCACACCTTTCTAGCCACCATCTTCTTTATTACTCACACTAAAGGTATATATCTTAGGCTCATGTGGGTAATTAAAGCTTGTAATGTGCTATCTTCACAATAAATAGGCTTATAGGCTCAAAGTGGTTTACTAGGGATGATTTTTAAAGGTAAGGAAATATTTGGCAATGGCTATACATGACAAGGATGGCCTTAAATCATTTCATCGATCTCCATTAATCGGATTCATTCCTAAAGTCTTTGAGCAAGTATTTAGTTTATCAAAACTCAACCGATCCACTCATGAAAAGGTACCATGTATACATGGTCGAGGTTCAAATTCTCACAAGTTTATGCTCGACTTAAAAGGACTTATTACAACTTATTCATTCTTTTAATTGAATTAGTTAAATAAAACATATCACAATTCGAAAGCGTAGAGTTCCTTAATCATAATTCGACCTCACTTATCACCATAATGCATCATCACTCATATTCAAAACGACTCACAACCTCCCAAACAAACCACCAAATCAAACCTAAACACGAAAAAACCAAAGAAACAACAAAACGACAAAAGCAAAAACACAAAGACAACAATAAAAGAAAAGATACAAAGAAAATTCACCCCATCCATAGTCAATACACAACAAAAATCATCTCAATCCTTAATTGAAAGAAAAGTACGAAATTAAACATCCCAAAACAAAACAATATGAAGTCTCAAATCCAACACAAATTAAATAACTATAGAAGATGAACTAATGAAGTGTCGAACACCAAAAGTACTCCCTTAGTTATCCGGAGGCGGAGGGGGTTGATTATGCCATGATCCCCAAGGAGTATAAGCACAAGGTGTGGTAGGGAATTGGAAATTGAACATCCTTGTGATCATCTCTTCAATGTTGTTCGAGCGTGATCGTGTATTCTCTTCATAGTACTCCCTACGATGCTGCCCTTCATGGATCTCCCTTATCATTGCACCCTGCCTCTGCTGCTCCTCTCGGAACTCTCTCATCTCATCTCCAAGCGCCTGCTGCGTCTGCCTGATCTCCATGAGTTCGTTCTCCAGAAGATTCCATCTTGCATTCCCCTCTCTTGGTCCATCTCCTTCCTCTTGTTCTTCTTCTTCTTGCTCAAATGCTGGAGGCTCTGGTGCATGCTCTTCAAATTCCACCTGATGATGTTGCTCTTCCTCCCCTACATCCATGTCCATCGGCTCAGCTCTCAGATTCCTTAGCTCAGGATTCTCATCCACTCTCATCTGCTGGAGCACTGCTTCCACTCCATCTCTATTCTCTCGGTAGAAAGCTCTCACGACTGCGGAGTGGTTAGGACTCGCCATTGCTAAATTCTGATGTTTTCTTCGTCCTTGCAGTGTGGTGAGCTCAGGAGCAGGTAGAGGGAATGGAGCTCCCTTATCTTGCTTCAAGCAATACATATTTCCTATGAATGATAGGAACTCCATCCTTATGAGTTGATTGTATGTGAGCCCTTCACTAATCATCGAGTGTTGCATCCCTCTAAGGTCGATGCCTAACCCTTGAGCAATCATTGTCACCATTCCTCCAATCATAATCCCTCTAGTGTTCTCTCTCTTCGCCACTCTCTCTGCATGCTGAACGAAATGAGCTGCAATGTTCACTGTGAACTCTTTGAATATACTGTACATGATGTACAACTGCTTTTCCCCAACAGATCCACTCTCGAACCGACCCAGAATAGTATTTGATACTATCTTCTCAAGGTACCTCATGACTGGGTTCCTTATGGCTGTCCCTTTTGACGAACTTGGAATGTACTCTGGAGGCTCAGTCCCATCCTCAACCAATTTTCTCCACCACGTTTGTTGATTGAAACCCCCTTGTGGTAAGAAGTTCTGATGGCCTCTCATGATTGGGCACCCAAAAAATCTATTCAGCTCATTCACAGGTATCTTCTCCCACATCTCATTGTTTAACTGAAATGTGATAGCAATAGGAAACTTGTTCCTATCTCTGTGAACCTCCAAGGTGCTCATGAACTCGGCTGTAAGGTGGAGATAAGTGGGAGGTCTCTTATCGAAAAACTCCTCCATTTCCACTCGATGGAATAGAGTCCTCAGATCACCTTCTATTCCAAGGCCTTCCATGGTTGCTTGATCTTGGAATCGAGTTGCCCTAATCTTTGGGATTATGTACTCCCATCTCAATGCGTACTTCTCCCATTCCATGAACTCTACTCCAAAATTCTCAGGGTGTTGGTCTTTCATTAGCAGTTTGGCATCAAGGTTGGACAGTTCCATATCTGACTCAATGAAAATGAAGTCCTCATTGCGTTTCCTCACTCTTCTTTCAGCCATCTACAATGTCCAACATAATTCAAATTAGTTTCAAGTTAACTCAAAACAAAATGTCTCATGTTGATTAGAATTATCACTAGTTATTCAACTAAGTGTTAATCCTAGCACATATTCAAGCACAATAAACATTTTGTTTCAAAGACTTAACATTTCGATCCAATCAACTTAACACAAAGTTATTTCAAAAATTTCATTCAATCACTCACTTTCAACATCCTAATCCTCTCATTCTTTCATAACATTTCACTTTTTCAATGGGCACAATTCAATTCAATAATGCTTCATGTAAAAACTTTGAATTCTAATTTGAATTTTCATTTAGGCATTTCATCAAACACTTGGCATGCACCTATTTCACAATTCAATTCAACAAGTCTTAACTATGCTTTCATGCTCAATTCCTCAATACCTAAACTAATTCACATCAATACAATCATCATAGAAGCATTATTAATCAATTTAACAATCACATGCCTTAAATTAATCATCCTAAAACAATTATCCCCAAATTCATCCTTCATGAACCTTAAATCTAATCAAAATTCAATCAATCCAACAATTAAATATGCAAATTCATGTTTCACTATCCTAGACATGCTTTATACATTCCATCATTCAAAACCCATACATGAATTTCGCCATTCATACCTCGAATTGAGAATTAGGGTACAAGAAGACATACCTTGAATTCTATTGAACAAAATGTAGGGGATTGTTGTTTATGCTTTGAAGTTCACCTTCTACACTCACAATCTTACCACTCTTTGGTGTTTAGAGGATGATGGGTGGAGTTTCGACTGGAAATTCACGGTGGAATGAGTTTTTGGCCTTCGAGCTATGTTCAGAATCTGCCTTTTAAAACGCTGCTTCAGACCCGACACGAGTCGTGTCACGCAACACGGCCATAAGGTGCCCGTGTTGCGTGTTCTGGTGCTCCCGCACGGCCAAAGTGTACAGGGTCGTGTCGGCTACACGACTCGAGTCTCGCGCTTGGACACGACCCGTGTCACGCAACACGACCAAATCCTGCTCGTGTTGGACTAACTGATGTCGCCGCACGGCCAAAGCTAACAGGGCCGTGTCGGCGACACGAGGCGTGTCACTACTCCCTTGAATCTTCCACTTTTCATCTTCAACTCTTGTCTTTCCTTGTTTCCATGCTTCCAAAACTCCCTATTCATGCTCACACTTCATCAACATCATTAGTTCAATCATAATATCAACACAAAAGGACTATCCACTTCAACACCACCAAAACGAATCAAAACTAAACCGAACTTATGAGAAAATTTCAAATTTGGCTCAAAAACACACGAATGCATGTCAACATAGAATATAATATATCGTATCACATCATATCCCCCCAAACTTGAATTTAAACAAGAGTTTCAAAGAAAATTTGCAAAAAGTGGTACGATATACCGTTCACATCAATGACACACACTTAGAATGTTTTAAAAAAAATCTTCTCCTCATAAGCACAATCCACCTACGAAACCAAAAGAAAACAAAACAAGAAAAGAAATATATACAAACCTAAACTACTAAAAGGATACGGATCTCAAGAAGAGAAGGTGTCAACATATACCAACTCCCTTTGAGAGGGAGAATGGTAATGCTTAACCCTATGACCATTGACAATAAAAGAATTCCCATCCGATCCCTCAAGCATTAAAGATCCATTTTCTCTAACTTCAATCACCTCGTATGGACCGGTCCATTTTGAACGAAGCTTTCCGGGAAACAGTTTCAATCTCGAATTGAACAAAAGTACTCTATCCCCCGGTATAAACTCCTTTGCTTTGATTCTTTCATCATGCCATCGTTTCAGCTTCTCCTTGACAATTTGTGAGTTTGAATATGCTTCCTCACGAAATTCCTCAAGCTCAATCAATTGAAGGCATCTTTTCTTTTCCGATTCTTTCTCCTCAAGATTTAACTTCCTCAATGCCCATAAAGCCTTGTGTTCTATTTCAACCGGAAGATGACATGCTTTCCCATAGACAAGTTTATACGGAGACAAACCAAGAGTGGTCTTGTACGCCGTTCGATAAGCCCAAAGCGCATCATCTAGCTTAGAAGACCAATCCTTCCTATTCCCCTTTACTGTCTTCTCAAGTACAAGCTTTACTTGCCTATTTGATACCTCCGCCAAACCATTTGTTTGCGGATGATAAGGTGTTGACACCTTGTGCTTCACTCCATAGCTTCTCAAAAGCTTTTCAATGATCTTGTTTATGAAATGAGTCCCTTGATCGCTAATGATTGCCTTTGGTACTCCAAACCTTGCAAAAATGTTCTTCTTCAAGAAAGCTTTGACAATTAGAGCATCATTTGTTCTTGTAGGAATTGCTTCTACCCATTTAGACACATAGTCTGCCGCAAGCAAAATGTAAAGAAAACCATTGGAAGACGGAAATGGGCCCATGAAGTCCATCCCCCAAACGTCAAACACTTCAACTTCAAAGATGTTCTTCATAGGCATCTCATCTCTTTGTCCAATACTTCCAATTCTTTGGCATCTATCACACTCCATGACGTATTCTTTGCAATCCTTGAACAATGTTGGCCAAAACAATCCCGACTGTAAGATCTTAGCTCCCGTCTTTTGAAACCCAAAGTGTCCTCCACATGGTAAACTATGGCACATCTCCATGACACTTAGTTTTTCTTCCTCCGGAATACACCTCCGTATGATATCATCCGGACAATGCTTAAACAACAAAGGATCATCCCAAAAATATTCTTTAACATCATGGTAGAACTTTTTCCTTTTTGACTCGGTGAGATGGTCCGGCTTGATACCACACGCTAAGTAATTTACCAAATCCGCGTACCACGGTCTTCCGGTCTTACACAAAGTGTACATCCGATGAAAATCCACTTGAAGTATCTCTTCATCCGGGAACATATCATTTATGAGCTCCATGGTTCTTTTTTCATCAACATTCTCCAATCGTGACAAGTGGTCTGCTATGACATTTTCGACTCCCTTCTTATCACGTATCTCAACATCAAACTCCTGCAACAAAAGAACCCAATGAATTAGTCTTGGTTTGGCATCCTTTTTACTCATCAAATACCTAATGGCAGCATGATCCGTATAGACAATGATTTTCGTGCCAACTAAGTATGGACGAAATTTTTCAAAAGCATAGACTACGGAAAGAAACTCCTTTTCCGTTGTGGTGTAATTCTTTTGATTTGCATTGAACGTCTTTGATGCATAATAGATAGCTCGAAATTTCTTCTCTCGCACTTGTCCAAGCACTACTCCCAAAGCACTATCACTTGCATCACAATGGAGTTCAAAGGGCTTGCTCCAATCGGGAGAGACAAGGATTGGTGAAGAAATCAAAGCTTCCTTTAACACCCTAAAAGCATCAAGACATTCATCATTAAATTCAAATGGAGTATCTTTCTCAAGCAATTTACACAAAGGTTTGGCAATATTAGAAAAATTCTTTATAAAACGTCGATAGAAACCGGCGTGACCAAGAAACGATCTAACCCCTTTTTCGTTTTTAGGAGGTGGAAGATGTTCAATGGCTACAACCTTCGCTCTATCAACTCTCAAACCTTTTTCGGAGATATGATGACCAAGTACGATACCCTCTTGAACCATAAAGTGACATTTTTCCCAATTCAAGACGAGGTTCGTATCTTGACATCGCTGCAAGACCATGGATAAATTAGTTAAGCATATATCAAATGAAGATCCAAACACGGAGAAATCATCCATAAAAACTTCCATCACATTTTCAATCAATTCTCCAAAAATAGCCATCATACAACGTTGAAAGGTGGCGGGCGCATTGCATAACCCAAAAGGCAATTTATAGAACGCGAATGTGCCATACGGACAAGTAAAAGTTGTTTTCTCTTGATCCTCGGGGGCTATCATGATTTGGTTATACCCCGAGTAACCATCTAGAAAACAATAATACTTGTATCCCGCCAACCTATCAAGCATTTGATCAATAAAAGGCAAAGGGAAATGATCCTTATGAGTATTGTCATTAAGTTTTCTATAATCACAACAAACTCTCCACCCCGTTTTCACCCTTGTTGCAAGTTCTTCATCAAATTCCGTTTTAACAATGGTTAACCCTCCTTTCTTAGCCACAACATGCAAAGGACTTACATGAGGACTATCACTAATGGCATAAACAATTTTAGCATCCAACCATTTTAAAACTTCTTTTCTAACAACTTCTTGCATAATAGGATTCAAACGTCTTTGAGGTTGTATACATGATTTGTTCTCATCAATCAACCTTATGTGATGCATGCAAATTGTGGGACTAATTCCCTTCAAATCATCCAAACTCCACCCTATAGCACTCTTATGATCTCTAAGTACTCTCAACAATTTATCAAGTTCTAAAGGAGAAAGGGATGATGATACAATTACCGGAAATGTCTTCTCGTCCCCCAAATATGCATACCTAAGGTGATCGGGTAGAGGCTTCAATTCTTCCTTTCCTTTATCAACCTTTGACTCTTCAATCTCCATCTCTAATGGAAGATATTCCCTCTTTCCATAGTATGCCAACTTTGCTTCATCCTCTTGCATTTTCCTACAAGCATTCAATTCATGTAAACAATCATTAATATCTTCATCTTCTAAACAATGAACAGAATGATTAGAATTTAAAGATAAAGTAAGAGAATGGCTTATGCTCATTTCAAGAGGATCTTTATCTAAGATGAATGGTAGGTTCTCTTCAACAACTTCATCAATCATGTTGATCCTTCTACATTCTTCTTTCTCATTTGGATATCTCATAGCACTCTTCAACGAGAAAACCACCTCTTCCTCATTTACTCTCAACTTCAACTCCCCTTTTTGTACATCAATTAAAGCTCTTCCCGTTGCTAAAAATGGACGCCCCAATATCAATGGAACATTTGCATCCTCGTCCATATCAAGCACTACAAAATCAACCGGGAATATAAACTTTCCAACCTTGACTAACACATCCTCCACTATTCCTCTAGGGTAGGTTAAAGACCTATCCGCTAATTGCAATATAACGGATGTAGGTTTCACTTCCCCTATACCAAGTTTCTTGAAAATGGACATAGGCATCAAGTTAATACTTGCCCCAAGATCACAAAGAGCTTTATGAACCTCACTCTTGCCCATTTCACATGTAATAACAAAACTCCCCGGATCTTTGAGCTTTGGAGGCAACTTCCTTTGAATTATTGCACTACACTCCTCCGTCAAGTTGACGGTCTCATTCTCTATCAAGCTCCTCTTCCTTGACATGATGTCCTTCAAAAACTTCGCATAGTGAGGCATTTGTTTCAAAGCATCCGCAAAGGGTATATTAATGTGGATTTTCTTGAAAATTTCCAAAAACTTTGCAAACTTTTCATCCAAGCCTTTCTTCAAAAATCGATGTGGAAAAGGAATAGGTACTTGTGTTTTTGGAATTCCCCAACTATCCCTTTCCACTTCAATTTCCTCCTCTTTCTTTTTCATCGCCTTGGTTCTTTCCCATTTCTTTTCAACAACCTTGTTATCAATCAATTCCGATTCCTCATTCAATTTATCTTCAACTTCACTTTCAACATCGATTTCTTCTTCAACCAAGGTTTTCTCCATTTCCTTCTCTTCCACCTTATCATCTTCTAATGGCATAGATGGTCCATCATAATTTGTTCCACTTCTCAAGGTAATTGCCTTGCATTGTTCCTTTGGGTTCACAATGGTAGTGGAAGGAAATTTTCCTTTCTCATTAGCACTCATTGAGCTCGCCATTTGACTAAATGAATACTCCAAGGCTTTTAATCGTCTATCATTTACTTCCTCAAAAGCCTTGAATTTTCTTTCAATCATTTCCTCTTGATTTTTGTTGGAAGCAATCAATTTTTCAATAAGTTCGTCGGTAGTCGCCTTTCCTTCATTATTTGGCGCTTTAGCTCCCGGATGATACCCCGGAGGATAAGCAACCACATTATTTGGGTTTGCATATGAAAAATTATCTTGCCTCCTTGGTTGTTGTGGATAAGAACTTCCGCTTCCTTGGCTAGTGAACCCTCCTTGCCTTGGTTGATGTTGTGAATGTGAACTTCCACTACTTTGAGCGTTGAATCCCCCTTGCCTTTGTGGATAACTTCCTTGATTTTGATTGAAATTACCTTGGTAATTGTTTTGATAATTACCTTGATAATTTCTTCCTTGCATATAAGACACATCCTCAACGCGTGGCATAGAGTTGGTCCATTGTTCACCATTCACAGCATTCGGAGGTAGCACACCTTGCCCGACTTGTAGCCCCTCAACCATATTCATTCCTTGATTGTTCATACTTTGATTCAAGCTCATTTGTTTAACAACTTCCGCCACTATCTTTTCCATGCTTGGCATACTTGGTTCAACACTTACACTCTTCACACTAAACTGTTGTCCTTTATCATAGCTTTCAAAACCATAACTTCCACTAACTCTCTCCGATGGCCATTGATAAACATTTGTAGCAATCTCATCAAAAATTCGAATAGCCCTTTCCGGAGTTACACCTAGTACGGATCCTCCTGCTGAGGCATCAACAAGCACTCTTTGTCCGTTCACAAGTCCTTGATAGAAAAATCCAACTTGTTGATTCTCCGGGAAGCCATGTTGTGGACACTTGCGTAGCATTTCTTTGAACCTTTCCCACGCTTCATAAAAACTCTCTTGAGGCATTTGCTTGAATTGCGTGATCAAGCTCTTCATTTGAAGCGTCTTAGAAGGTGGAAAGTATTTGTTCAAAAACATTTGCGCTAGCTCATCCCAAGTGTTGCACGTACCGGGAGTAAGAGTGGAGAGCCATGTTCTTGCTCTATCCCTCAAAGAAAATGGGAATAGCCTCATCTTTATGCAATCCTCGCTCACTCCGTTCATCTTTACTGTGTTGGCAATCTCCACAAACTGAGCTAGATGAGCGTTAGGATCTTCATTCGGAGCTCCACCAAACTGTTGCTCTCTCACCAATTAAATCAAGCCCATTTTAAACTCAAAATTGTTGGCATGAATTGGTGGTCCCATCATTTGTGGAATTGCCCTTGGCATGAAGAAATCCCGTATTACCCTTTGATCATTTTGAACTCCATGTTGAACCAGAGGTGGAGGTGGTGGCACATAAGCTTGTTGTTGAGGAGGATAAGGTTGTTGAAAACCTTGTTGAATCATCGCTTGTTGCACAAGTTGTTGAATATAAGCTTGATTGTTTATAGCTCCATGATTTTGATAGGCTTGTTGAGGAGGATTCTCATTGAATTGATGTGTGTTGTCATGCACGTTCATATTGTGTCCTCCTTCCCCATCATGCTCTATCCCAACACGATTGTCACCTTGAAAATTCTCCATTGAATTACTATTTTTGGTTTTGTTCTCTCTTCTCTTTCTCCTCAAAGTGTTTTCAAGCTCTAGATCAATTGGTTCGACTTGCTTCCCTTTCGACCTCGTTTGCATACACCTTCAAGACAAGAAAAATTAGAACAAATTTTTCACAAAGCAAATACAAGTAAGAAATACAAGAAAAAAAAATGTCTCTAGTAAGATCGCTCTAAACGTTCCTTCTTTAAGCTACTAGCAACCGTTACCTCCCCGGCAACGGCGCCATTTGATTAGCCATAACTTGTAGTCGGGTTGACCAATTCAAGAATTTATCGAACCACAGGGAGGTCGATGCTAGCACTTAAGCGATATCACGTTTATCACGATTTTATAGAGACGAATCATAGATGGATGGTTTGGGTAACAAGTAATTAAATGAAAGTAGACAAACAATAATCCAATGACAAGATAAAAATGATGAATGAGTGATTTTCCAAATTGAGTAGAAGTGAGATTAACAACACTAATGAAGTGGTAACTTATGGATTCATGCATTAAACTCATATGTATCAAGGGTTAAGACTAAGGGCCAACACTTATACCACCTAAACTTCCTCTCGAAATGAATAGGATGTAGATCATTTGCACAATCTCAAAATAGCTTAAAGGTTGGTTCTAAATTAAACTATTCCAACTAGGTACTAAGTTCAATTATAGAATCCCTTCAAATAATCAATTGACTTCTCAATCTAACTAATCACATGTTCCATCAAAGGGTTCTAAATAATAAAGGACTTCTCAATCACTTTACCATCTATAATGCACATGAGGTGTTTGATGAAATGATTCACTTGACTATCCTAAGCACACCATTGATTTCTCAATCTAATCATATAATTAGAACAATCAAACACACAAAACATCATAGATCTCAAGATATATAAGCACCAATGATAGAAAATCAAATATCCCCATCAACATATGAATTTAATTACATAGATCCACAAATTAACCAACAACCTTCATGTTGCTAATCTCACAAGGGAGATTAGCCTAAAATCTTCATAAGATCCATAACATAGACATTATAATTCTTACAAATCATGATAAACTAAAGGATTAACACAAAATTGGAATGAAAACTCCCTTGGAAATGGATCCAATTGAATCTCCCTTCTTCCTTTGGTGATCACCCAAGCTTCTTTGCTTCTTCACTTGATTTGGATGGAGGAAATTATGGAGAGATGATGTAGATCTCAAAAATGGATGAATGAGATGTAGAATATGGTGTGAAATCAAAGGAATGGTGTGTGAGGTGTGTGGGAACAGTAGAATTTCGGATCTCCTTTAAAATGTTGAATGGATTGGTATTTATACCCCATGGAGACCTTCTAGAAGAATTGTAAAAAATATCCTGTTCTGGTGCCGACACGAGTCGTGCTACGTAGCACGGGTCGTGTCGTGTCAGGGCATGCGGCACACGAGTCGTTCTGCGTCGCACGGCCAAAGGGTGGCCGTGTTGAATGCCTAGACGTCGCCGCACAGCCTCCGCTTACAGGCCCGTGTCTTGTACACGGGTCGTTCTCCGCAACACGGGTCGTGCTCCACAACACGACCAAGTGGTGGTCGTGTTGGATAAATAGATGCCGCCGCACGACCATTCTGGACAGGCCCGTGTCTGGCACACGGGCCGTTTTGCTGCAACACGAGCCGTGTTGACAGCACGGCCAGCCGTGTTCTTGCACCTTTGTTTCTTCTTCTTTGTTTGATCTTCCTTCTTCATTTTTACTCCATTTTCACCTGTTATATGTATGTTTAAGATCATTCTCACACATTCCTATGAAAATACATAACACCACCAAAATACACGAAAATACGGATAAAACAATACGCAAAATACACTCAAAAAGGCACTAAAATCTAGGTGAAAATAACGACAATCAGTGTGCATACAGGTAGCTTGCGCGCCCAGAGGATGGCATTGTAATACGACTCAGCTACATTAGAGTTCATAAACTCGTACCATTTGACAGGACAATGGACTCTTGCCCATTTCTCATATCCCCACGACTGAACTAACTCCATTAACTCCTACGACTGGGCACTTCTCAGGGAGGTCATGCAGCTGCATATAATAAGTGGGAAGGGGGAACATGAGTAAAAATCCATTGAAATGATGACATGTAAATGTACAATTACGAAAAAGTGGATGGAAGACTAACCGATCAAAATCTCTCATTAGGTATGCATCCATCGCACTCTGGAATCTACACATAACTTTCTTTCCATAACAAGCCAATTTGTTCTTTAAATGATAGCCGCATAGACCGTGATGTGCATCAGGATAGCTAGTAGATATAACATGTGCGATACTACGATGCCCTTCTGAAACTATCAAAAGATCTCGTAGACATCCATATGCCTCTCGTAGCCTTGCTAAAAACCACGTCTTTGACGTGCTGTTCTCGATGTCGCCAATGCCCAAGGCTAGTGGAAAAATATAATGGTTTAGATTTTTCAAAACTGCGACGAACACAATTCCTTTGTGCTTTCCCTTCATATGAGTCCCATCTATGACAATGTCTGGATGACAAAGTTAAAAAAATCCACGCGTGAATGATCCAAGTGCATAAAATGCAAACCTGAAACGATCATCTTCACCGATGGAGATGCTGGTGTACATATCGAGATTTTCCAATTCCAATTGATACATATACGCAAGGAGCATATGAAATGAGCTGTCGTGATCTCCATATGTGTGTCCCACAGCCAAGTGTTTGGCAATTAACGCTGCATTGTAGCTAATGTCAAACTCAAAATCCTTCCTGATCTCTTCTCTCATCCACTGGGGTCAGAGTCTAGTAATCTTATCAAACTGTCTAGCAGCAAAATATTGCCCGACTAGCTTGGATGACACATGTGTTGGAGCAGACCTGTCTGAATCATTTAAACAACCGTGATGTAGAACCAATTTAATCACTCTTCACAGCCCATAGCTTATTCTTGCGTGCATCACAAATTGACAACCTGTTTCACCCTTTAGCTTACATTCAACATTGTACCTGGTTGAGTGATGTGTTGGCATTCGATCGTTTGGTTAACGTGACCCGTTAGGGTTCCATGTATTACTAACAAGCAGCGGAAGCAAGTAAACATGAAACGCATTACCTTTCACCAAGGGTTGATGTAGAGGTTGAATTCTCGCTGGCAGTTTGCGCAGTTCCACGAGAATAGCCATAAGTTCCTCTTCTGATGTCGGAATTGAGTGATCTTTGTGCTCAGACGATCCTCTCTTCGACGGCTTTCCATCAGTATATAATACATCAAAATCGAAGAACAGTACGATTTTATATGAATTTTGGAACATAACGAACTGCAGCAGCAAACGACCTTCCGGTCTTCTGTTGTATGTCCCAAGTCCGATCTCGACGTCGTGTGGGCGACGATCTACGAGACCTACTCAATCTGCTCTCTACCCTCATCACACATGAATAATGAATTAGATTAGGGTTCCAGATAAGCTGAGGTGACTTATATACATGGGCTACAGCAGGGACCAGGAGGAGAAATTGGGTTGGGCCTCCATTGGGCTTAAGTATCCAAGCTTAGCCCAAAGCTTATACTTAAGTCCAATAATAATAATATATTCCACTAAAATATTATTACTGCACTACCATACCAATCCCAAAATTACGTTTTGGGCTCCTTCTTATTATGAGCCCGTTAGTCTCCCCATGTTTAAGATATACAATGTCCATTAATTAATTTAAGTTACTGACAACTCAATTAATTAATATCTCATCCAAGAGTAGTACCACTCAACCTCATTATCATGCCGGAATAAATTCCACCTGCAGGGTTTACATGATAATCCTTATGAGCTCCTCAAGGGGACATCATCAACCTATAACGGACACGGATTCCTTCTACAATCAACAGCACACCATAGAGACAGCACTACTTCCCAACTCACCGAGTTTATTGATTTAATTGCATGTAAAACTCACCCATTGATGAATCAAAGAAATACATACTGCCCTATGTGTCGAGGTTATTGTATAGGGATTAAGAGCACGAACATCCATAATAACTGAGATCAAGTTCTCCTATAAGTCAGTATAAATCGAACGATCTCAAGTGGTCCTGCTCAATACACACAAGTGCACTAATGTGATTCTATAGCCAAGACAAGCTAATACCAAACCACACTACAACCATCCCGATAGAGAGTCCCCGTCTATCTCGATTGTGAGCATCTGTTTATACTTTATAAGGAAACCGATAATATGATCTTCCGCGTGTTGTCGCACAACATATTATCTACAGTATAAAGTAAGTGGACTATTGCATCGAACATATAAATAAATTATAAGATGCAATCATTTGATCATATGATTCTCATTTCAAATTAATTGTTATAACATTGTTCAAACAAAAAGCTAGACTTTTAGTATACAATCCAACATGATGGACGTTTTCTCAACACACAAAATTATTCCCAAGTATGAAGGATATCAATTGTAGTTTTGATAAGCGACTAAGTGATTATCGAACCCAATGGATGGATGATTATCAATCTAATTATATTCTAATTAACTAAGACTATGTTGGCAAATTTGGTTTGAAATAATTACGAAACTAAATAACATATAATTTAGATAGAAAATTAAATAAACTAGCAATGGAGAAATACGGTTGTGATCAAGTAAGAAATTAGGTAGTTCTTCAGGTCATCCAGTTTTACTTATTAATTTCCTTTCCAAGCATTGATGTCCGACTCTGCCCTGTGGTTTATGTATGCATCACTAAACCATGCAAGTTTACTCTATAAATACAAGCAAACAAGCGTATGACACGTGTGAATATCATTAGAGCAAGAGATATAATCACCCCCCTTTCTAGGTATTATTAATATCAATTATTTCCCGTGCACTTAGTACACTAACCTGATATGATCTCCCTTTATAGGTACGATGATGTTATACTCTTTATCCTACTTATTAACCCGAATAATATTCAATTAACAAGTATTCATATAAGAAAGTTCTAATAAGACTTCGGAATTCCTTCACTTAGAATTATAACATGTAATCCTACTCAGCAGTGAACGCACTCAATCAATAACCTAGATATGTATTCAGACTCTACATAACAGTTAATGATGCAAAAAACGACCTTGAGTATGAATTAAAAAAGCACAATCTTATATAAAATAAACCACAAGTAGTGTTGTACGGAGTTTACACATGGAAATTCAATTAACTCATAAAACTTTTATAACCCTAGAACTACCGTAGCAGTTCTAGCCCATGATTGATCTAGGAACAATCATGGTTTATTGGTATGATCTTACTTGACGCGCCAGACGAACCTCTCTTCACGACTCCTTCAGATGATGGTAGGGTTTTGGTGGTGGATGGATGATGAATGATGTGTCCTCTTTTTTCTCCTGCGAAAGCTCTTCTTTTATACTCATGGAACCTCCTTATGGGCTTAGGATGGACTTTTGCTTGAAGCACACATCAAATTTGATAAAAGACATCCGAAATTACCATAAATAGCAGCAACGAGAATCCGTTCGACCACGCCATGACTGGTCGAGCAAGGCTTCCAACTCGAGCAATGGTCGAGCAAGCTCATTGTAAGTTTTTGCATATTTTGTTTGACTTCACTCATCTGCTCGGCCAAGATGATTCTGGTCGAGCAATATCTCCAAGTCGAGCAAGCTTTCTGGACAAATTTGCACATTCTGCTCGACTTGGCCACATTGTTCGACCAAAGTGATGATGGTCAAACAAGGTCTTGAGGTAAAACGGCCTTTAAAAATTGCCTCAAAAATCGTGTCTTCCAATTCTGAACCCTTTCTATATGTTTTCCTGTACAAATATGCTCAAAAAGCCCAAGTATCTTCTGATTAGTGACTCTTTCATAAACAAACCGATTTGTCTCAATAAAAGACTCAATTGTACTCAATTTTCACACAAATCAGAGCCCACAATACGTGAATTTACACTCTTATCAAACCCCAAAACTTACATGTTGCTCGTCCCGAGGCAACAAAAATCAAAACAAATCCAGAGAGTGTAATCACGAGATCAAGCACAACCTATCCTAACACATGTAATTATATCGACTCCAAACATGCAATCCATCATACCTTTCATTCATATAAAAATATCAATCAAACATAATACTTCTATGAGTGCTAAGTTATCTAGCTCACGGGTAAGCGTTTACTCTCTCTCAAGTATAAAGATGTACACTTTATAGTTAGTATCAACACTCAATTTCAATTCATATACTCGCGTGACCATAAACTTGACAAGGGTCTCAAAAATCCATCCATAATTATTTCAATACTAGGATCACAAAGGACTTGCATTTAGGATGTAACGTTGGCTCTTTGGTAAAGGTAGGGAAATTTAGATAAGTAACTAAATTACTAGTAAAGAAGTACCTTGGAGAATTGCTTTTCAACAACTTCCTTCTTTTCTCCTTCGTCCTTCTTATGATCACTTCAATTTGCGCGTTCTCCATCTTTACTTGGATTAACATCTCTTCTTCGAGTATAAGGGCACCAGTTTCGGGCACTACCCTTTCTAGTATCAGGGATACCAGTTTTAGGCACTATCCGTTGCAAGATTTAACCACTTGTCTCTTGATTCTTATTACACCAAATCCCTCCTTCCTATTTCTCTTCATATAGCATTCATTTACCTCTACTCTTTACTAGTAATAGGTGTTCAAAGCTCAAAAGGTAAACGACTGTTTATCAAAGGCTTGCCAAAGAAAAATCTTAAAGGCTCAAAAGGGCTTCCAACGACAATCATATAATAAGGTAGGATAAATTTGGCTAAGTGACGTAATCAACAACAATGGCCTAAGATCATTTCCTAGCATCTATCAATTATAGACTTCAAACAAGACTCCAAGTCAAGTTCTAGAATACGAGTATACAAACAACTTTCAAGAATAAACTATCATGCTTATAGCACAATTAAAAGGCTAAAATCCTTACATGGGTAAAAGAAACCTAAGCACTCTTCAAAACATGCAATCAACATCAATTTTCTATGAACTACAAGTAAAAATAGACCATGCTCGTCATCAACAAATCAACATGCATCAAAATAAGACACACGCATAACATGAAAAACCCTCAAAGCATTAGGCAATCCCAAGCACATCCAATAATCCAACATCAATCATCAATCGCCCAAGAATAACATCAATATAAAATACATGCCACCCACACATGAATCAGACACTACACCCATAACAATCAAGTCTCCACCTGTAAAGTGTAAAAGAGAATGGGGATGAGAAGAATCAGAAAGATAAAAGACCTGGCAACTCTACTCCTCCGGAGCATCATCATCCTCATCTCTACTCATCTCGTCACGCCATCGATCAAACGCTCTATGAAGATCACTGATATTCCTATCCATCAAGCGCCCATGATCATACATCTGTCTCAACTGACTATCCATAACATCATAACGTGCATTGAGTGTGGCATAGTTAGCGTTCGCAAGTGCCAGCTGTCTATTTGTCTCTTGCTGGTTCGTATTGAGTGTGGAAAAATGCTCGTGCATCAACCGGAACTGCTCCCGATAAAATTAATTCTAGGTTACCTAATAGTCCTGCTGCGGATACGGTTGTGGCGAAGGCTCAAAAAATTCCTGCTCCTGTGGCTGCGGAGGCTGCACCGCGGGCATATCTATCCTTGGATAATCAAAAATGGGTGGTGGCTGCAGTTCTTCCTCTATAAAGTAGGTCGAATCTCCTATCAGGACCATGTCCTCATCTAAGACGATCCCATGAGCCCACATATCAGCAAAGAACCTCCAATCTCCTCTTCCCAAGCACATCTCTGAGATCACCGTGTGCTCCCTGGTATTCATCAATAAATTATTGTTGACCTTAACAGTAGTAAGATCAATAATTGCCAATGGAAATCTGAACGTACTAGGATTCTTTCCTCGAATGAACATCCGAGTATCATCTAGCCGCTCAATCAGCCCCATCCTCACAAATGATGTCAGGATCAAGTCCGGATCCCCTCGGATAGGCCTGTGCCTGCTCAAATCGACTCTATAGTACTCAGCTATTACGGTGATGTGTCCTTCGATGTTCACGCGCTGAAATCCATGAGTCTTGAACTTATGAAGCTGATTGAAAAAGTACGCAGTTACATTGAAACGAACTCCATGAAGCATGCACCATAGAACTTAAAGCTCCCCCTCAGAATACAACTTCCTTCGGACCTAGCAAACAGCGTGTTGCTCAAAATTCTATCTATGTAAGCGATCACGGGGTTACGAATGAAGGAACCTTGGAAGTATTCGAATTATATTGCTCTCGCCTCCCCGTAATAGCTCTCTAAAACTCATCCGGCTTGAAGTCATCATGCTCCACATCCGTCTCATTCTCACAGCCAATCAACTCATTATACTCTCGGGCCCACATCATCTGCTCTTGCCCGTCAATCTGCATCTGAATACCATAAGGAAGGTATCAGTCTCCACGCTCAATATTTAACGTGCATAAGACCACCGAAGTTATGTGAAAATAGGTCTCTTTCTTCATCTCCATGAACTGAGTAATGCCTACTTGATTGAACATCCAACAAATATTGTTGATGATGTTCATCTCCCTCATCGCATGATCATCCTGATACTGCGTCCTTGTGATCTTTTGTGCTATTGCTGTCCACAACTCCTTCTTCTCCTCCCAATTTGGAATTTTGATTCCATAATCGGATGGCCTCCTCTTCTCCATCCTCATCTTCTTGACTATCTCTCCAAGTGAAGGCAACCTAGGTCCCTTCCTCTTGGATGAAGAAGAAATCTCTTTTTCTACAAGAACAATACTTCAATACATACCAAAAAAGATAGATATACTCATCCTAGACTAGCACGAATCCTACTCAAGACTTCAAATTCATGTGCTTCAATCAACTCAATCTCAAGTGCTCATTCAATCATAGTTTACACTATACATCAACACTTTCAATGAAGAATAATGGAAACTGTCTTAATCTTATCACTACTCCACGCAAACATGCTTTATACGTCACATAAAATTCAACCAAAAATCTAGCATGCTCATCTTCCACCATCAACTGCACCACAACAACACTTCAATTCAATGAGCCCATATATAAAAATCAAGATTAACTTCAAGCCCATACTAAACACACCATCAATTTCACAAAAATTCCACAATTCAACATAAATCGAACCATAAAAATTCAAGTACAATTTCAAATAAGAACTTCAACAATTCAACAACTAAATCCATCAAAAACTAGCATGAATCCACTCACCCATTCTTCACTAAGCATTATCACTACAATTCAAGAGTAAAAAGTGAGGATAAATCATAGCTTTGTTGGATATTGTGTGCGTGTGGTGAGTGGCAACGAAAACCCCAAATTCAAGCGAAAAGTCCCAAATCGAACTTGAAAACCCTCGAATTTGGATGTGAAAGTGTATGGAATGGAGAATTAGAGTGTAGAAAAGAGTTTGGGAAGAAAAACTTACGGTTTGGGGTGGTTGCTCGAGAAAGAGTGACGGGTGTATGTCGAAAGGAATGAAAACTGACCTTTTAAACCTGTTTCTGGAGCCCGTTCAACTTCAGCTCGACTTGCATTTTGAAGTCGAGAAAGGGTTTAAATCGAGCAACCTAGATCTGTCCTTGAAACTAGCGTCGTTTGACCTCCGTTCGACCAAGACATGTTGGAGCAAACTGCCTAGTCGCGCTCCCTGTTCTTCTCTGTTCCGTTCGATCTTCGTTCAACTTTATCTTTCTGGTCGAGCAACTATTGCTTGGTCAAAGAAACTCTCTGTAAGTTTTGTACATTTTGTTCGATCTTTGCTCGACTACGACAACTTGGTCGATGATAAGTCATATTTTAGCATAATTATTTGGTTGGAGTTCATGGTTATTTGATTATTTTATGTGCTAATTTGGGTGCTTAAATTGACTTATTTTATCTTTGGTTAGTTGGAGCTTTAATGATATAAATTGATGTGAAACGGGCTGTTTTTATGCAGGAAATTCGTGCTGCCATATTGACTGACACTGACCCCCTCAGTGTCAGAAGGGACCTGCGAAAATTCAGGATAATTAGGGAAAGTCCTGCTGAAAAATTCCTACGTATTTCCCCGTGTATTCCAGCGCTTTGAATCACTAAAAAATCATGCCAAATCTGATTTAGAGAATAAAAGATATGAAGAAGATCCTGGAGATATTTTTGGGAGAAAAAGATAAGGAAAGAGATCAAGATTACCTAAGGATCAAGACATAGATATTTATGGGATATTATTAATTATTTAAGGGCTGCAGAACACGTGAATTATAGAGATCAGGACAGAAAGGAACGTGAAGAACAGAAGCAGATTGGCATGAAACAGAAGAACACAATCGAACATCATTTGGTTTTATTTTATTTTAATTTCATCTTTGTTATGAACATGAGGGGCTAATCCCCTTTTTTAGTTTAGGATTCGCGAACCTCCCGTAGAATTATTAGTTTAATTATTAAGTGTTTTACATTGAATCTTGTGTGCAAGTTTATTTTATTACATGCTTTGATGTTCCTTATAGTAATTCTATAATTATTTTAGCCTGATCAACTAGATTAATTATTTAATTACTTACTGTTATTCTATGAACTACAATCCGTAATTGTTGTAGGAATTGGATTAAGTAACAAATAGAGATAATTCCCTCTAGGTGTAATAAAATCTAGGTTGTATGATACCTAGCCGGATTTCATAGCCTAGTAATCCTATGTTTAGAGTTTTAATGTGTTTATGAGTTTGAATCCATAGGGTCACTCATAGATAGTTCAATTTAGAGGTCGTACCCTAACTGATGAACATAAGAACATTCGGATTGATTGGTCGTACCGTCAATCTAGGGATTTGAGTTTGCGCACTAGGCTAGATGTTTAATTCTTGTAGTTAATTAATTTAGTAAACGGGAGGGGATCGACATCCTAAACTAGGCTTTAATCACTTGGTTAATTTTATAATTAATTTTTATCTGCTTTGTCACTTAAGAATTGAATTAATTTTACTTTTGTTATTTTCAATTTATCACAATCAAAATCCCCCTTTTATTTATTTTGTATGTTAGAAACATTTTAATTTAATTAGAGTTCATAATACTCTCTTGGGTTCGACCCTACTTGCTACTATACTACGTAATAGTGTGAGTTGGAATTATATTTATTTTGGTACGCCTGCGACAGCATACCAAATTTGGCGCCGCTTCCGGGGAGTAAAATTGAATTTTATTAATTTTTTGTGTTTCTGACATTATTTTGCATTGTTACAGGTGCTGGAATTTTTTTCGAATTTTTCTAAAATTTTCGAAATTTCCAGTTACACTGACATTGACCACATCAGTGTCTGAAGGCCCTGTTTTCGAAATTTCTTTTTCTGTGGATGATTACTCGATCTTTAGGTAAAAAATAGCTTGAATACGTATATGAAATTGAGAGAACTACTCGGAGGTTGAGAAAGGAGTCCCGGAAGAAGAAGGAAACAAGTTCGTCCATTGGCGAAACCGCAGAAAACCTTACCGAGTCCGAACTTGCAGTTGGTCCACTTCATCTTGAAGAGGAGAATTCTGATTTTTCCGATCTAGAGGAGGAGGATACTGTAGGATCTGATCAGGAGAGGAAAATATGGCTGGAAATGATGAGAAAAAAACCTTGAATGAATTGGCAAATCCGAACATAGTCCATCAGCCGTTATGCATTAACTTTCCTGCAATTACTGGAAATATTGCATTTGAATTTAAATCAGGATTGATTCACTTACTTCCTGCTTTCCATGGTCTTTCAGGTGAAAATCCTCACAAGTTTTTGAAGGAGTTCTCGGTAGTATGCATGAGCATGAAACTAACTGGAGTGACGGAGTAAATGGTCAAGCTTAGGGCATTCCCCTTTGCAGTGAAGGACATGGCGAAGGATTGGTTGTATTACCTCCCTCCCGGATCGATTAATACATGGGCCGAAATGGAGAAGCTTTTTCTCCAAACGTACTTCCCAGCCACTAGAATTGCTGTATTGCGTAAGGAGATATCTGGAGCTCGTCAGATACAAGGGAAAAGTTTGCATGAGTATTGGGAGAGTTTTAAACGCCTCACATCAGCATGCCCCCAGCATCAGATAAGCGATCAGTTGCTGTTGCAGTACTTCTATGAGGGGTTGTCGATCATGGATCGAAGCATGCTTGATGCGGCTAGCGGTGGAGCTTTCATGATGAAAACACCTACTGCTGCTAGAGACTTGATTGCTAGCATGGCTACCAACACTCAACAGTTTGGCACACGTGATCCATCGGTTAGAGAAGTGAAGGAGGTCCATGACTCTAAGTTGGAAGAAACTTTGAATAAGTTGACACTTGCTGTGGAGAATCTTGCTAAAGGAAAAGAGGTAAACCCACCATTCTGTCAATATTGTTTTACTAACGACCACTCTACTCTTGATTGCAGGGTTACACCTAGTGATAAACAAGTAAACGCCATGGGGCGATATGATCCCTTTTCTCAAACCTACAATCAGGGTTGGAGAGATCATCCCAATCTGAGGTATAGAAGTGGACAAGGAGGAAATAGGGGGCCACAACAGTTTCAAGAGCAGAGAGTTGTGAATAGGCCACAAAATTACCCGCAAGATGGTGGAAATCGACAACAAGGTGGTTCAAGTTCCGGAGCTTCATTTGAGCAGATGATGAAAGAGTTGGCTGCCAGCAATCTCAAATTTCAAGAGATGACACATTCATCCATTCAGGACTTGAAGATGATAACTCAATCGTCAATCCAAAACTTGGAAAATCAAGTAACCCAATTGGCTACAACTGTAGGCCAAATGCAGGCTCAAAACAGTGGAAAGTTGCCCTCACAAACGGAGGTTAATCCTAAGAATGTGAGTGCTATTACACTGCGGAGTGGGAAACAGTTGGAGGAGGTTGCACCGCCCAAAAAGCCTGACCAAAACATGCAAAAAGATGATGAAAAACCTACTGGAACAGTGGAGCATCAGACTGATCAGTTTGGGGGCTGAAAAATCTGACGTGCAGAAATGAAACACTGACACTGACCCTATCAGTGTCAGAAGGTCGAAAAAAAATCTGGATAAAAATTCTAACCCTATTCCTTTTGATATTAACCGTTTACCTTTTCTAAGCAGAATAAGGAAACCAGACACTACAGAGAAGGATACGCTGTTACTTGAAGTGTTTCAGAAAGTGCAGATCAATTTACCTCTCCTTGAGGCAATTAAGCAGATTCCGAGATACGCCAAGTTCTAGAAGAATTTGTGCACTAATAAGAAGAAGTTGAAAGTAGATGAAAAAGTAGTGATGGGAGAAAACGTTTCAGCTGTCTTCCAGCAAACGTTACCTCAGAAGCGCAAGGATCCTGGCATGTTTGTAATTCCTTGTTAGATTGGGAGTTGTAAAGTGGAAAGAGCCATGTTGGACCTTGGAGCATCCATTAATGTGATGCCTCGATCAGTGTTTGAGAATTTGGGTGTGGGAGAGTTGAAGAAGACTAGAGTTGTCATCCAACTTGCTGATCAAAGCCAGGCATACCCAGATGGAGTCATTGAGGATGTTCTTGTTCAGGTAGATAAACTCATATTCCCTGCTGATTTTTATGTGTTAGAAATGAATGACCACCCATCAAATTTCACTCCTATTCTGTTAGGGAGACCATTCCTCAACACGTCATGCACTAAGATAGATGTGAGTGAAGGTACTCTAACGATGGAATTTGATGGGCAGATCATCAAATTTAACATATATGATGCTATGAAATATCATGATGATGCTAACCTGCTTTCTGTTGTGAGTACTATTGACCCTATTATCCAGGAACACTTTGAACTCACTAGTCGGGATGCATTAGACACAGTAATTGGTCAGGGAATCATGAAGGAGGGTGCTTAAAGATGTGATCATGAAAAGCTGAATCACTACGTCAATGTTTTGCATAGTTCCTCTCAGAGTCCAAGCACCTCAGATGTAGCTTCTGTTAAATTTCCTGTGGAGTCTCCTACAGACGTTAATTCAGTTTTTGCTTTGAGTGTTGTTGAGCCTTTGGTGCAGGATTATTTTGAACTAACTCGCAGGGATAACTTTAACACCATCATTGCAAGTGGAAGAATGAAAGAGCATGAGAAAAAATTGAAAAAAGAAAAGCTTGGTGAAGTACCAAAGTTAGAGTTGAAAGTGTTCCCCGAACAGTTGAAGTCCTCGTTCTTGGGGCTGAACCATGAACTCAAGGAATATCATAAGGGGTTTCGCACGGTTGAGGTCGATCGGATGAAGTTGAAAGAAGTTCTTCATACTTGAAAGACGCACCTTGCCTAAGTCGAGCCAACGACAATAAAAAAAGGCGCTGATTGGGAGGCAACCCAATTTTCTCGCTTTATTTTTATTTTATTTTAGTATATTTTATTTTATTTTCAATAAGGTGTCTGATTGCTCAATCTTAACTGCCTGAGGTTCGTAGATACAGCATTTGGAATTTAATCGCAGAGTCTATTCGAAGTTTTATTGTCAAGAAAGAAATAGTGAAATTGGGTCATGAATAATTTTCCTGCTTTAATTTAAATATACTAGAGGCCCAACTTATTTTTATTTTCTTTTTACAGGAAAGAGGCCCAACTATGTTAGCCCATGAAAGAATTGAAAAAAATATACATGCAGGGCCCAGCCCATACATTTCTCATCCACATCGTGTCATTGTGAAGCCTTTTCTCTGTTCTAAAAACCCTAAATTCTCGCCCAAATTGTAGCACTTCGTCCACTTTGTCAAATCTCGAACCCACTCCTCAAAAATTCCACCGTGAATTGTCTCCACCATGGCCAGACATTATTTGAGCGTTCGAGAAGAGAGGATACAGAAGAGAGAAGATGATGCAGAACCGTCCCGGACGATAGTCGTATTTCGCAAACCCAATGCCATCGCTGTCGGGTCTGTTTTCGACGACCCTTCTGCCGCCGATGTTTGTCATGTTCCAGAAGATGTCCTCCAGCCTCGACCCTACAACCCGACACCACAGCAGCCCATCCTGTCAGTGTGCAGCTTAAAGAGCTTCCACCGGTGGAAGCTGCCGCGGCCTGTATCGAGCCCGGTGATAGAATTCCCACAGTAATCGAAGTCGCCGATGGAGGACCCCAGCGACCCCGATGCCACCACCTGTAATGAGCCCAGCGAGAACACTTCAGTGCTGGAAGACGCCAAGGACGAGGCACCGCGAAAGCCACGCCGTGTAATCAGGTGTATTCTACTCATTTACATACTCATTTGCTCTTTTCTCCTTGCTTTTGTTTGGGGACAAACAACTGTTTAGGCGTGGGGGGATTTGTATATTGGGGGCTAGATATGTTTATATGATATGCTATGTGATTTGACTGTTTTTGGGTGAGTTCTTGTGGCTGTATTTTAGGCATGTTTTGGTTGGTTTGGGGTGTAAATTTGAATTTCTTATCTTGTGTCATGTTTTTTATTGTCCTTTTAATCTCATGTTGATGTAGAGTTGAAAAAATGAGGAATAAGTCTTTTGAGGTGATGAGAGTAATGCATGATTAAGAGAGTAGCAATGTTGTTGAGGAACTGTTGGAATTTGATTTTCTTTGCAAGATTTTTGTGATTGTAATGGCTCATTTTTTTGAGAATTTCATGGAAAATATACCCAATTTTTGTGAGCTTTTGAGCCTTAACGAGCTATTATCTATAAGCTCTATTGAATTTCTTTCTTGAGTGCATTGAATTTGAATTGCTCATTCTAGAACTAGCTCTTTTGAATGCATTTCAAGATCATGTGATTGATTGTGTGTGATAAAATGATAAGGGCACTTAAGATTAACCCTTTTTGGCTTATATTGTCCCACCTAATAGTACGAACTTTAGGGAAGCCACGTTGAGCCTGAGCCTTTTCTTTGAATTATGAGCACAAAAATTAACCCTGAATTCCCATTTCTTTCTTAAACTCTTCCGTTTGAACCCTTCATTACTTTGCAATGTGTGAATCTTGTTAAAATACTTAGTGGTTGGATTGATGATGAAGGAGGATTTGATAAAAAAAATGGAGAAGAAAAAAAAAGAAAGAAAAAGAAGGAAGGTTGGATGATAAAAAGAAAAAAGGGGGTCTGTTAGAAAAAGAAATGGAAGAAAAGAAGTTTGAAAAAAAAAAGAAGAAAATTTCGTGAAAAGAAAAAAGAGAGAAGAAAAGGATAAAAAGAGACACTGATTTACGTGTACGCCTGCTGTTCCAAATGTTGAAAAGGTGCAGTGTGGGGAGATTTTAAGTGCAAGAAATTCGGTTATGGAAAGGAGAATGAGGGGATGATGGATGTTTTGAATTTTAAAGATCACATGTTGTGAAGTGATGCATTTTGCCATTCTTATCTCTCTATTTACCTTACCCTGACCTAAAGCCCCATTATAACCCACTCAAAGACCCTTTGATTATTGCACATGATTCATCTGAAATTGGTGGAGAATTGATTTGGGAGCAAGCTTATGGTAATGACTTTTCTTGTACAATTTTTGAGTGAACTTGCTACCTAGATCATATTTTTGAGTGATATTGAGTGAATCTTGGTGAGGCCATGAAATTTTAAAACATTTGATGCCATGAAAGTTGCAAACTTTGAGTGAAGAGTCATATTTTATTTAGTTCCAAATGCTCATTGGTTGCTTGTCTCTTGAAGTGTGTAATTTTCATTTGCCTTGATAGATGTTCCTTGGTTTTCAATTCTCTATGGTTTTTGATTTGCTTGAGGACAAGCAAAGTTTAGGTGCGGGGAGATTTGATAAGTCATATTTTAGCACAATTATTTGGTTGGAATTCATGGTTATTTGATTATTTTATGTGCTAATTTGGGTGCTTAAATTGACTTATCTTATCTTTGGTTAGTTGGAGCTTTAATGATATAAATTGATGTGAAACGGGCTATTTTTATGCAGGAAATTCGTGCTGCCATATTGACTGACACTGACCCCCCCAGTGTCAGAAGGGACCTGCTAAAATTCAGGATAATTAGGGAAAGTTCAGCTGGAAAATTCCTACGTATTTCCCCGTGTATTCCAGCACTTTAAATCACTAAAAAATCATGCCAAATCTGATTTAGAGAATAAAAGATATGAAGAAGATCCTGAAGATATTTTTGGGAGAAAAAGATAAGGAAAGAGATCAAGATTACTTAAGGATCAAGACATAGATATTTATGGGATATTATTAATTATTTTTGGGAGCAGATACACGTGAATTTAAGGGCTGCAGAACACGTGAATTATAGAGATCAGGACAGAAAGGAACGTGAAGAACATAAGCAGATTGGCGTGAAACAGAAGAACACAATCGAACATCATTCGGTTTTATTTTATTTTAATTTCATCTTTGTTATGAACATGAGGGGCTAATCCCCTTTTCTAGTTTAGGATTCGCGAACCTCCCGTAGAATTATTAGTTTAATTATTAAGTGTTTTACATTGAATCTTGTGTGCAAGTTTATTTTATTACATGCTTTGATGTTCCTTATAGTAATTCTATAATTATTTTGGCCTGATCAACTAGATTAATTATTTAATTACTTACTGTTATTCTATGAACTACAATCCGTAATTATTGTAGGAATTGGATTAAGTAACAAATAGAGATAATTCCCTCTAGGTGTAATAAAATCTAGGTTGTATAATACCTAGCCGGATTTCGTAGCCTAGTAATCCTATGTTTAGAGTTTTAATGCGTTTATGAGTTTGAATCCATAGGGTCACTCATAGATAGTTCAATTTAGAGGCCGTACCCTAATTGATGAACATAAGAACATTCGGGTTGATTGGTCGTACCGTCAATCTAGGGATTTGAGTTTGCGCACTAGGCTAGATGTTTAATTCTTGTAGTTAATTAATTTAGTAAACGGGAGGGGATCGACATCCTAAACTAGGCTTTAATCACTTGGTTAATTTTATAATTAATTTTTATCTGCTTTGTCACTTAAGAATTGAATTAATTTTACTTTTGTTATTTTTAATTTATCACAATCAAAATCCCCCTTTTATTTATTTTGTATGTTAGAAACATTTTAATTTAATTAGAATTCATAATACTCTCTTGGGTTCGACCCTACTTGCTACTATACTACGTAATAGTGTGAGTTGGATTTATATTTATTTTGGTACGCCTGCGACAGCATACCAATTGAGCGACAGGGTCCAAGTTGAACAACCTCTCTGGAAGAATTTGAACATTTTGTTCTACTTTCGTTCGAGTTCCCAATATAGTGGAACAACCTTGAACAGGTCGAACAACCCTACTGAAAGAGATGCATTCCGTTCAACCATTGCTCAATCAAACAGCATGGTCGAATAACTCCTGGAAGTCAAACAACCTCTCGAACTCCATAAACTTCATACTTTTCTCGTCTTTCCCTGCAACAATTAAACTATAGGACAACCTCAAGTATCAAGATAACAATTCCTAAGCTCGATAACTACGTTAGACCATAAAAAATTAAGTGTAACTCCACAATGACACTTAAAAACAAAACACCACTAAACACTAAGCAAATTGCAAAAAATCGATACATCAAAACCGGTTAAAGTTTTTGATATACCGCAAAAAATCAATTCCCCTAGCAGATATTACAAAGAAAATATTATACTCTCCGTGCTACGATGAGGTAAATACATCACACCCCCAAACTTAGTAGAAACTAGAGTGGAAACTAAGTTTGCAAAGATATGTAATTTTCAAATAATTTGCACGTCGAATGTAAAAATTTTTTACACACACCAATGAAAATAAAGCAGTAAAATGGGAGGGAAAGCCCCCAACAGGCACTCTTGTTTAACGTTGGAGAGTCACGACGGTACCAATCTAGTGAAAGGTATCTTCAAAGACGATGCAAGCATCATCCAGCGACTTGTAATGCTTCAATCAATGTGCATTCGCCGCGATAATGTCTCCATCTTTGTCCATAAGCTCAAAACTCCCTCCACAGGCTCTATGGATAATGAACGGCCCCATCCACTTCGATTTCAATTTCCCTGTGAAGAGCTTCAAACGAGAGTTAAAAAGTAATACCTCATCACCTTGCTTGAACTCCTTATAAGAGATCTTTGAATCATGCCATTTCTTCATTCTTTCCTTAAAGATCTCTAAATTCTTATAGGCTCGATTTCTGAACTCATTCAATTGATTTATATGAGTCATCCTCAACTCCTTTTGATCCTTTAAAGAGAAGTTCAAACTCCTCAATGCCAAAAAAGCTCAGTGCTGAATCTTTACGGGTAGTGGCACGACTTCCCATAGAAAATTTTGATACGGTGACATATCCAACACAGTCTTATAAGCAGTCTGGAACCCCCACAAAACATCATCGAGCTTCATAGCCAATCCTTCCTATTGGTTCCTATTGCTTTCTCCAAAATTTACTTCACGTGTCGGTTTGAGACCTCAGCTTGCCCATTCGTTTGAGGGTGATAGGGTGTAGTAACCTTATGCTTGACTCCATAATCTTTTAGAACCTTTTCAAGAAGCTTATTGATGAAGTGAGTCCTCCATCGCTTACTAGTGATCTAGGAACTCCATAGCGGGCAAAGATATGTTTCTTCAAGAAAGATAAAATAGTCCTTGAATCATTCACGCGAGTGGGAATGGCTTCCACCCACTTAGAAACATAATCTACTGCTAAAAGGATGTAGAGAAACCCATTAGATGGGGGAAAAGGCCCCATAAAATCGATCCTCCAAACATCAAAGATCTCAACGACAATGCTCGGCTGAAGTGGCTTCTCATCTCTTCTACTTATGTTCCCCATCCTTTGACATCTATCGCATGTCGCCACATATGTCTCACAATCTTTAAATAAGGTAGGCCAATAAAGAGCAGATTGAAGTACCTTCGCTGCTGTCTTTTGAGCTCCGAAGTGCCACCCGTTAGGTTGTGCATGGCAAAAATCAAGAACGCTCTCCATCTCCATCTCAGGCACACACCTACGGACTATGAAATTCGCACATATCTTGTAAACAAACGGATCATACCATATAAAAGTCTCAACATCACGCTTGAATTTTGCAAGTTGATATCGGTTGAGATCTCTCAGAATTTCTCCTACGGTAATGTAATTAACATAATCCGCATACCATGGATCCATCCCTTGGGCAGCCACTACACATGCTCTTTCCGCTCCTTCAACAAACATTGCCATTATCTTCTCATCAAGGAACATCTCTTCTATGTACTTGATGAGAGTGGAAATTCATGTAATTTCGGGTTTAATTTTATACCTCTTTGAATGTATATTTGTTATTATTTGCACGAATATTATTACTTCTAATTATTATTGACTAAAAGGTGCTTGAGAGGTATTTTGGTGTGTTTTGATAGGAAAAAGGATACAAACACAAAGTTGGGGTGAAAGGTGAATTTGTGTAAAAACAGAGGACCATCTTCTATAATTTTTCTGTAATCATGTGGAGATCCGAATCAGTCTTGTGATATATGTTTGGAAAGCCACGGAAAAGAGGAACGCGTGGGTAAAAAAATTACCTCAATCGGAATTCGGATGAAGAAGTTATGAATTAAACGGTGAAGCCGCGCAGCTGCAGACGGGATTTTCGAATTATTTTCGAATTTTGGCCATCATGCACAAGCCCAATCCACGTGGAAGTCCAACTCAGGCAGTCAACTTCCCATCTTGAAGTGGTACACGTGAAAGATTACTAAATAAGTGGGACAAATTAATTGATTGTATTGCAAATTTATCAATTGTATTTGAAGTGGGCCATGCTTAGTCAAAATATGCTAGTAATTGCTGCAAATTGATAAGCAGAAAGGAAATGTATGCAAAGGTGGGCCCAATTTATTCTCATTTATTGAAAGCCCAGCCCTAAGAATTGGGCCATATTTTTTTCCCTATCGGCTTCAGCATAAAAAGGAGGCAGAATTCTTCTTTTGCGGAGACGACGAGACGCACGCCCTTTCCACCAACAAGACACCTCCACTGATACACGCCACAGCTACATCTTCCATCCTTCACCCATCTTCCATCATCTAGCCATCGGAGACGGAGATTTCGACGGAGATAAAGATTAAAGAGACGGAGTCCTCCAAAAGGGTTCTTTATTTTTAATTATTTATTTTTGTTATTTTAGCATAATGGTTAGGGTTAATTACATCTTTGTGATTTGCCCCCATAAATCCATGGGCTAAGCTTCTTTGTTGGTAATGTTAGGGCTAAATACAGTTTTGACTATTTGATTTGATTTTGCCCTAGATTTGGATTGATTATTCTGCAGATTGTTTACTTCCTTATTGAAGAGGATATTTTGAGACTTCATATTATTGTGTTTTTGGGTTTTGATTCCTTTAATTATTATTGACGGTATCACTGATTGATAGTTAACAGGATTCTTTATTTCTTCATAATAATTGTTGTTTCCTGTGACAGTCTTAGGGGATTGTCCTATAATACCTAAGACTGTTAGACAATCAATTTGGAATATTAATTACTTGGTAAAACATCATTATTAGGTAATTAATAAGGAGACAAAAAGGGTTAACAATCGCGTACCTAGAAAGGGAAGTCTAGTGCTCTAGCCTTAATTGGAATTTAGCATGAAGTACCTATAGAGGGAGAGGGAGTTAATTTCTTATTGATCTTAGGATTTTCAGCTCATTATAAGTGTTAGATCCTACCCGATCAAGGTGATTTAACTAGGCTTAGTGATCCTCTTATAGACGTCTGCAGGTAATTAATTTGGGTCTAGATAAATTAGTCACATAGTTAAACTGTTTGCCCGAGCATTACCAATTCTCCATTCTTGAATTCCAAATCGTTTTCTCTGCGTGATTTATTTTATTTGCATTAGTTCAATTATTTACTTTTACTTTTCATTAGTTAATTAATTATCTTTTCCAAAAACCCCCAGATTTGTCTTACATTAGAATTATCATATAGAATTACTTGTTAAATTTATAACTATCTTGTGGGAACGATATTTCACTTGGTCACGCGCACTACAATCGATCCCTTATACTTGAGGGTAAAAGAAAATAGCGATCAAGTTCTTGGCGCCGCCTGCCGGGGATAGTTTATAAATTTAAATTTAATTCTATTGTGATTTATTTTCTTGTAGGACGTTAAACTTTACTTGCTTTATTTTATTTAATTTTATTTGTAATCCAAACAATTCTGATCTTTTGAGTGAGAGCAGGTGTATGATCACTAGGTCTAGTGGAGGAGCAATCGTACCATTAAACCTAGAGCTTGAAGCACTTGTTAGAGAGAACATAAGAAAGAGAAAGAAACCTGCTACACCTATTCCTAGTTCGGATTCGGATAGTTTTCTTTCGTCAGAAGAGGAGGAAGTTGAAAGGCTTTCACAGAAATTTGACGGAGTTGATTTAGTTGAAGATACTGAGACTAGGAAGATGGCTGATGATCAACAAGCTCCGACGCCTATGCGAGATCAATACAAACTGAAGCAAACTACGAATGCTGGGTTGAATGGACCTGCGATTACCGCAGAGAATTTTGAGCTACCTTTTGGACTGATCCGGATGGTAGAGAGGCAGCAGTTTGGTGGGACACCTTTGGAGAATCCTAGTGAGCATCTGCAGTTATTTGACGAGTATGCAAGAACGCAGAAGCACAGAAATGTTCCGGAGGATGCTATCAGGATGCGGCTTTTCCCATTCTCACTTACGGGGAAAGCCAAGGAGTGGTACAACAACCTTCCTCAAGGATGTTGTACTAATTGGGAACAATTGGCAGATAGGTTTCTGAATAAGTACTTCCCTCCATCCAAGAGTTTCTTGATAAAGAAAAGGATCACACAATTCAAACAAGGATCCTTGGAGAGTTTCTACGAGGCATGGGAGAGGTTCAAAGAGTTGTTGCGGAGCTGTCCCAAACATGGATTTTCAAAGGATACTTACTTAGTCTTCTTCTATCAAGGCTTAAGAAGAGACTCAAGAGTGTTGGTGGACGCGACAGCAGGTGGATCTATATTTAAGCAGTCTGCAGAGGCAGCTGAAGAGATATTTGAAGAGATGGCTGCAAACACTTATGATTGGCCAGCAGAAAGAGCAGATGGAGAGGGTTCTTTTGATAAAGTGGCAAAGGTTGAGATACAAGCCGGAAATAGTGAAGTGTCAGCTCTCCATGATCGACTCGATGAGTTGAATAATAAGATGGATCGCCTCACGAAAGGAAAAAGAGAGGAGATAACTAAAGCTGAAGATGAGGAAGAATTTGAAGAGGCATATTATGCTATGTTCCAAGGAGGAGATAATAGAAATAGACAAAATTTCAGACCGAGCAATCAGTTTGGGGGAAGGAATGATCAAGGTAACAATCGTCAGTATCAACAGGGTTGGAACCAAGGAAATTCGAACTTCAATAACCAGAGAAGGAGTGAAAATTTGTCTTATTCTAATCCTAACAGTGCAGTTGCACCACCTCCGGGATTTGAGCCAGCTCAGAAACCTGTCGAAGGGAAACCATCAATGGATGATAAGCTTGATTTGATGCTCAAGATGATGGTCACAAACAAAGAAACGGCTGAAGCAAGGTACAAGGAAGCAGAGAAGAAGCAGAAAGAAACAGATCTTGCTATCAGTCAGTTGAATGCTGCGGTTGGTAAGTTGCAACAGCAAGGAAAATTTCCTGCACAGACTGAGTTGAATCCGAGAGAGCATCAGTGTCATGCTACTACTTTGAGAAGTGGTAAACAGTATGAAGGGCCTAGGTTGCCGGATACAGAGTACAGAGAAAATTGGTCTGGGGAAACTAACAGGGACAGTCGTGCGTACACGCATGCATCCGAGTGGATGCCCAGCCAGAACCGTGTGACACACGACGACAGCTGTGCACCATCACCAACATACTTCTCGCACGGCACTGAAGAAACGTCCAGGTTCTCGCACGACGGTAACCGTGCTATGCCGCCCAAACCATGCACCACGTACGGTGCGAAGGGCAATATGCCGTATAATCCTAATTCGGCTCCAGTTGAGTATGTTCCTCACCATACTGATACAGTTGGTTTCCAAAGTGATATTGATCATCCAGTTGTGACTGAAAAGAAGTGGGAAAAAGCTAAAAGAGAAAAGAATAAAAAAGAAGAATTAGAGAGAAACAGTTTGGGTATTCCAAAAACAAAGTATCCCATTCCTTTTCCTACGGTGCAGTTGAAAAGGGTCTTGATGAGAAATTTTAGAAATTTGTAGAGATATTCAAGAAGATCCATATCAACATTCCTTTTACTGAAGCAATTGAGCAGATGCCTCACTATGCAAAATTTCTTAAAGAAATCATGTCCAAGAAGTGGAGTATTGGGGATAAGGAAATAGTGAACTTGACTGAGGAATGTAGTGCCATCATCCAGAGGAAGTTGCCAGCCAAGCTAAAAGATCCAGGTAGTTTTACTATTCCTGTTCAGATTGGGAAGAACGCCACATGCAGAGCTTTGTGTGATTTGGGGGCGAGCATCAATTTGATGCCCCTAAATACATTCAAAAGTCTTAGTTTGGGGGAGGTGAGACCTACTTCGGTGACATTGCAGCTAGCTGATAGGTCTCTTACGCACCCTAGAGGAGTTATTGATGATGTACTTGTGAAGGTGGATAAGTTCATCTTCCCGGTCGATTTCTTGGTGCTTGATATGGAAGAGGATAACAATGTGCCTCTGATTTTGGGGAGACCATTCCTAGCCACTGCTAGAGCTCTGATTGATGTTGAAGACGGGAAGTTGAGGCTTAGAGTGGGAGATGATGAAGTAGTATTTTCTCTTGATAACGCATTGAAGTGGCCAGCTGAAAAAGCAAACTGCAAGTTCATTGATGTTGTTGATGAGATCATTGAGGAAAAATTGCCATTGATTCTGTCTACGGATCCATTGGAGACATGCATCAACAATAGTCTTTCTTTCCCTACTCTTGCAACTGATTTTTTATCTGATTATTCAGGTAATATTTTTGATGATGAATTTAATGGATATTTGAATGCTTTGAATGCTTGCAGGGAAGATAAAAGAGAGGTGTTCAAAATTGAAGGAGGAAAATGGACACCACGGTTCTTACCACTGGAGAAGGAGGAACCTGAAGCTGAAGAGAAGAAGAAAGTGGAATTGAAGCCTTTACCGGATCATCTATCATATGCCTTTTTGGGGGAAAATCAAACATATCCGGTAATTGTATCATCTGCCTTAACTGAACTTGAACTTGATAAACTGCTTAGAGTCCTTAGGGAGCATAAGTCCGCCATAGGATGGTCTTTGGAAGATTTGAAAGGTATAAGTCCATCTATTTGCATGCATAGGATCAGGTTAGAAGATGAAAAAAAAACCTCTGTGCAATATCAGAGGCGTTTAAATCCTGCGATGCAAGAAGTGGTTAGGAAAGAGGTACTTAAGTGGTTGAAGTCTGATATTATTTATGATATTAGTGATAGCCCTTATGTGAGTCCTTTGCATGTGGTATCTAAGAAGGGAGGCATGACTATAGTACAATCTGAGAATGGAGAGACTTTGGCTACTAGGATACCTACAGGTTGGCGTGTTTGTGTTGATTATAGGAAACTAAACAAAAACACACGTAAAGACCATTTTCCTTTACCTTTCATGGATCAGATGCTTGATAGGCTTGCGGGGTATGAGTTTTATTGTTTCTTAGATGGGTACTCTGGTTACAATCAGATAATGATTGCACCGGAGGATCAAGATAAGACTACCTTTACTTGCCCATATGGTACTTTTGCATTTAGGAAGCTTCCTTTTGGTTTGTGCAATGCTCCTGCTACTTTTCAGAGATGCATGATGTATATTTTTGAAGGTTTGATTGAAAGAATTATGGAAGTATTCATGGACGATTTTTCTGTTTTTGGATCTTCTTTTGATTCTTGTCTTATTAACCTTACTGTTGTTTTGGAGAGATGCCAAGAGTCTAACCTTGTTTTGAATTGGGAGAAATGCCATTTCATGGTAAGAGAAGGTATAGTACTTGGGCATCATGTGTCTTCTAAGGGGCTGCAGGTTGATCGAGCAAAGGTGGTAGCCATTGAGAAACTTCCGCCACCAATTAATGAGAAAGGGGTTAGATCTTTCCTTGGTCATGCGGGTTTCTACCGCAGATTTATCAAGGATTTCTCTAAATATTCTAAACCCTTGTCTCATTTGCTTGAGAAAGATGTACCTTTTGACTTTGATGATACTTGCTTACATGCTTTTCAGGTACTTAAAGAGGCTTTGATAACTGCTCCAATTCTGATCACTCCGGATTGGAAGCAGCCTTTTGTGTTGATGTGTGATGCTAGTGACATGGCATTGGGGGTTGTGCTTGGACAGATTAGGGAAAAGAGATTCAGACCTATTTACTATGCCAGCAAGACCTTTGATGCAGCTCAGACGAATTACACAGTAACAGAGAAGGAGTTTCTGGCAGTGGTGTATGCCTTTGATAAGTTCCGCCCGTATCTAGTGGGCATGAAGACAGTGGTGTATACAGATCACTCAGCTATCCGCTATCTGATGGAAAAGAAGGATGCAACGCCAAGAATAATCAGATGGATCTTACTTCTCCAAGAGTTTGATATTGAGATTAAAGATAAGAAGGGGAGTGAGAATGTGGTAGCTGATCATCTCTCTAGACTTGAGCCGCGGGATCATTGTGAAGAGAAGTATGAATTCATTAAGGAGGTCTTTCCTGATGAAGACATACTTGTGGTTGATTGCTTCGAGTTAGTAGAGATGGTAAAGAAGCCTCCAGCACCATGGTATGCAGATATAGTCAACTTTTTGGCTAGTGGAGGTCAAATAAAGCCTTACAAGCTGACTGAGTATCATTATAAGAAGTTCTTTGTTTAGGTCAAGAAGTACATATGGGATGATCCAATTCTCTACAAGCTGTGTCCGGATAACATCATACGTCGGTGTATTCCTGAGGAAGAATGGGAGAGCGTCTTGAGTATGTGTCATGATGGACCAAATGGGGGTCACTTTGCAGCGGAAAAGACTGCAGCACGAGTTCTTCAATCATGTTTTACTTGGCCTTCTTTATTTAAGTGCTGTAGATTTTATGTAGAGAATTGCGATAGATGCCAGCGGATGGGGGGCATATCAAAAAGAGATGAAATGCCCTTGAAGAATGTGTATGAGGTGGAGCTCTTTGATGTGTGGGGCATAGATTTTATGGGCCCATTTCCTTCATTGAATGGATTTTTATATATCTTGCTTGCTGTTGATTATGTCTCAAAGTGGGTAGAAGCAATTCCAACCAAGTTGAGTGATGCAAGAACGGTCATTGCGTTCTTGAGGAAGCACATATTTTCACATTTTGGAGTGCCGAGAATTCTCATTAGTGATGGGGGGACTCATTTTCTCAATAAGCTAATGGAGAATCTTCTCAAGTCTTATGGAGTGAAACATAGAGTATCCACACCCTATCATCCGCAGACGAATGGACAAGCTGAAGTTTCTAATCGTCAAATCAAGCAGATTCTGGAGAAGACTGTGAGCACTAGCCGCAAGGATTGGGCTAGTAAGCTTGATGATGCATTGTGGGCATTCAGAACTGCGTATAAGACCGTTCTAGGCATGTCACCGTTCCAATTAGTTTATGGAAAATCTTGCCACCTTCCGGTGGAAATTCAACACAAATCTTTTTGGGCGGTGAAGAAGATTAACCTTGATTTTGAAGCAGCGGGTAGTAGTCGCCTTCTACAGTTGAATGAGCTTGAGGAGTTTAGAGAGAAGGCATATGAAAATTCCTGCATCTATAAAGAAAGGACCAAGAGATGGCATGATGCAAAACTTCGAAGTAAGAATTTTCAAGTGGGAGATTTTGTACTCTTATTTAATTCTCGTTTGAGAATTTTTGCAGGTAAGCTTAAATCAAAGTGGATGGGTCCATATGAGGTTAGTCGAGTTTATGAAAGTGGAATGGTTGAACTCAAGAAGAACGATGGAGCTTTCTTCACGGTTAATGGGCATCGCTTAAAGCATTATCATCATCACGGTGAAGTAGAGGTTCTGTTTGTTGATCTCTTGACTTGATTTACACTGCATTCTGTCGAGCTCCTCGACGTTAAACAAGAGCGCTTGGTGGGAGGCAACCCACCGTTTTATTATTTTGTTTGTTTATTTGTCTTGTGCTAGGTGAATTATACTCAAGGTGCGTACTTACACTTAAGGTAATAACATCCTTTTAAACTTAGATTCAACTGACGTTTTCATCTAAGTTTGGGGGGGTGTGATGTTCTTTCCCTTGTTCCATCCGCACCCAGGTATGTTTACTCTGCATTGTTTAGTGTCTGTGTGCTTGGAAGTTGATTTTTTTTAGAATTTTTGAATTTTATTCGATCTTTCGAATTTTTTTGCAACTATCCAGGTGTCATGTGTGTTTTTTTGGGTGCCCCTTGATGTTCTGTCGTTGATTTTCGTCTCTTCGATATTTTTTTTTATCTCTTCTATGATGATGGTTTGTGTTGAGCTTTATTGATTGAGAATGTATTAAAGGTGATGAAGTGAACTTGCAAAATTTGAAGAAGATTGAAATCAGGTTACTTCGTTCCTTATTCTAAAATTTCTGTGAGTTTTGAATTCTTATAAGTGAGGAGCATGAGCTTTAATTTCTATGACCTGAATTTCATGGGGATCTTTGAGTTGTTATTTTTCATGCCTATGCTAAGATGTTGATTATGATTAATAAGGGAAACATGCTTTAATTCTTAGGTACTTGAAGTTCTTGATGTGCTTGTTATGATGTATGCGTAGCCTTGAATAGTGCTCGTTCATTCTATGAAAAAGCCAAGTGAGATTTGAGCCTTTAAATCATGATACATTGACGCATGATATTTTTATTTCTTGAGCGTATCGTTCTTGTGCGTGTATTCTAGAACTTGCCTTGAGTCTCCTTGAATATTCGAGAATAGTATAGTGGATTATGAAAATGATATTAGGCCATCTTTGATTTTTAACCCATCTTTTTCCCTATACTTTACCTGAATTCATTAAATCCTTAGTCAACCCATTGAGCCTTGAAAAATCCATTCTTTGAATAACCCTTTGAGCTTAATTAGTATTTGATTTTTCCTTGTGTTACTTGGATCGATTGAGTAATTGTTGAAGTGGTTAGAAGAAAAATGTGAACATCTTGGAGTTGAAAAGAAAAATAAAAGGAAGAAAAAAAAAAGAAAAAAAAGGTAGTGCCCGAAACTGGTACCTTAAGAAAATAAATAGAGAGAGAAGAAAAATATTTGTGGGGGAGTGTACATACCCTTGATGCTGAAAGAAAAGAAGAAAATTACTCTCTCATTCTTGTGGTTGAAGGAAAGAATTGAATAATTTGGAGTTGAGGAGGAGTTGTGCTTGAAAAGAAAGTGATGAGGAAGAATGAAAGATCATGATAGATGGCCACTTGATTGATCCTAGTTTGAGTCACTTATCCATAAATTTCCTACCTTGTCCAAAGAGCCTATATTACAGCCAAATAAAAAGTCCTTTTTGATTCATGATTTGCTAGCTACAAGTAAAAGGAGAGTTGAGACAATGGGCAAGCTTATGGTTACGCATGTATTTGAATTGAATTTGAGAGCACTTCTATATAACCTAAACGGTGTAAACTTTATACACCTTGAGCGTGAGAGTTACATTATATATATCCTGTGAGCATAGGTGGATTGAGCACTTGGATTGGTGAAGTAATTGTCTTAACTTGTATATTTTGAATGAATTGATGCTTTTGAAATGGAAGTTATGTGAACCAAGTTGAGATTGATTACATCTTTTGAAAGCTTAATTGATGTTATGATCCTTGCCTTTGAACATGACTTTCCATCTCATTATTCTCTTGGTTTGTCGTTTCGTTGATCAAGGACGAACAACGCCTTAAGTTTGGGGGGTTTGATGAGAGTGGAAATTCATGTAATTTCGGGTTTAATTTTATACCTCTTTGAATGTATATTTGTTATTATTTACACGAATATTATTACTTCTAATTATTATTGACTAAAAGGTGCTTGAGAGGTATTTTGGTGTGTTTTGATAGGAAAAAGGATACAAACACAAAGTTGGGGTGAAAGGTGAATTTGTGTAAAAACAGAGGACCATCTTCTATAATTTTTCTGTAATCATGTGGAGATCCGAATCAGCCTTGTGATATATGTTTGGAAAGCCACGGAAAAGAGGAACGCGTGGGCATAAAAATTACCTCAATCGGAATTCGGATGAAGAAGTTATGAATTAAACGGTGAAGCCGCGCAGCTGCAGACGGGATTTTCGAATTATTTTCGAATTTTGGCCATCATGCACAAGCCCAATCCACGTGGAAGTCCAACTCAGGCAGTCAACTTCCCATCTTGAAGTGGTACACGTGAAAGATTACTAAATAAGTGGGACAAATTAATTGATTGTATTGCAAATTTATCAATTGTATTTGAAGTGGGCCATGCTTAGTCAAAATATGCTAGTAATTGCTGCAAATTGATAAGCAGAAAGGAAATGTATGCAATGGTGGGCCCAATTTATTCTCATTTATTGAAAGCCCAGCACTAAGAATTGGGCCATATTTTTTTCCCTATCGGCTTCAGCATAAAAAGGAGGCAGAATTCTTCTTTTGCGGAGACGACGAGACGCACGCCCTTTCCACCAACAAGACACCTCCACTGATACACGCCACAGCTACATCTTCCATCCTTCACCCATCTTCCATCATCTAGCCATCGGAGACGGAGATTTCGACGGAGATAAAGATTAAAGAGACGGAGTCCTCCAAAAGGGTTCTTTATTTTTAATTATTTATTTTTGTTATTTTAGCATAATGGTTAGGGTTAATTACATCTTTGTGATTTGCCCCCATAAATCCATGGGCTAAGCTTCTTTGTTGGTAATGTTAGGGCTAAATACAGTTTTGACTATTTGATTTGATTTTGCCCTAGATTTGGATTGATTATTCTGCAGATTGTTTATTTCCTTATTGAAGAGGATATTTTGAGACTTCATATTATTGTGTTTTTGGGTTTTGATTCCTTTAATTATTATTGACGGTATCACTGATTGATAGTTAACAGGATTCTTTATTTCTTCATAATAATTGTTGTTTCCTGTGACAGTCTTAGGGGATTGGCCTATAATACCTAAGACTGTTAGACAATCAATTTCGAAAGAATCATCACAGTGCTCTCTTGTCTCCAACCTTGATAGGTGATCCGCCAAAACATTCTCCGTACCCTTCTTATCTCGGATCTCCATATCCAACTCCTACAGAAAAAGGATCAATCTTATGATCCTTGGCTTCGTTTCCTTCTTCTCCATCAAGTACCGGATATCAGAATGATCATTATACACTATAGTCTTCATGCCAACCAAGTACTGTCGAAACTTATTGAATGCATACACCACAGCCAAAAACTCCTTTTCAGTCACCGTGTAGTTCTTTTGTGCAGCATCAAAAGTCTTACTCACATGGTAAATGGTGCAAAACTTCTTATCCCTCAACTGCCCAAGCACCACTCCAAGTGCTAAATTATTCGCATCACACATAAGTACAAACGGCTGAGTCCAATCCGGTGTGATCAAGATACATGGAATAATAAGTGCCTCTTTCAAAACTAGAAAAGCTGTTAGACATTCTTCATCAAAAACAAAAGGAACATCCTTTTCAATTAAATGAGATAAGGGCTTGGGATATTTCGATGTCTTTTATGAAACTTCTATAAAACCGGCGTGTCCAAGGAAAGACTGCACTCCCTTTTCATTAGTAGGCGATGGAAGCTTCTCAATTGCCACCACCTTTGCTCTATCCACCTGCAATCCCTTAGCCGAAATATGATGGCAAAGAATAATCCCATCTCTTACCATGAAGTGGCACTTCTCCCAATTCAAGACAAGATTAGTTTCTTGGCATCTCTTCAAAATAGTAGCAAGGTTAGATAAACAAATATCAAAGGAGGAACTAAACATAGAAAAATCATCCATAAACACCTCCATGATCTTTTCTATCAACTAATCAAATATGGCCATCATGCAACGCTGAAATGTAGCAGGCGCATTACATAATCCAAAAGGCATCTTTTTAAAGGCAATTGTTCCATAAGGGTAAGTAAAAGTAGTCTTTTCTTAATCCTCGGGTGCAATCATAATCTGATTATAACCCGAGTACCCATCCAAGAAACAATAAAACTCATACCCTGCTAGACGATCAATCATTTTATCCATGAAAGGAAGGGGAAAATGGTCTTTGCATGTATTTTCATTCAGTTTTCTATAATCTGTACACACACGCCATCCCGTAAGAATACTAGTGGCTAATCATGTCTCACCATCCTCGGCTTTCACAATAGTCATGCCCCCTTCTTAGCTACTACATGAAATGGACTCATATGGGGACTATCACTAATGGGATATATAATTCCAGCATCTAACCATGTTAGGATTTGCTTGCTAATTACTTCTTGAATTCGGGATTCATCCTCCGCTGATTCTGAATGCTACTCTTGGCCTCATCTAACAAATTTATTCTATGCATGCAATATGATAATAACTTTTAAATCATCAAGAGACCACCCAATCACAGATTTATACTTTCTAAGCACATCTAACAATTCCTCAAGTTGATCATCATCAAGGGAAGAAGATACAAATTACCATATATTTTTCATTGTCACCTAGGTAGGCATACTTCAAGTGTTCTGGTAGCGGTTTCAACTCATCTTTCTTCTCTTCTTGAGGTGCGCTCTCTCTATCCAAACTCAAGTACTTCCAAGTCCACTTCACCTCTTCAATATTAGTCCTCTTTGACTCATACCTGTCATCACCCAAAGCAAGTAAATTTTCAAGGAATTCAATACATACCTCGTTGGTGAGTTCATCTAGCTCCGTGGTGGGAAAAATAAAAGACTTCACCAAGCATGTCTTAAGAGGATCCTTTGAGAGGATCAAAGACATGTCTTCCTTCACGATCTCCTCCACCATATCTATACTATGACATTGCGTCTCCATCGGTATCTTCGTTGCTTTGTCGAGGTTAAACAAAACCTCTTATTTATCAATTCTAAAACTTAGCTCACCCTTCTGCACATCTATCATAGGTCCTGTAGTAGCAAGGAAATGTCTCCCTAAGATTAGAGGGATATTATCCTTGTCATCTTCCATCTCAAGTACAAGGAAATCCACAGGAAGGACAAGCTTCTCTACTTTGACAAGAAATTTTTCAATAACACCCTTCGGAAAGGTCATAGACCTAACCGCTAGTTGTAAAGCCACCAATGTGGGAGTTAACTCCCCCAAACCAAGCCTTTTAAAGATGGACAATGACATCAAATTGATACTTGACCCGGATCTTTCAACTTAGCTGGAAGCTTCCACTGAATAATCAAACTACAATTCTCCGACAGATTCACTGTTACAATTCCGTTCAAGCTTCTTTTTTTCAAAAGTATATCCTTCAGAAAACGGGCATAATACGGCATCTCCAAGATCGCTTCAGAGAAAGGAATGTTCAAACTAATCATGTTTATGATATCTGAAAACCTCCTGAACTTTTCTTCCAATCCCTTTTTGACAAGCTTGAAAGAAAATGGTGGAGGTATCTTTATTTTGGGAATCCCCATTCATCACGTTCAACCTTCTCCGCCTTATCCTTTTTGGCTCTCAATCTCTTGGCTCTTTCTCACTTCTTCTCTACTGCAACCTCAATGTTATGCTCTTGAGATAGTACTACACTGTTCTGATCAATGGGTGTAGCATTCGGGATAGAATCGGGATTTGCACAAAACTGCTCGACCTCCATTCGACCTAGCTGGCATGGTTTAACAAATTGGGGTTGGTCGAGCATCTTATCTGATCGCGTGCTCTATTCCTTCAAGTGTTGCTCGACCACAGTTCAACCTTGATGGTCTGGTCGAACAACACTGTCTTGGTCGAGCAACTTTGTAGATCGAGAAAACTCATTCTCCAAGTGTTGTTTGACCTCTGTTTGACCAAGATGGTCTGGTCGAATGGAATGGTGTTGGTTGAACGGCGAGTCTGAAAATAGAGTACCATAATTCTATTTCTCCGAAGTCTGCTCGACCTCTGTTCGACCAGCAGGTCTGGTCGAACAACTGAAGTTTGGTCGACCAACTCCCCTCCTTCCTTTATTTTCGCTCGTCGACATCATCAGACCTTCATATTGTGTTCCTGACCTCAATGTGATGGCATGACAAGACTTTGGATTCTCAATACTTTGAGATGGAAACTTCCACATCTCAATAGTTTGAGTCAATTTGTTCACGTTTCCAGCCATCTCCCCCATCAACAACTATCTATCTTCAGATTAGCGTCAATTTTCTTTTCTAACTTGACCTCAAGATTATCCACTCTTGCATCGTTTCTTGCCATGTACTTGTTCACCGTATCTTCAAAACCCAGCTTTCCTTCTTCTACCTTAGCTCCTGGATGAACACCAATAGGAGGTCGCACCGTATTATTCGAATTACTCCATGAAAACTCCGGCCTCCTTGGTTGTTGGTAATTATTCGGGAGACCATGGTGGTTGTAATTCCCCTGATAATTCTGGTTTTCTTGATTTGGGTACCTAGTTCCTTGAATACTTTGACCCATGACATAGTTTGCCTCCTCGATCTTCTCTTGGTTAGCTTCTTCATAGACACCATCCTGCTGTATCATTGGTACTCTTTGAGATAAATCCGTGATCTGCTTTTACCGAGACTCAAGTAGCTTTCTAATGTTAGTCAAGCTAGAGACGATCTCATCATCTCTTCTCGACTTCACCATAGTATGCTCAACCCGTGCTAATTTACCAAGGACATAAGTGCCTCCCACTCTATCAGTCGGCCAATCTCTCGAATTCATCGAAATAGCCTTGAAAAGCTTCTAGGCCTCAATGGGTGACTTCGTCAGCAATGCTCTATTAGAATAAGCATCAAATAACACACGAGAATCGCAATCCAATCCATTATAGAATATACTGATATATTGAGCTTTCGATATCCCATGCTGTGGACACTTACTAAGCATGCCCTTGAATCTGTCCCAAGCTTCATGAAACTTCTCATTACCATAGACAGCAAATTGATTGATTTCTTGCTTCATCTTGAACACCTTTGAAGGTGGCATGTATCACTCCAAGAATTTCACTTTCAACTTCTTCTATGTATCACATTCAGCAGCATCGAGATTATCGTACCAATCTCTCATCTTTTCATTCAGCGAAAACTTACACAAAATTATTTTCCTAGCATTCTCATGAGCTCTTGCATCTTTTTGTGTACTTGCATACCCAAGGAACTTATTTAGATGTTGCTGATGATCTTCAAAGGTTCCCCCAGAGAAGGGACTCCTTTCAATCATGGTGATAAGAGTAGGGTGTAAATTGAAATCGGCTCCGATCTCTCTTGCTCCTAACAACCCCGCATTGCCTCCTCCGTTGTTCTTAAAGACCTCACGGATGGAAAGTGTATCAGGATTCGCTGCCATGTTGACTGCCTCTACTTCCAAATTAAATTTGGTTGCAGCTTCAATCGTTTGCGAATTCAGCACGTCAACTTCTACTCCTAAACAAGAGCTTCAATTGGGTCTATGTTCTTTTTCTTGTTCTTCTTCTTCTTTTTCTTCCTCGATGATGCTCCAATCTCTGGATTATAAGGCTCTAATTTACCTTTTTAGATCTCATGAGCATACACCAAAGAAAATAAAGTGTTAGAAATCAAAGATAAGAATAATATAATCTCAATTAAACTAGAAATAATAAACTGATAATCTATGCCGTCCCCGGCAACGACGCCAAGAACTTGATGGGTATTTTCTCAAACACAAAATTATCCCCAAGTATGAAGGATATCAATTGTAGTTTCGATAGGCGACCAAGTGATTATCGAACCCAAGGGATGGATGATTATCAATCTAATTATATTCTAATTAACTAAGACTATGTTGGCAAATTTGGTTTGGAATAATTACGAAACTAAATAACTTATAATTTAAATAGCAAATTAAATAAACTAGTAAATGAGAAATACGGGTGTGATCAAATAAGAAATTTGGTAGTTCTTCAAGTTATCCAGTTTTACTTATTAATTTCTGTTTCATGTGTTGATGTCCGACTCTGCCTTGTGGTTTATGGATGCATCCCTAAACCATGCAAGTTTACTCTATAGACACAAGCAAATAAACGTATGACACGTGTGAATATTCTTAGAGCAAGAGATATAATTCACCCCCTTTTTAGGTACTATCAATATCAATTATTTCCCGTGCACTTAGTACTCTTACCCAATATGATCTCCCTTTATAGGTACTATGACGTTATACTCTTTATCCTACTTATTAACCCGAATAATATTCAATTAACAAGTATTCATATAAGAAAGTTCTAATAAGACTTCGGATTCTCTTCACTTAGAATTATAACATGTAATCCTTCTCAGCAGTGAACACACTCAATCAATAACCTAGATATGTATTCAAACTCTACATAACAGCTAATGATGCACAAAACGACCGTGAGTATGAATTAAAAAAGCACAATCTTATATAAAATAAATCACAAGTAGTGTTGTACGGAGTTTACACATGGAAATTCAATTAACTCATAAAACTTTCATAACCTTAGAACTACCGTAGCGGTTCTAGCCCATAATTGATCTAGGAACAATCATGGTTGATTGGTATGATCTTACTTGACGCGCCAGACGAACCTCTCTTTACGATTCCTTCGGATGATGGTATGGTTTCGGTGGTGGATGGATGATGAATGATGTGTCCTCCTTTTTCTCCTACGAAAGCTCTTCTTTTAACTCATGGAACCTCCTTATGGGCTTAGGATGGGCTTTTTCTTGAAGCACACGTCAAATTTGGTAAAAGACATCCAAAATTACCATAAATAGCAGCAATGAGAATCCGTTCGACCACGTCATGACTGGCCGAGCAAGGCCTCCAACTCGAGCAATGGTCGAGCAAACTCACTATAAGTTTTTACACATTTTGTTCGACTCACTCATCTGCTCAAACAAGATGATTCTGGTCGAGCAACATCTCCAAGTCGAGCAAGCTCTCTGGACGAATTTGCATATTCTGCTCGACTTGGCCACCTTGTTCGACCAAAGTGATGATGGTCGAACAAGGTCTTGAGGTCGAACGACCTTAAAAAATTGGTTAAAAAATCGTGTCTTCTAATTCCGAGCCTTTTCTATCTGTTTTCCTATACAAATATGCTCAAAAATCCCAAGTATCCTCTGATTCGTGACTCTTTCATAAACAAATCGATTCGTCTCAATAAAAGACTCAATCGTACTCTATTTCTATACAAATCATAGACCAAAATACGTGAATTTACACTCTCATCATTGAGCTAGATCTTTCAACATGTGTCTACACTCCATTCCACAAGTTATACATTCCTACGGCTATCTGCAACTATTCTTTCAAATCAAATACACTTTTCTCGTGAAGGACACCGTATATATCAAAATCAGGTCCAGGCAAATGATCTTCTCTGTCAGCTTCATCCAGAATGGCTATGAACATGACAGGTGCATCAGTTTTAATTTGAAAATTAGTTTAGTTCTATTATAAAAAGAGTTTTGTTATGATACCTGGAATCAAACAAGGACGTGTGGTCGGCCGTCGACTATGAAAACCTTCTGGCTACATTTCAGAATGGGACAAGTCGCGACTAATTGGCTCTAGAAAGCTAGGGCCGTCTCTCTAACGCATGTAATCACATATTTCTTTATATAATTAGATTCTTCTCTCTTCAGCACTATCATCACTCTCGCTAGAAGACTTATTAGACTTATGCGGTATATCATCTTTGTTGCTTTGATCTTCTTCTTTGACAGTCTTATTCCCAGGTTCAACGTCACCATTATCATCATCAACATCATCCTCAACCTCGCCAACTTTGTTATCAGTTTTAGCATCTAGAGATTCTCTAAAACCAGCCCAATGCAGCTCTGATGCCAGACTGTATTCCTCTTTCAAATCAAATTCAGGCCTAGCAGTAGACTGTGTCCTCGTATGTGGATCATTGCTCAGACCAGCACTTCCATCATCAAAACCCATTTCTGAACCCAAACTTATCCCTGAACCTTGTGCAGAATGTTGAACGAATGCATTGCCCACGATAGGTCAGAGTGTCACATACACCATTCCGACATCAACACAGTTGAAAACATTTTCCATATGTGCATCCTTCTTTATCTTATACTTAGACAAACTGGCCATCGTAATCAACCAGAGAATGAACTTCATAACTCCAGTAACTCAAATCAGCTTGTACTATGTTATGAATTTCAATTAGCAAACTATTATAATACAGACCGTTATCCCGCAAGAATAACCAGTTCACCTTTTCACCTTTGTATAGTAACCCTTCTCAAAATCCACCGTAACACATTTCAACTTTTTTATAGCTTATTTGCATATTTTTTCAAGATGTCAACAAATCTTCTATTCGGTCTACAATTATTCTATTCGGCCAATAACAATGTTCTATTCGGCCTACACTAATTTGCCTATTCGGCCTGTATTTTACTTGTGCACAAAAAGAACAAAATTTAATAGGGATTAAAAGTTTTTTCTATTCGGTCTACAGCTATTCTATTCGGCCAAGAATTTTGTTCTATTCGGCCTACACTTATTTATCTATTCGGCCTGTATTTTACTTGTGCACAAAAAAGTACAAAATTTAATACAGATTAAAATTTTCTTTTATTCGGCATACATCTATTCTATTCGGCCCAGAAATTTGTTTTATTCGGCCTATACAGAAGCCTCTATTCGGCCTATATTTTATTTTACTGGAAAAAATATTGAATAAAAAAGTGCACTCATGAGGCATGTAAATACAATAAATTATTGCATTAGTAGACTGTATAACAAAAATTTACACGTACCTTGTATACTTGAGAAATGATTTACAAATTAATGCTCCCCAAATTCTCACACCTCTAAAAAACTAGAGAAATAAATGTATGCATACGAAAGAGCACATTGCTCAGACCAACATTATATATTACCTAATTTTATGTAAGCATACGAGGGAGCACATGCCTACATAGTGCTAGGTATTGTACTTTGGCACTTTTTAAAGAAAAATAGAGGAATCGGATTCCTCAATTGTACTTTTGGTTCAAAAAGAGAGGAATCTGATTCCTCAAACATGTGATCAGTGGGTCCCTTTCAAGGGCATTTTGGCCACTTCTAATAAAAATGGCTAGAATAAATTATTTATAAGACATGTGGCCACTTAAACCATTTTGAGGATGTGTGTGAGGACAAGAGTGACGAACCTAAATCCCAAGTTATTTACATGTATGAGACAGAGCCAGAAACTCACCCCATATCACTTTGAATAGCTTTAACCTTATGAGAGAAATGCCTTTCAACAAAACTAATAAACTGATTAACCAAAGCATGTACCTCAGATTTCATTTTCATAGGAAAAATCCAAGAATATCTTGTGTAGTCATCCACAATAACAAGAAAATATTTAAATTCCTTAATAGAATCAAGAGAAGCTGGCCTCCAAACATCCATATGTATAAGTTCCAAAGATGTAGTAGTTGCATGACTTACAGTAGAAAAATGTTGTTGATGCATCTTCCCTAGTTTTCAAGATTCACAAAATTCTAAAGAAGGAACAGAAGAGGACAAGTTTAAACTTCGAAACACCTTAGACAAAGTAGTTAAACAAGGGTGCCCAAGTCTATTATGCCAAAGAACATGAGTACTTCCTAAAGCAGCAGTATTACAAGAAATTTCAAAAGCAACAGGGTTCTTCATATCACGAACATGATCCAAATCTAGCTGATAGAGACCATCTTTAAGAACTTCTTTCAACAGAACCTTGTTGGAATTCAGATCCTTTACAAGATAATAAGAAGTATAAAACTCAATAACAGCATTATTATCCTTCAAAAATTTCGAAATGCTAATCAAGTTCTTGGTAATATCTAGCACATGAAGTACATTTCGAAACGCGACTGTAGAAGATTGTAAAGTGAGAAGAAACATGGACTCTGTATGATGTATGGGAACATGAGAACCATTACCCACCAACAGATTTGAAGTACATTGATAAGGAGCTTGGAGATGAAGATTTCCAAGATGTGATGTAACATGATGTGTAGCCCCACTGTCCATAAACCAGCCTGAACCTGTAGGACATTGAGAAGAAGTAAAATTGTTAGATGGAATAGGAGCTGAGGGATAATTTCCAGGAACATGATGCACTATGTTTGCTTGAGAGAAAGAAGGAGCATGCGAGTATGGAGTAACGAATTTCGAGGTCGGAGAAGAAAACTAAAAATTCTGAGTGTTCTTTAGGCCTTGAAACTTTGCATCAAACCGCTTAAAACATTTAGCAGCACTGTGATTTGATTTGCCACAAATTTGACAAATTAGTTTGTTCTTAGGAAATTTCGGCTTTCCATTTTATCGTCCAACAGTTGAAGAACCTTTCGAGACAAAATTTTCCATAGGATTTTGAATTGTTGCTGCAATATTATGAACAACAGAAGTCTGAGCTATTCGGATCTCATGAGTTTGAAGAATAGCTTGAACCTCTGACAGAGGTAGAATGTCACCTCTAGAGGTTATGCTGACCACAATTGCATCGAATTTAATACCTAGACCACCAAGTATATGGAGAACTAGATCGTCATCACTAATAGAATGACCAGCAGATTCTAACGCATCAGCCACTGATCTCATCTTAAGAAAATAATCATAATGGAAGTAGAACCTTTCTTCAATATCTGAAGCTGAAACCGTAACCTCATAGCACGAGCCTTAGATTGTGATCAAAACAGATCATCAAACACCTTCTATAACTGATATAAATGAACACATCGACTCATATGCCCTAACATAGACGCTGAAATTGAGCTTAAGAGCCAACTAAGCAGAGATTAGTCACGTTTGTGCCACATAACGGACGCCTCAGATGTAGTATCCGGAAGGGGAACATTCTCCTCAGAACAAAAAACAAGATCGTCAAAGCCATGCCCTTTCACAGTAGCAAGGACTTGAGATCGCCAGAAAGTGTAATTGGTGCGATCCAACCGAATATGTAAAGTGATAAAGGTCGGTAGACTCATGATCAGAATATGAAGATTCAAAATCCTATGGTAAATTTTGTCTCGAAAGGTTCTTCAACTGTTGGACGATACAATGGAAAGCTGAAATTTCCTAAGAACAAACTAATTTGTGGCAAATCAAATTACAGTGCTACTAAATGTATTAAGCGGTTTGATGCAAAGTTTCAAGGCCTAGAGAACACTCAGAATTTTCAGTTTTCTTCTCCGACCTCAAAATTTGTTACTCCATACTCACATGCTCATTCTTCCTCTCAAGCAAACCTAGTGCATCATATTCCTGGAAATTATCCCTCAGCTCCTGTTCCATCTGACAATTTTACTTCTTCTCAGTGTCCTACAGGTTCAGGTTGGTTTATGGACAGTGGAGCTACACATCATGTTACATCACAGCTTGGAAATCTTCATCTCCAAACTCCTTATCAAGGTACTTCAAATCTGTTGGTGGGTATTGGTTCTCATGTTCCCATACATCATACAGGGTCTATCTTTCTTCCCACCTTACAATCTTCTACTGTCGCATTTCGAAATGTACTTCATGTGCCAAATATTATCAAGAACTTGATTAGCATTTTGAAAATTTTGAAGGATAATAATGTTGTTATTGAGTTTTATGCTTCTTATTGTCTTGTAAAGGATCTGAGTTCCAACAAGGTTCTATTGAAAGGAGTTCTTAAAGATGGTCTCTATCAGCTAGATTTGGATCATGTTCGTGATATGAAGAACCCTGTTTCTTCTGCAATTTCTTGTAATATTGCTGCTTTAGGAAACACTCATGTCCTTTGGCATAATAGACTTGGGCACCCTTGTTTAGCTACTTTGTCTAAGGTGTTTCGAAGTTTAAACTTGTCCTCTTCTGTTCCTTCTTTAGAATTATGTGAATCTTGCAAACTAGGGAATATGCATCAACAACATTTTTCTTCTGTAAGTCATGCAACTACTACATCTTTGGAACTTATACATATGGTTGTTTGGGGGCCAGCTTCTCTTGATTCTATTGAGGTATTAAATATTTTCTTGTTATTGTGGATGACTACACAAGATATTCTTCGATTTTTCCTATGAAAATGAAATCTGAGGTACATGCTTTGGTTAATCAGTTTATTAGTTTTGTTGAAAGACAGTTCTCTCATAAGGTTAAAGCTATTCAAAGTGATATGGGGGTGAGTTTTTGGCTCTGTCTCATACATGCAAACAACTTGGGATTAAGGTTCGTCACTCTTCGGAGCAAGATGTATACTTTACCCCCCTTTCTAGGTACTATCATAATCAATTATTTCCCGTGCACTTAGTACTCTAACCCGATTTGATCTCCCTTTGTAGGTACTATAAAGTTATACTCTTTATCCTACTTGTTAACCCGAATTCAATCCAATTAACAAATATTCATATAAGACGGTTCTAATAAGACTTATGAATCCCTTCATTTAGTATTATAACAATGAACCCTGCTCATTAGTGAACGCACTCAACCAATAATCATGTTATGCATTCAGACTTTACACAACGATCATTGATGCACAAAAAAACTATAAGTATGGATTAAAAACGTGCAATCTTATATAAACTAAACCACAAGTAGTGTTGTACGGAGTATACACACGAAATACAAATTTAACTCATGAAACCTTCATAACCCTAGAACTACCGAAGTGGCTCTAGCCCATGATTTATCTAGGAACAATCATGGTTAGATAGACCGATCTTACTTGAATCTCCAGCCGATCCTCTGTCTCAGCCCTCCGGATGGTGGAAGATCGTCTCCTCCAATCCATGTCTTCTTATCTCCTTATGATTCTCGATCAAAAGCTCTCTTCTTGGACTGCATGAGCCTTCTTTTATACTTGTAATCACGTCTCTAGGGCTTGGAATGGGCTTTTCAAGTGATCCCACGCGTTTTGGCCTCGAAAAATCCAGATAAGGTAAGTTTCCACACGTAGGTTCGACCTCGTCAAACAGGTCGAACCACTAGCCACAGGTCGAACCCTAAGTCGAACCCCGCTACTGGAAGAATTCTGCACTGGTTCGACCTCTTGAACAAGTCGAACCTCTCAGGACTTGGTCGAACCCCAGGTCGAACCTCATCACTGGACAATTTCTGCTCTTGGTTCGACCAACCATCAGGTCGAACTCCCAACGTCGTGGTCGAACCCAGCTTCTCACGAACTGGTTCGACCATGGTTCAACCTGATGAACATGTCAAACCCCTAAAGTCGTGGTCGAACCTACTTCCTGCACTTCTCCAACACTTGTTCGACCTGCTGGAGAGGTCGAACCCTCCTCCAACAGGTCGAACCCACCTCTTTTCTTAGCGGTTCGCATGGTCTTGACTTTGTCTCTTCGATTCTTGGTACTTCCACTCCATTTTTGCTATGAAAACCACTCAAATAGCTCCACCAACACCTAATTTATGCTAATTCACAATATATATAGGTTTTCCACCTATTTCCACATCAAAACTCTCCAAAACTAGCACAAAACTTGGTGCCAAACTTGTGAATTTACACACTCATCAAACCCCCAAACTTACATGTTGCTCGTCCCGAGACAACCAAATCAAACCACAGGAGTCGTGTATAATTCACCAAGATAAAGTACAACACATATCACACATGCAACTTCATTAAATGAAACAAGTATTAATTGCTTCATATATATCACTCATGTCAAACCAATCTAATCACACACCATTCGGAGTACTAAGTAATCTAGCTCACAAGATAAGTATTTACTCTCTTTCACTCAAGTACGTGAGGCACTATATAGGTTAATATAAACACTCATATCAATCCATATTTACGCGTAACCATAAGCTTGGCAAAGGTCTAAAAAATCAACTTATAATCGACTATTCACTAGGATCACAAATGACTTGTTTTAGGGTTATAATGTTGGCTCTTTGGAAAAAGGTAGGAAAGTTTAGGTAAAGTGACTTAAGACACTAGTAGAGAGTTACCTTGGAGGTTCTTGATTTCTACTTCTTGCAGCAATATCTCCTCCAACTTCTCCTCTTCTTTTTATGGATTTTCCTTCTTTTCCGTGCATCAACATCATCTCTTTAGACAATTCGGGTACCAGTTTTAGGCACTACCCTTCTTCTCTTGTATAGGCCATCAGCTGCTAAGCTTCATGCACTAAGTATAAAATCTATCGGGGTACCAGTTTCAAACACTACCCCTAAATAAGATTTAACCATATTCTTTTCATCCAACCATATTCTATCTTCTTCTTGCAACACTTACTCACCTCAACTCTCTCTACCAATGAATAGGTTAATCAAGCTCAAATAAAGGTTTATAAGGTTATTTACTTTGGCTACCAAAGAAAAAGCTTTAACGGCTCAACAAGGCATCCAAGGGTTACTAAGATCATTAGGAAGGATAAAATTCGGCTAAGTAGCTTAATCACAAAATAATTGCCTAAGATCATGTCCTAGTAATTTATCAATCATAAGTCTCACACAAGACTCCAAGCCAAGTTCTAGAATACGTTCATATGAATGATCCTCTCAAGAATAAAATAATCATGATCAAACATGATTAGAAAGCTCAAATCCTCACATAGGTAATCCTAGTACTCCTCATAGCACATAATTAAGATCAATTCTACACAAACTCAACATACTTATCAAATTATACATGCCTTTCATCAATAGAAATTAACACATGAACATATGAATGCACAAAATCAACAAGCTTATACCCAATCAATCATACAAGCATCAATCAATCGATATCACTTATACATTCCATCACGCATGAATCACACCCTAAAAGAAAAATAATGGAATCAAGATGAATCGGAGGAAACCAAAGAAAACCTGAACCAAACTACTCCTCCGGAGCATCATCATCCTCATCATCATCATCCTCATCATCAAGCCTCTGCTCCACAATCCGGTGTAGATCACCGATGTGTCTATCCAAGTAATCCACTCGATCACCCAACCTACCAACTTTTTCATTCAAAGCAGTATACCTCTCATTCAGCGTATCATAGTTGGCATTGGCGAGTGCGAGCTGTCGATTCGTCTCCCGCTGGCTAGCAACGATCGCGACCAGCTGCTCATTAATAAGGCGAAGCTGCTCTCGTGTATCATTCGGGATAGCCCGCTGCTGACGCGGTGCTGGCTCATGCTGAGGTGCATCGTGCTGCATTGGCATCTCTTCATCCTGCTGCTCCTCTTCGGGCTGCTCTTCCTCCTCGAGCTGCTGTGGTGGACGGAACTCTCCTCGATCAACAATCTCCTGTAACTCCGCCATCTTACAATCGGCACACATCTGCGATACAGTCCTCCAATTACCACCCGACTTCACTGTCACGGATAAGGCATTGTGTCCGAGAGAATCTATCAACTTGTTCCTCGCCACCCGGATAGTCGTCAAGTTACTCACATCGAAGGGGAACATAAAATCGAAAGGCTTGAGTCCCCTCGTGAAGAACCAATCTCCATCTTTGAAATGGGCAAATCCTCCATTCATGCATGTAAACATCACCAAATCGGGCTCTCCTCTAACGGGTGTGATGCCAGTGAAATCCAAGTTATAATGTTCAGCCACAATCATCACTAAACCTCCAATATTCACCTTTTGAAACCCAATGGTCCTGAATCGATGTAGCTGTGCAATGAAATACGCTCCAACATTAAACTGCACCCCATTTAACATACACCACAAGGCGTAAAGCTCTCCTCTAGACACAACACTCTCCTCTGAGCGTGCGAACAACGTGTTGCTCAAAACACGATCCATGTACCTCAAAACTAGATTCTTTATCAAAGAAGCACGAGCCTGCCTAATCTTATAATCTCCAATCTCCCCTGTGATCTATCTCCAAAACCTATTAGCGTTGAACGCTCCATTCTCCAAATGAGAGATTCCCAAAAGCGTCTCAAACAGCTCATTAAAATCCTCAGACGTCCATCTCCTACTCACTCCACCAAGCTGAAATGTACATTGATACGGGTACCCAAGCGGGTCCTTCACCATCTCAAATGAGCAAATTACTTCCGCTGTAACATGGAAATACGTCGGCTTCTTTAACTCCATAAACCTCCGGATACCCACTTGATCAAACATCCAGAAAATGTCATTCCCAATTCTCATTATCCTCATCGCCTCATCATCTTGGTATCGAGTACGAGCTATCTTATCTGAGACTTCTTCCCATTTTTCTTTAATCTCATCCTAGTTTTGCATTTGAATTTTGAAGTTCTCGGGTAAACGATCTTGTAGCCTCAGCTTCCTAGTCACTGTGTCCACATTCGAAGGCCTGTCTTACCTCTTTTTCGATCTTACTTCCTCTGCTCTACCTTTACCCTTACTTGATCCTTGTCCCTTTCCTGAAAACAACTATTTTAACACAACCAACAAGACAAGAACGCAAGTATTTGACTAGCATAACCTATACTCTACTCAAAACTTCAAGCATCCATGCATAATCACTCAAACTAACATCTCAACACCACTTTCTTATTCAACATGCTCAAAACATATTCAATCACACGTTCTTTAATCATCAAAACATAACCAACAAGCATGCATTAAGCAATTCAAGCAATTCCACCAAAAATTTCAACAATTGAACTACATGAACCACTCAAACTATCATCAATTTGAACTAAACTAACATGCTTATCCTAATAGATGCACAAAATTGTTGATCAATTCACATAAACCATCAAGTTCAATCTATAATCAAACATTCTCCACCAACAAACATGAATTTATATGAATCAAATCAAAATATCAACATTCACCATGAAATTCAACCATACTCAACATCAATCCTCTTATTCACATCGAATTGCATACCTAAACCTTCAATCCTAGAGTAATTGAGTTGGAAAAACATACCTTTCGACTTGCCCATGGTGAACAACCATTCAAAACCACACACACACTTAAGAATCGCGACTGGAGCCCTGATTTTGCGACGAAAATCGCCCAAATCCGCGCCTAATTCATAAATTCAAGGTGTAATGTTGTGTAATCGGTGTGCAATCAAGTGTAATTGAAGAATTTGTGCAAGAGTGTAGAGGTTCGAAGAGGGTTCGGGGTTTGGTGTTTTGAAAAAGTGATCGAACCCTTCTGAAAAATCAACTTAAAACGCGTACCTGGCTTAGTTCGACCTCAGGTTCGACCTCTTGAATAGGTCGAACCAAGGTCGAACCTACCTTCTGGACAAATGCTCTTCTTGGTTCGACCTGGGTTCGACTTGCTGGACAGGTCGAACCACCCTTGCGTTGGTCGAACCAATCTTCTGGAAAACAGAGTGCTTTGAACTGACTGGTTCGACCTCAGGTTCGACCTTCTGAACAAGTCGAACCAATATGGCTTAGGTCGAACCACCCTACTGCATGATTTAAGACCTCGAGTTCGACCTTGGTTTGACCTGTTAGACAGGTCGAACCTAGAATGATCTGGTCGAACCACCTCACTGGATGTTTTTCTACGTCGGTTCGACTTCCTCTGCTCGGTTCGACCTCCAGGCTTTGGTCGAACCTACCCTAGCTTTGATCAAACCACCCTTCTAAGCTTCCAAACTGAGTGTTCTTCAATCCCTACACACTTCAAACTTCAATACGAATCATTAGGTACTAACTAGAGCACAACCTCATCAAAAATTGTTCCACAAAATATTATTCATGAGTAACTCCGTAAAAGAAAACACAACCAAAAACCACTGAACATTAGGCAAGTTGTAAAAAATCGTCACATCAAAATTGATTAAAATATTAAATATGGCGCAAAAACCAACTCCCCTAACAAACATCACAAAGAAAAGATTATACTATCGGTGCTTAACAAGGTAAGTACATCACAACCCCCCCAAACTTAGTAGAAACTATAGTTGAAACTAAGTTTGAAAAGTGATGTAATTGCCGATAAGTAAGCACTTCAAATATAAAAAATTACTTACTCACACAAAAGAAATAAAGCAATAAAACGGAAGAGTAAGCCCTCAACAAGCGCTCATATTTAACGTCGGAGAGTCACGACGGTACCAAATCAGATCAAGGTATCATAAAAAATGACACAAGCATCATCTGGCGACTTATAATGCTTCAACCGATGCCCATTCGCCGTAATAATGTCTCTATCCTTGTCAACGAGCTCAAAACTCCCCCCACCTAAGGCTCGATGAATCATGAACGGTCCCGTCCACCTTGACTTCAACTTGCCTGCAAAAAGCTTTAAATGAGAGTTAAAGAGTAATACCTCATCTCCTTGCTTGAACTCCTTATACGAGATCTTCGAATCATGCCACTTTTTAATCCTTTCCTTGTAAATCTCTGAATTCTTATATGCACGACTCCGAAAATCATTGATGTGAGTAATCCTCAACTCCTTCACATCCTTGAGAGTCAAGTTCAAGCTTCGCAAAGCCCAAAATGCTTTGTGTTGAATCTCTACAGGTAAGTGGCATGGCTTCCCATAGACAATCTGATATGGTGACATATCTAACACCGTCTTGTACGCGGTCCGGAACCCCCACACGACATCATCGAGCTTCCAAGCCCAATCCTTTCTATTGGTTCCGACCACTTTCTCCAAAATCTATTTGACTTGACGGTTAGAAACTTCCGCTTGCCCATTCACTTGAGGATGATAGGGTGTAGTAATCCTATGCTTAACACCATACCCTTTAAGCACATTCTCAAGAAATTTATTCACGAAGTGAGTACCTCCATCACTAAAAAGTGCTCTAGGGACTCCAAAACGGGCAAAGATATGCTTCTTCAAGAAAGATATAACAGTTTTCGAATCATTCAAGTGAGTAAGAATCGCTTCCACCCACTTAGAAGCATAATCCACCGCAAGTAGAATGTAGAGAAATCCATTAGATGGGGGAAATGGCCCCATAAAATTGATCCCCCACACATCAAAAATCTCAACCACTATGCTCGGCTGAAGTGGCATCTCGTCTTTCCTACCGATGTTCCCCATGCGTTGACATCTATCGCAAGACGCCACATAGGTCTCACAATCCTTGAACAACATAGGCCAATAAAGAGCGGATTGAAGTACCTTGGCTGCTGTCTTGTAAGCACCGAAGTGCCCCCCGTTAAGTTGTGCATGGCAAAACTCGAGAACACTCTCCATCTTCATCTCGGGCACACACCTACGGATGATAGAATCCGTGCAAATCTTGTACACAAACGGATCATACCATATAAAAGTCTCAACATCTCTCTTGAATTTAGCAAGTTGATATCGGTTGAGATCCCTTGGAATTTCTCCCACAGTAATATAATTAACATAATCCGCATACCATGGATCAACTCCCTGCGCAGCAACCACACACGCTCGCTCAACCCCTTCAACAAACACGGCCATGATCTTTTCATCCGGGAATATTTCCTCAATATACTCGAAAGAATTATCACAATGTTCCCTAGTCTCCAACCTCGAAAGGTGATCCGCCAACACATTATCAGAACCTTTCTTATCCCGGATCTCCATGTCAAACTCTTGAAGTAGAAGAATCCACCTTATGATCCTAGGCTTCGTCTCCTTCTTTTCCATCAAGTACCGAATCGCAGAATGATCCGTGTACACTATAGTCTTCATGCCAACCAAATACTGACGGAACTTATCGAATGCGTACACAACAGCCAAAAACTCCTTTTCAGTCACCGTGTAATTCTTTTGTGCCGCATCGAAAGTTTTACTCGCGTAGTAAATGGCGCAGAACTTTTTCTCCTTCTGCTGCCCAAGCATCACTCCAAGTGCTACATCACTTGCATCACACATTAGTACAAAAGGTTGAGTCCAATCCGGTGTGATCAAGATAGGTGCAGTGATAAGCGCCTCCTTCAAAACTTGAAAAGCTGTTAAACATTCATCATCAAACACAAAAGGAACATCCTTTTCAAGTAAGTGAGATAAGGGCTTAGAGTATTTTGAGAAGTCTTTTATGAATCTCCTGTAAAAATCGGCGTGTCCAAGGAAGGACCGCACTTCTCTTTCATTGGTCGGTGGTGGAAGCTTCTCAATTGCCACCACTTTAGCACGATCTACTTGCAACCCTTTGGCAGAAACATGATGCCCAAGAACAATCCCATCCTTCACCATGAAGTGACACTTCTCCCAATTCAAGACAAGATTAGTCACTTGGCATCTCTTCAAAACAATAGCTAGGTTAGACAAACAAATATGAAAGGAGGAACCAAAAACAGAAAAATCATCCATGAACACCTCCATGATCTTCTCTATCAACCCATCGAATATTGCCATCATGCATCTCTGAAAAGTAGCAGGCGCATTACATAACCCAAATGACATTTTCTGAAAAGCAAAGGTTCTGTAGGGGCAAGTAAAAGTGGTCTTTTTTTGATCCTCGGGGGCAATCATTATTTGGTTGTACCCCGAGTATCCATCCAAGAAACAATAAAACTCATACCCTGCAAGACGATCTAACATTTGATCCATGAAAGGAAGAGGGAAATGATCCTTACATGTGTTCTCATTCAACTTCCTATAATCTACACATGTACGCCATCCCGTAGGGATCCTTGTGGCTATCGCTTCTCTATCCTCAGCTTTTACTACAGTCATACCCCCTTTTTAGCAACTACATGCAATGGACTCACATGGGGACTATCACTAATAGGATATATGATTCCAGCATCCAATGGACTCACATGGGGACTATCACTAATAGGATATATGATTCAGAGCTTCAGCTGGATCAATAGTCTTTGCCTTGCTCTTCTTCTTCTTCTTCTTTCTTCACGATGCTCCGATCTCAGGATTATAGGGTTCAAGTTCACCTTTCTTTGATCTCGTGAGCATGCACCTAAAAAGAACTAGAATTAAAACATCAAAACAAGTTAAATATCCCTAACAAACTAGAAATAACAAAAAAATATTTTAAGCCGTCCCCGGCAACGGCGCCATTGACTTGTTCGTATGTTCTCAACACACAATTTAATCCCCAAGTGTGAAGGATATCAATTGTAGTTTCGACGGTGACCAAGTTATTATCTTACCCAAGGGACGGATAAATATCAATTCAATTATACTCTAGTAAACTAAGAATATTTGGAAATATAATAATGTTGAAATTGAGTAGGAACTATTAATCGAAATAACAAAAGAAAAGATAGAAGGTTGTGGTCAAGTAAGATGATAGGTAGTTCGTCAGGTCATCCGGTTTCATTCATTAATTCATACTTTTGTGTGTCGATGTCCGACTCTGCCTTGTGGTTTATGGACGCATCACTTACACATGCAAATCTACTCTATAGACACAAGTAGATGAGCGTTTGACACGTGTGAATATCCTTGGAGCAAGATGTATACTTTACCCCCCTTTCTAGGTACTATCATAATCAATTATTTCCCGTGCACTTAGTACTCTAACCCGATTTGATCTCCCTTTGTAGGTACTATAAAGTTATACTCTTTATCCTACTTGTTAACCCGAATTCAATTCAATTAACAAACATTCATATAAGGCGGTTCTAATAAGACTTATGAATCCCTTCACTTAGTATTATAACAATGAACCTGCTCATTAGTGAATGCACTCAACCAATAACCATGTTATGCATTCAGACTTTACACAACGATCATTGATGCACAAAACAACTATGAGTATGGATTAAAAACGTGCAATCTTATATAAACTAAACCACAAGTAGTGTTGTATGGAGTATACACACGAAATACAAATTTAACTCATGAAACCTTCATAACCCTAGAACTACCGAAGTGGCTCTAGCCCATGATTTATCTAGGAACAATCATGGTTAGATAGACCGATCTTACTTGAATCTCCAGCCGATCCTCTGTCTCAGCCCTCCGGATGGTGGAAGATCGTCTCCTCCAATCCACGTCTTCTTATCTCCTTATGATTCTCGATCAAAAGCTCTCTTCTTGGACAACATGAGCCTTCTTTTATACTTTTAATCACGTCTCTAAGGCTTGGAATGGGCTTTTCAAGTGATCCCACGCGTTTTGGCCTCGAAAAATCCAGATAAGGTAAGTTTCCGCACGTAGGTTCGACCTCGTCAAACAGGTCGAACCACTAGCCACAGGTCGAACCCTAAGTCGAACCTCGCTACTGGAAGAATTCTGCACTGGTTCGACCTCTTGAACAAGTCGAATCTCTCAGGACTTGGTCGAACCTCAGGTCGAACCTCATCACTGGACAATTTTTGCTCTTGGTTCGACCAACCATCAGGTCGAACTCCCAACGTCGTGGTTGAACCCAGCTTCTCACGAACTGGTTCGACCATGGTTCGACCTGATGAACAGGTCGAACCCCTAAAGTCATGGTCGAACCTACTTCCTGCACTTCTCCAACACTTGTTCGACCTGCTGGAGAGGTCGAACCCTCCTCCAACAGGTCAAACCCACCTCTTTTCTTGGCGGTTCGCATGGTCTCGACTTCGTCTCTTCGATTCTTGGCACTTCCACTCCATTTTTGCTATGAAAACCACTCAAATAGCTCCACCAACACCTAATTTATGCTAATTCACAATATATATAGGTTTTCCACCTATTTCCACATCAAAACTCTCCAAAACTAGCACAAAACTTGGTGCCAAACTTGTGAATTTATACACTCATCAATTACTTTTAAGGGGAACTTACTTACATGGTGCTCTAAAAAACAACATGTTGTTGCTCGTAGTTCTACGGAAGCTGAATATCGTTCCTTGGCCTTGGCAACCACAGATATCCTTTGGATTCATACTCTTTTCTCTGAGTTGCATGTTCCACTGCAGTCTCCTTCTATCCTTTGGTGTGATAATCAAGGTGCTATCAAGCTTGCTTTCAGTCCTGTGTTTTACTCTCGCACCAAACACATTGAAGTTGATGTTCATTTTCTCCGTGAGAAGGTTCAGGCCAATCTTCTTGATATCCGATTTGTATCAACGGATGATCAACTTGCTAATCTCTTAACTAAACCTCTTCCTCCTGTTCGTTTTCAACACCTCTGTCTACTGAGAATTACATGATGCTCGTGGTTCGCAATCTTCAGGAGCATGTTAGAATATTATTCAGTTCGATCAAGCAGCTAAGAGTTAATTAGTTAGACTTAGTTAGTTTGTTAGGAGTTTGTTAAACTTAGCTATACAGATTATGAACTTTGTACATTCTATAAATAGGATTGTAAAACAAAGTGTAAAGTAAGTTGAAATCATATTTTCATTTTATCAGTTTCATATTTTCAACAGTAAGTTCTACAAATACGATGGTAACCTGCCCAGATTCTGCATGATGTTCGAACTAAGCTGAATAAAATTATTGAAGTACGAAGTCTATTAGATTTTTTATTTTCAATTATTTTATATATATATATATATATATATTTGGCTTACAATTAACATTTAAAATCATGTGGGTTTGATGTTGCATTAAATTAGAGGTGGAGTAGGGAAGAGAAGGATCGGTGCCTTGCAGAAACTGCGAAAGCAATAATGAGTTATGAAGAGATCATTCATCTGATTATGTCTTGATCCTTATAGTTGTTAAGTTTTCCAGCCATCGAGTATTTATATATTAAGATCAGGCTTTATTAATTTACAGTTCAATCTCTTTGTTAAGGGGAATGTAACGTGTTGCAATGTGATAAATCATTAATGCTACTTGACTTAAAAAAAATTAAATTTAATTTATTTATACTTTTGTGTATGTCAATAAAAGTGTAATTATGACTGCAAGATTAGTTATTAAATTATTATAGTTGGAAGAGGAGTACTTGTTGTCATTGCATAAGAATGGTACTTGGAAGATTGTAGACAAGCCTAAAGCTTAAAATTTAGTAGACTGTGTAGATAGTCGATTTTTATTGGGTGATGTGAGTATTTAATGTGGCTGTTATATGGTTTAATCGGACTATTCTAACATAATATGGAGAAAGCATGGAAGAAGGAGACACAAGAATTCCTCCCACATTTGTGGGAGTTTAAAGTAGAGAGTTTGTTTCTCTCTGTTTTATTTGTTTGTATGGTGGAGGAGATAATTCTCCTTTTACAGTGGTAATGGTGGTGAGCTTGGTGTTGCTGGTGAAGATGAACTGAACTTGAGGTTGAAGACGGAGGTAAGGATGAGGATAGCTCTGATGTTGAAGATGAATGTGCCGCCTCCTCTTATACAAGTGGGGTGAACCTAGTAGCAAGTGGGCATTAAATGCATATCCGTATGAGGCTATTAAAAGATATGTGGTAGGATTATCTTCCTAGTAGATATCTTAGGAGATATATACTAGACTTGTAGGGTGTCAGGCCCAAGTGGGACACTTGGGTGGTAGGAGAGTAGCAAGTGGAACAAGTGGGTGGTAGAGAGGAAAGTAGAGAGAGATAGAGTGTAGGGAGAAATAGGGAGACTCGGTATGGTGGGAGAGTAGAGAGGGAGTTGGTGCAAGTGGGTAAGGAGGGAGTGGGGAGACTCGGTATGGTGGGAGAGTAGAGAGGGAATCGGCGCAAGTGGGTAGAGTAACGGGATGAGTGTAGAGAGAGGGAATAATGGGTGCAAGTGGGTAGAGAGGGAGTAAAAAGCCCCCACTTTCTTCCCAGGAGGACAGGACGAACGTGTGCTCCTTCTTCTCTCAGTCTCCCTTGCTCTCCTCCTCGCTTAGGCAGAGAACGTGAGTACAACCTTCTCCTTTTGTCTTTAAATATTAATTCGGGCTCACTCGTGGGTCAAGTCTAAAGGGTAAATGGCACTACCACCACATTAGCCCCTAGGCTTTGGCTTCACAAGGCATGTAGAGTGAAGGCGAGGCCTTCTTTTCCCTGCGTGTGAGACTGTCGCACCAATTTTGAAGACGCAGATGGCAGTCATAATGAAGATGGACATGAAGGTAAGGATGCCTCTTTGGAGTTGTGAAAGGTTGCCTTCGGTGATAGTAAGACCTGTAGCCTTAGGTGTTGATGTGACAGCTTCCTCGAGAGATGGGGAAGCTTGCGACTCAGAGGGTGCATGAGGTTTGGAGGTCGGCTCTGAAGGACTCGGAATGAGGAGGCGCGCCGGCTCGGAGGGACTCCAGTCGAACGGCTTGGAGGGACTTCGGTCGGAGATGCGGAGGGTCGGAGGAACCTCGGTCGGTCAGCTCAGAGGGACTCCAGTTGTCGGTGTGGAGGGATCTCGGCTGGTCAGCTTGGTGGGACCTCGGAGAGAGCGTGACTTCGTCCTCTATGCTATGTGGTGACATAGGTGTGGACCACCTATTGCATTAGCCCCCAAGGTGTAACCTCACGCAGTAGTGATTGGTCTCCTAGCTATAAATGATCCTTTGTTGGCCTCATTAAGAAAGCTCCTTACGAAAAAACCCGGTGGAAAAAAACTATAGGTAGGAAAAAAGAGTACCAACTTGCCGGCAGATTGATCATCTTGAATGTAGCTCTTCCACTTACTCCAATTATGTTGTAGCTCATCCAAAGGACTTAATCTCCGAAGTGTGAGCCCTCGGTCTTCTATCTTGTGAGATATCTTTTCGGGATAATTTATCTTGCTCTTGGCCCATGTTATGGCTTGGCGGTCGACTATGTTGATCGGATCCAACTTAGCTCATATTGTGACCCTTCGAAATTTGATTGCGGTCCCAGACAAAGGAGGAGACGGCTACAGAGATAAGCATAGTGGTTAATGCACTGTTATTTGCCAAATAAAATATATGAGGGCTTAAATTATTTGAGATTTATTAAAGGGTCAATTGTCCCTTGACTCATCTTTAGCCATTTGGATGATGGAGCTTGGGCACTAAGGCTCGCAATCTCCTAGGGGCTCGATAACCTTTCTGCGAGATGTGGCTCATCCTTTGGTGAGTTCGCAAGGTGTGAACCTACTGTAAGGGTCTTCTCGGACTTGCGTATAGGCCTTTCTTTGGCTTGAACCTCGTAAGATTTGAGCCTCGTGTGGGAGCTTCCATGAGCTAATGCTTTAGCTATCTGGGCTTATGCCTTAGCTATTGGAGCCTTTGCCTGGGGATCGGTATGGCTTCTTGAGCTTACCCCTTGACTATCGGGCCTGAGCCCCCGAGCTTTAGCCTTTAGGTCTATGCCTTGGCTGCTTGGGGGCTTAGGCGCCTATGCTTGAGGTTGAGTGAGGCTTCGTGAGCTTTCCCCTTAGCTGTCGGGCCTTAGCCCCCGAGCTCGGCCACTTTAGGTCTATGCCTCGGCTACTCGGGAGCTTTTAGGCTTAGGATAATTTTTAAGTCTCCACGCTTACAGATATCCTCATGATGACTCATCTTGTAGGTCTATGTAGGACCGAGCGTGTGGAGAGTTTTTGACTTCGGATAGGTCAGCTTTGCCTTCGGTAGGCCGCTCTACCTTTTGGACATGTCGGATATGTCCATGAAATGGTCCACTCGGTTGGATCTACCTGTGGATAGGTCAGATCTGCCTTCGGACATGTTGGATCTTCCCACGAGCTAGTCTGCTCTCTGTCGGATCTGTTGAGTGGATTGGATCCACCTTCTTGTGGGTTGGATTTTCTTTATGTTGGATCTTTATTCATGAGTAGGCGAATGTCCCAAGCTTGTTCTAGCCGGATGAAGGGATGTGCCATTACCATTAATGCTTCGTAAAATGGTGGGAGGGTTTCGTTAGACAGCCACCCACATGTATGACCGTGGCCGTAAGGCAGCAGTAGCCAGCACAATATATGTCTCATCACTCATCTTTTCTTCGGTTGTCTTTTGGTCATTGAATCTTCTTAGGAAGCTTTGAGTTATATAGCATGATTGTATTTAATCTTATTTTATTATAAGATTAATTTATGTAAAAAAATTAAAATAAAATAAAAAATGAAAGACATCATGCAATAATCGATGCCTATTGAGGTGAAACTGATGTCTATAATTGGAAAGACATCGGTGAAAATATGATGTGTTTTAATGTAAAATTAATGTCTTTTCTTCGATAGACATCAGTTTTTAAATGATATCTTTTGGTTGAAAGCGATGCCTTTAATTAGAAAGACATCAGTTGATAACCGATGTCTTTTGTTTGAAAATTGATGGCTTTCTTAGAAAAGACATCGGAGAATAAACGATTTGTTATAATGCCAATCGATGTCTTTTTTCATCGAAAGACATCGGTGGATAACCGATGTCAAAGAGTGCAACCAATGTCTATACAATGGAAAAGATATCGGATAAAAATCGATGTCTATCAGCGCACTTTCAACATCGGAGGCTTCAACATCGGCTGCTTGGTGAAATAGACATCGGTTTTTAACTGATGTCTATCATCGTTTTTGGTGTAGAGCATATTAGAGTAGGAATAGGCAAAGGTTACAAAAGCCCAACTGGTGGTTGAGATGTAGTTTTAGTTTGCTGGCTTACATGACAAGAAGCAACAAAATTAGCTACGTCACGCCGCATACGAGGCTAATAGACATGATCCGCTAACTGCATCAAGGTGCGTTTGATGCTCACATGACCTTCAAAAGATGTACAATGGAATTCTTGCATTATTTTCTGTTTCAGATCAGTTGTAGAACTTTTCATAAATCTATGGCAGAAAAGAAGAATCCCATGTTTGCTTGTGTACTTGAGGGAAAGCAAATTAGCTCTCAATTGTTCATGAAGTTGAACCAGTTCCATGGCAGATAATAATATTTAATATATAGTGAGTATTTGTATTAGAGGTGTATGTGGGCCCCATGAGAATAAATTAATTATTTTGGTGTAGGTTCCATTTACTAAAAAGAAAAGCGTCAATTTCTATGAGACAAACAAAAAAGAAAAGTGTGCAAACTTTTATGGTACGGAGATAGTATATAGCAGTCTTAGAAAAGTTCAAAGATTTCATATAGTCCCATAATTTTTTAAATTGTAAAAAATTAGTTTAAATTTTGTAAAAAATTGCATTTTTTGGGAATTGCTCACGTGTTACTCTGCCATCTGCGCACGACACACGCGATTTAGGTAAAAATTGGGTGATCCATCAGTGGTCTTCATCTAGATGATCTAATATCTTTCTTAGTAAAAAAAACCCCTACCTTCATATATCTGTCGTGGTGATCTTATGTGGATGGGCCATGAGCTTGATAATCTTGAATCTATATCAAAGAAATAAAGCCTATTATGTATGTTCAAATCATGCCGCAATTCTATATTCTAAAATCTCCCCTTGGAATGTGGAACATAAGTTTTGAACAAAATAAAAGTATGATCATAAAACAGGACTATATTTCCAAAAATCTTTCCCTTAACATTTGATTCAGAAACTAATAGTTCATTGAAGCATAATACGTTATTGAAAAAACGATGTTCTTATAAGAAACAATGTTTCAGTAAGAGTAAATATCAAAATTGGTTCTATAAGTATGACATATTCCAACTTTAGTCCTTTATCATTTATAATTCTCAATTTTGATCCTTTTTTTTTCAAAATTTTAGTCCGTTTAGTCCAAATTTAGTCATTTTCTCAAATTTAGTCATATTTTCTTTTGTCCAAATTTAGTCATTTATGTTCAAAATGACCAAAAGTGGACTAAAATGACCAAAATTAAGAATTACTGAAAATAAAGGATAAAAGTTGGAATCGACCATACTTATAGGATTAATTTTAATATTTACCCTTTCAGTAATACTAGTATTTAAAAGAAGGAATGATGTTCTTACAACTAAGTAGGTACGAATATCAGAATTCAAGACTGGAAGTAAACTGAAACAATTATTTTAAAAAGTCGGGATGACTCGTCATTCTTCCGGAACATTTCATTTAGCAAATCACCAGTATTACATGTTCAATCTTAATATATACTTTCACTCTATAGAAGTTCCGACCTTACGAGCTTTTTTCTACTTAGTCGCGTATACTCTTTAAAAGCGAAGAAAGACAATTGAAGAGATGTGTTTTACTTCTCTAACAGAAATGAACTTAAATATATGTAACACTATCTATCAACATTTATAACAAGAATCCCTCTTCCACTTATATGTCGCATGATATATTAATTGTCAAATATAGAAAGATAACTGAAATTGATTTATCCATCTTCTCTTGATTCCCTCATGCCATATATAGAAAGGTAACTAAAACTTTATTTATTCAGTATTCTCCCGATTTACGCTCGTGAATTAATCATGTTTCATCTACGTGAGTTTGGACTTCGTCCTAATGGGTTTGGTCCACTTTTAGAAAAATATCCTACACAAAGAAAAGTAAAGCCCAATAAGAATGTTCTCACATGCCACAAAATCTTTATTCTACAATGTGTTAGGGTGAAATCCTAAGGTGTGGGTGCGATAAACAATTGTACGATCAGTCCATACATAACGCAAAACTTTGGCTTAAAATAGGAGTTCCCACTAATGGACATTGGGTTGTTGCTTTTTCAAAATTAGTTAGTCTACGAATCGTATACAAATGGATTGAAGAATGTAAATAATAATTAATATAATAAATATTAATTATATTCCACATATGAATATAAGTGGATAAGAGAGACAGAAGGAGTTACGAAACTGTTACTCAACTCATGTCTCCTTAGATTTCATATACTGCGCTACGCAGTTGTCCAGAGAAAAAGACACACGTTACAGAACGCACAGCGCTAAAACGTTCATGCACGCGACAGAATATAGAACGCAAGAGTGCGTTTTCTCTCTCGTTTTCTCTCCAAAAATCACATGCAAACCCAGTATTCATATTCCACAGATTAATACAATATCGTGAAAATTAATCTTTCAATCCCGTGTTGAAGATTTGATCCAGAGATCACGGTTTAACAACGTGAGTATCAACCAGTTCATACGTGTTCTTTCGCTGCAACTTAACCCTACAGAGAAAAGTAAGTTTTCTCTCTATGCATGTGTAAGGTTCGTGCCTTGTGTGAATGTGAGTTTTCCAACATTGGTATCAGAGCCAATGGTTGGTACTCCATTTTTTTTTCTGGATTTAAATTTTCACGGTTAAAGTATTATGCTTTTTTATGATTTAATGCTCATACATAATTCTAGTGCATGATGTTATATAATTATTATATTATGTGACTTTGACTGATCTTACGTATGAATTAAAGGTAGATTTATGTGTCCAGTGGCAATTACATGTGTATGATGATTATAAACCACTAACACTCTTCAAGGGTGCAATTTTTGTCATTTTTTTGTGTAAATAAAAGCATTTTTTTATATAACATTGAAAAGGCCTCGTCGAGAGGAGTCCATCAGTAATTTTTGTGTAATTTTTGGCCTTCTAAATCTCAAGATATATTTTTTTGAAGTTATTTTTGAGATTGGGGCTAAACTGCAAAAGTTCAGAAAGTTTAGGGGTCGATTTTTTGAAAATTCGATAAAATTCAGGGACCTTTTCGCAATTTCATAAAATCTGATTTAGGTTGGATCAGGTCGAACCAGGCTGAACCGGGTCAAACCAGATGGGTCAACCCGGGACCGCAGCCCACCGGTGGCCAGCGCGACGACATTGGAGCATAACAGACATGCTCTTGCAGATGGCGGCGCTAGCAGTGGTGCGTGAAGCCCACGCGCCTGTAGTCGGAGTCTCCGGCGGTGGCGCGTGTACATCACGCACCGACCGGCACCATCTATGTTGGTGGCGCATGTGATACATGCGCCGGTAGGCCACTTTCCGGCAACCGGCGCATCCCGGCACGTGGCGGCACCTGTCGGCACGTGAAAACTCTGGCATGCGCGTGGGAGTGCGTGCAGGCAAGTGGAGGCTTTTTTCCAGTGATTGTCCGATATATTTTGACTTTTTTCGAAGTGTGGAGTCCAATGGTGACATTTTCGAGAGTATTTAACGTCATCTTTTAATGTGTACGTGTACTTTTACTTCATTTTGTGACATATTTGTTGAATACGAACCTATGGGGTGGCTATTTGGTTGAAATTTTTGGTAATAATGCACCTTAATATGTCATTTAATTCTAAATTCATGGTGTTGAGTGTTGTAAGTGTTTAAACTCCTGTAGCCTATGAAAGTGGGAGCCAAAGTGAGTTGGACTTATTCACTTGTGAATGTGCTTATTGCATCTTGGAAAGTTGTTTCTATATGCATTATATAAAGAGAAAATTCATGTGATATAGTTTGACTAACACTAGTGTATTTGATATTTAGTTGCTCGTTTTTCTCAGAGGCATGTCAGGATCGGGAACAATTATAGAGGAAGACATTAGGACTAAGGATGAAGTCCTCCATGAATTCTTGAATTATATAATGAAGCCTACACACAACATAAGGGACCACGCATTGGTTTTGATTGAACTCTACAACCAGATGATGCTTTTGATTTATAGCAAAATGATTCCAAGTAATAAGTATTTTCAAATTACTATTCCTCAAACCTAGGCGAACACTTTGCCTCCCCACATTAAAAAGGTTTTTTGGGCTAAGTGGGAGACTTACCAAGTAAAACCTAAAGGTTATTTCATTATTCTTGATTTTATCGATGATTCTGATTTTTTAAGACTGAGTGATTGAGACAAACGTCAGATAGAGAATCCTCATATAGATCCTCTAGGGCGAGCTGTCTTTAGTGTGGGGACTAAAGAATTTGATTGGAAACATTATTTTAAATCTAGTTATAAATTAAGAGATACAATCAGTATTTATGGCTAGTTTATTTCCATTGTATTTCTAATTGGAAACTCAGGGAGTTCATTAGAATACATGTTAGACTTGGTGTTTTTGCTATTATGGATGGTTATTTAAGTTCAATTTATTAGTGGCGGTTCAATGTTATTTGATTAATTACTTGAACAATGTATTTTTATGTTTTGAAGCAAGAATCTAGTTTATAACACATGATGAGATTGATGATTAGTAGTCTCCGAGCTATTTTTCGAGATTAAATCTTGTGTTATTTATTTAGATGTCTCTGTTTGACTTAACGTAAAATTTGATAAAACATAATTAACATACTGAATCACTTTAATCTCTATCAAAGAAATAAGCATCGAAATCTATTGTCGCTGAGTTGAACAAAGGTGAGAAACTCAATGTTGACAATTATGACACAAGGCGTCATAAATTTTGGTACATATTGTATGAACAAGATGCATTGGATGCTATAAACCAAGTGATGGCTGATCTAGGCGCGGATTTTTTTGGAAACCATGGGAGACGTGACCAAGAAGCGTACCATGCATGGAAAAGGAAAATTACATTGCACGTGTTATCCTTGTAAGCTCAGTAATCGATCCAATGATCCGTGAATGTGAGCAACATTCCACCACATATACACCAAATCCCTCCTTCCTATTTCTCTTCATATATCATTCATTTACCTCTACTCTTTACTAGTAATAGGTGTTCAAAGCTCAAAAGGTAAATGGCTGTTTATCAAAGGCTTGCCAAAGAAAAATTTTAAAGGCTCAAAAGGGCTTCCAACGACAATCATATAATAAGGTAGGATAAATTTGGCTAAGTGACGTAATCAACAACAATGGCCTAAGATCATTTTCTAGCATCTATCAATTATAGATTTCAAACAAGACTCTAAGTCAAGTTCTAGAATACGAGTATTCAAACAACTGTCAAGAATAAACTATCATGCTTATAGCACAATTAAAAGGCTCAAATCCTTACATGGGTAAAAGAAACCTAAGCACTCTTCAAAGCATGCAATCAACATCAATTTTCTATGAACTACAAGTAAAAATAGACCATGCTCGTCATCAACAAATCAACATGCATCAAAATAAGGCACACACATAACATGAAAAATCCTCAAAGCATTAGGCAATCCCAAGCACATCCAATAATCCAACATTAATCATCAATCGCCCAAGAATAACATCAATATAAAATACATGCCACCCACACATGAATCAGATACTACACCCACAACAATCAAGTCTCCACCTGTAAAGTGTAAAAGAGAATGGGGATGAGAAGAATCAGAAAGATAAAAGACCTGGCAACTCTACTCCTCCGGAGCATCATCATCCTCATCTCCACTCATCTCGTCACGCCATAGATCAAACGCTCTATGAAGATCACTGATATTCCTATCCATCAAGCGCCCATGATCATACATATGTCTCAACCGACCATCCATGGCATCATAACGTGCATTGAGTGTGGCATAGTTAGCATTCGCAAGTGCCAGCTGTCTATTTGTCTCTTGCTGGTTCGCATTGAGTATGGCAAACTGCTCGTGCATAAACTGGAACTGCTCCCGATAAAATTAATTCTGGGCTACCTAATAGTCCTGCTGCGGATACAGTTATGGTGGAGGCTCAAAAAATTCCTGCTCCTGTGGCTGCGGAGGCTGCACCGTGGACATATCTATTCTCGGATAATAAAAAAAGGATGGTGGCTGCAGCTCTTCCTCTATAAAGTCGGTCGGATCTCCTATCAGGACCATGTCCTCATCTAAGACGATCCCATGAGCCCGCATATCAGCAAGGAACCTCCAATCTCCTCTTCCCAAGCACATCTCTGAGATCACCGTGTGCTCCCTGGTATTCATCAATAAATTATTGTTGACCCTAACAGTAGTAGATCAACAATTGTCAGTGGAAATCTGAACGTACTAGGATTCTTTCCTCGGATGAATATCCGAGTATCATCTAGCCGCTCAATCAGCCTCATCCTCACAAATGATATCAGAAACAAGTCTGAATCCTCTCGGATAGGCATGTGCCTGCTCAAATCGACTCTATAGTACTCAGCTATCAAGGTGATGTGTCCTTCGATGTTCACGCGTTGAAATCCATGAGTCTTGAACTTATGAAGCTGATTGAAAAAGTACGCCGCTACATTGTAACGAACTCCATGAAGCATGCACCATAGAACTTAAAGCCCCCCTCAGAATACAACTTCCTTCGGACCTAGCAAACAGCGTGTTGCTCAAAATTCTATCGATGTAAGCGATCACGGGATTGCGAATGAAGGAACCTTGGAAGTATTTGAATTATATCGCTCTCGCCTCCCCATAATAGCTCTCTAAAACTCATCCGGCTTGAAGTCATCATGCTCCACATCCATCTCATTCTCACAGCCAATCAACTCATTAAACTCTCGGGCCTACATCATCTACTCTTACCCGCCAATCTGCATCTGAATACCATAAGGAAAGTATCGGTCTCCACGCTCAATCCTTAACGTGCATAAGACCACCGAAGTTATGTGAAAATAGGTCTCTTTCTTCATCTCCATGAACTGAGTAATGCCTACTTGATTAAACATCCAACAAATATTGTTGATGATGTTCATCTCCCTCATCGCATGATCATCCTGATACTGCGTCCTTGTGATCTTTTATGCTATTGCAGCCCACAACTCCTTCTTCTCCTCCCAATTTGGAATTTTGATTCCATAATCGGATGGCCTCCACTTTTCCATCCTTATCTTCTTGACTATCTCTCCAAGTGAAGGCGACCTAGGTCCCTTCCTCTTGGATGAAGAAGCAATCTCTTTTTCTACAAGAACAATACTTCAATACATACCAAAAAAGATATATATACTCATCCTAGACTAGCACGAATCCTACTCAAGACTTCAAATTCATGTGCTTCAATCAACTCAACCTCAAGTGCTCATTCAATCATAATTTGCACTATACATCAACACTTTCAATGAAGAATAATGGAAACTGTCTTAATCTTATCACTACTCCACGTAAACATGCTTTATACATCACATAAAATTCAACCAAAAATCTAGCATGCTCATCTTCCACCATCAACTGCACCACAACAACACTTTAATTCAATGAGCCCATATATAAAAATCAAGATTAACTTCAAGCCCATACTAAACACAACATCAATTTCACAAAAATTCCACAATTCAACATAAATCGAACCATAAAAATTCAAGTACAATTTCAAATAAGAACTTCAACAATTCAACAACCAAATCCATCAAAAACTAGCATGAATCCACTCACCCATTCTTCACTAAGCATTATCACTATAATTCAAGAGTAAAAAGTGAGGATAAATCATACCTTTATTGGATATTGTGTGCGTGTGGTGAGTGGCAACAAAAACCCCCAAAATTCAAGCGAAAAGTCCTAAATCGGACTTGAAAACCCTCGAATTTGGATGTGGAAGTGTATGGAATAGAGAATTAGAGTGTAGGAAAGAGTTTGGGAAGAAACACTTACGCTTTGGGGTCGGTGCTCGAGAAAGAGTGACAGGTGTATGTCGAACGGAATGAAAACTGACCTTTTAAACCTGTTTCTGGAGCCCGTTCGACTTCAGCTCAACTTGCATTTTGAAGTCGACCAAGGGTTTAAATCGAGCAACCCAGATATGTCCTTGAACTGGCATCGTTCAACCTCTGTTTGACCAAAACATGTTGGTCGAACAGGTGCTGGAAGTTGAGTAAACTGCCTAGTCGCGCTCCCTGTTCTCCTCTATTTTGTTCGACCTTCATTCAACTTTATCTTTTTGGTCGAGAAACTATTGCTTGGTCGAAAAAACTCTCTGTAAGTTTTGCACATTTTGTTCGATCTTTGCTCGACTACGACAACTTGGTCGAGCGACAGGGTCCAAGTCGAACAACTTCTCTAGAAGAATTTGCACATTTTGTTCGACTTCCGTTCGAGTTCCCAATATAGTTGAACAACCTTGAACAGGTCGAACACCCTACTGAAAGAGTTATGCATTCCGTTCAACCATTGCTCGATCAAACAGCATGGTCGAATAACTCCTGGAAGTCAAACAACCTCTCGAACTCCATAAACTTCGTACTTTTCTCGTCTTTCCCTGCAATAATTAAACTATAGGACAACTGATTAGAGCTATTTTCACCTAGATTTTAGTATCTTTTTATGTGTTTTCGTATTATTTTATCCGTATTTTATATGTTATTTGGTTGTGTTTTGTATTTTTATTGAAATGTGTGTGAATGAGCTTAAACTTAAGATTTTCAATTCGGAGTTGAAACGAGGGAGAACGAGCTAAAACAGTGAAGAAATACAGGAGCCAGCACCAACACGGGCCGTGTAGCCAACACGGCCCTGTAAGAAGTGGCCGTGTGCCGACATCAGAAGAGCCAACACGACCACCCTGTGCCCGTGTTACAACACACGACTCGTGTTGCAGCACACGAGCCGTGTTGCGTAACACGACCCTGTAAGGAGAGGCCGTGCGGCAGCATCAGAAGACACAACACGGCCACAAGGTGGCCGTGTTGCAAAGCACGACTCGTGCCGTGTACATTCCTGCTGAAATTTTCAGATCCTTCTAGAAGCCTCCATAGGGGTATAAATACCCCTTTATTCAACAATTGAGATCAGATTCCGAAATCCCATCCTCTACACACACATCACACACCATTTCTTCCATTTTCCACCTTCATCTTCATCCATCTTCATTCATCTTCATCCACCCATCATATCTTCCATTTTTGGTGCTAAAGACTTCAAAATCAAGAGCTAGAGTTGGAGATCCATGAGTATTGAAGATTCTCTACAAGAAATTGTTAGGGAAGATTCACATCTCTTTTGATTTTCTTTTGGATTTAGACTATGGATATTTGTAATGAATCATTTATGTGTTTTGTTACTTTTATCATGTTAGGCTAATCCCTCTAGTGGGATTAGGAACATGAAGAGCATATTAGATTTATATTATTATGTGGATTAAATGGGTTTTTAATTTAATTGATGTTGATTTCTATTCATGGAGTTTAATTGTCTTGATGTTGTGATGGCATGGTTTGTTATTCATAATTGATTATTGGTTTAATGGATTGTTGATCAATGAATTGATTTATGGTAATTAAATGCTATCATGATGCTCATGTATGTATTGCTTGGAGTGAGACGGAAACGACCCTCTATAGTATTAGGAAGGCATGAATAGACATTGAGTTTGGGTTTGACCGAAAGGATATTTGAATTCAATGAGGGGAACCAATCCATTCGTTGGCCTTAGTACACAAAAAGGGAGAGTTTAATCTAACTAGTACCTAGATGGAAGGGGTTAATGTTGGGCTTTGATCTTAAGTACTTTTGGGAGTCTAAAATGGATCAACAACCTTTGTAACCCGAAAGGGAGCTTAGGATTCAATCGTGATCACCCTTAGTCTACATCAATTGAGTTGAATTCCTTTTGCATGATAATATGAATCGAGTGTGCTTGGATGTTTCTAATCCCATGTTTTTCCATACTTGAACTTTAGCACCCATTTTCTTTACTTGTCATTTCTCTTATTTGCTATTCTTATTTACTTGCTCCTTGCTTTAGTTGTTAATCATCTCAAAACCCCCCGATCATCTTTACAAAAACGACATGAACACGAGCTCACGTATTTTGCTAGTCCGAACATAACTCCTTTGTGGATTGATAATTTTTCTTGGGATATACTACTACAACGATCGAGTATTCTTGCTCGTGAGTGCTACAAAAATAGGCAAACAACAACCTCAAGTATCAAGATAATAATTCCTAAGCTCGATAACTACATTAGACCATAAAACATTAAGTGTAACTCCGCAATGACACTTAAAAACAAAACACTAAGCAAATTACAAAAAATTGAAACATCAAAACCGGTTAAAGTTTTTAATATACCGCAAAAAATCAACTCCCCTAGCAGATGTTACAAAGAAAAGATTATACTCTCCGTGCTACGATGAGGTAAATACATCACACCCCCCAAAATTAGTAGAAACTAGAGTGGAAACTAAGTTTGCAAAAATATGTAATTTTCGAATAATATGCACGTAGAATATAAAAATTTTGTACTGACACCAATGAAAATAAAGCAGTAAACGGGAGGGAAAGCCCCCTACATGCACTCTTTTTTAACGTTGGAGAGTCACAACGGTACCAATCTAGTGAAAGATATCTTCAAAGACGACGCAAGCATCATCCGGCGACTTGTAATGCTTCAATCAATGTGCATTCACCGCGATAATGTCCCCATCTTTGTCCATAAGCTCAAAACTCCCTCCACAGGCTCTATGGATAATGAACTGCCCCATCCACTTCGATTTCAATTTCCCTGTGAAGAGCTTCAAACGAGAGTTAAAAAGTAATACCTCATCACCTTGCTTGAACTCCTTATAAGAGATCTTTGAATCATGCCATTTCTTCATTCTTTCTTTAAAGATCTCTGAATTCTTATAGGCTCGATTTCTAAACTCATTCAATTGATTGATATGAGTCATCCTCAACTCCTTTTGATCCTTTAAAGAGAAGTTCAAACTCCTCAATGCCCAAAAAGCTCGGTGCTGAATCTTTACGGGTAGTGGCACGACTTTCCATAGAAAATTTTTGATACGGTGACATATCCAACACAGTCTTATAAGCAGTCTGGAACCCCCACAAAACATCATCGAGCTTCATAGCCAATCCTTCCTATTAGTTCCGATTGCTTTCTCCAAAATTTTCTTCACGTGTCAGTTCAAGACCTCAGCTTGCCCATTCATTTGAGGGTGATAGGGTATAGTAACCTTATGCTTGACTCCATAATCTTTTAGAACCTTTTCAAGAAGCTTATTGACGAAGTGAGTATCTCCATCGCTTACTAGTGATCTAGGAACTCCATAGCGGGCAAAGATATGTTTCTTTAAGAAAGATAAAACAGTCCTTGAATCATTCACGCGAGTGGGAATGGCTTCCACCCACTTAGAAACATAATCTACTGCTAAAAGGATGTAGAGAAACTCATTAGATGGGGGAAAAAGCCCCATAAAATCGATCCTTCAAACATCAAAGATCTCAACAACAATGCTCGACTGAAGTGGCTTCTCATCTCTTCTACTTATGTTTTCCATCCTTTGACATCTATCGCATGTTGCCACATATGTCTCACAATCTTTAAACAAGGTAGGCCAATAAAAAGCAGATTGAAGTACCTTCGCTGCTGTCTTTTGAGCTCCGAAGTGCCCCCCGTTAGGTTGTGCATGGCAAAAATCAAGAACGCTCTCCATCTCCATCTCAGGCACACACCTACGGACTATGGAATTCGTACATATCTTGTAAATAAACAGATCATACCATATAAAAGTCTCAACATCACGCTTGAATTTTGCAATTTGATATTGGTTGAGATCTCTCGGAATTTCTCATACGGTAATGTAATTAACATAATCCGCATACCATGGATCCATCCCTTGGGCAGCCACTACACATGCTCTTTCCGCTCCTTCAACAAACACTGTCATTATCTTCTCATCAAGGAACATCTCTTCTATGTACTCGAAAGAATCATCACAGTGTTCTCTTGTTTCCAACCTTGATAGGTGATCCGCCAAAACATTCTCCGTACCCTTCTTATCTTGGATCTCCATATCCAACTCCTACAGAAGAAGGATCCATCTTATGATCCTTGGCTTTGTTTCCATCTTCTCCATCAAGTACCGGATCGCAAAATGATCATTGTACACTATAGTCTTCATGTCAACCAAGTACTGTCGAAACTTATTGAATGCATACACCACAGCCAAAAACTCCTTTTCAGTCACCGTGTAGTTCTTTTGTGCAGCATCAAAAGTCTTACTCACATGGTAAATGGCGCAAAACTTCTTATCTCTCAACTGCCCAAGCACCACTCCAAGTGCTAAATCATTCGCATCACACATAAGTACAAACGGCTGAGTCCAATCCAGTGTGATCAAGATACGTGGAGTAATAAGCGCTTCTTTCAAAACTAGAAAAGCTGTTAGACATTCTTCATCAAAAACAAAAGGAACATCCTTTTCAATTAAATGAGATAAGGGCTTGGAGTATTTCGAAGTCTTTTATGAATCTTCTATAAACCGGCGTATCCAAGGAAAGACTGCACTCCCTTTTCATTAGTAGGCGATGAAAGCTTCTCAATTACCACCACCTTTGCTCTATCCACCTGCAATCCCTTGGCCGAAATATGATGGCCAAGAATAATCCCATCTCTTACCATGAAGTGGCACTTCTCCCAATTCAAGACAAGATTAGTTTCTTGGCATCTCTTCAAAACAGTAACAAGGTTAGATAAAAAAATATCAAAGGAGGAACTGAACACAGAAAAATCATCCATAAACACCTCCATGATCTTTTCTATTAACCAATCAAATATGACCATCATGCAACGCTGAAATGTAGCAGGCGCATTACACAATCCAAAAGGCATCTTTTTAAAGGCAATTGTTCCATAAGGGCAAGTAAAAGTAGTCTTTTTTTAATCCTTGGGTGCAATCATAATCTGATTATAACTTGAGTACCCATCCAATAAATAATAAAACTCATACCCTGCTAGACGATAAAGCATTTTATCCATGAAAAGAAGGGGAAAATGCTCTTTGTATGTATTTTCATTCAGTTTTCTATAATTCGTACACACACACCATCCCGTAAGAATACTAGTGGCTAATCATGTCTCACCATCCTCGGCTTTCACAATAGTCATGCCCCCCTTCTTAGCTACTATATGAAATGGACTCATATGGGGACTATCACTAATGGGATACATAATTCCAGCATCTAACCACGTTAGGATTTGCTTGCTAATTACTTCTTGAATTCGGGATTCACCCTCCGCTGATTCTGAATGCTACTCTTGGCCTCATCTAACAATTTTATTCTATGCATGCAATATGATAATAACTTTTAAATCATCAAGAGACCACCCAATCGCAGACTTATACTTTCTAAGCACATTTAACAATTCCTCAAGTTGATCATCATCAAGGAAAGAAGATACAAATTACCAGATATTTTTCATTGTCACCTAGGTAGGCATACTTTAAGTGTTCCGGTAGCGGTTTCAACTCCTCTTTCTTCTCTTCTTGAGGTGCGCTCTCTCTATCCAAACTCAAGTACTTCCAAGTCCACTTCACCTCTTCAATATTGATCCTCTTTGACTCATACCTGTCATCACCTAAAGCAAGTAAATTTTTAAGGAATTCAATACATACCTCGTTGGAGACTTCATCTAGCTCCGTGGTGGGAAAAGTAAGAGACTCCACCAAGCATGTCTTAAGAGGATCCTTTGAGAGGATCAAAGACATGTCTTCCTTCACGATCTCCTCCACCACATCTATACTATGACATTGCGTCTCCATCGGCATCTTTATTGCTTTGTCAAGGTTAAACAAAACCTCTTATTTATCCATTCTCAACCTTAGCTCACCCTTCTGCACATCTATCATAGCTCCTGCAGTAGCAAGGAAATGTCTCCCTAAGATTAGAGGGATATTATCCTTGTCATCTTCTATCTTAAGTACAAGGAAATCCACAGGAATGACAAGCTTCTCTACTTTGACAAGAACATCTTCAATAACACCCTTCGGAAAGGTCATAGACCTATCCGCTAGTTGTAAAGCCCCCAAACCAAGCCCTTTAAAGATGGACAATGTCATCACATTGATACTTGACCCAGATCTTTCAACTTAGCTGGCTGCTTCCACTTAATGATCAAACTGCAATTCTCCGACAGATTCACTGTTACAATTCCGTTCAATCTTCTCTTTTTCAAAAGTATATCCTTTAGAAAATGGGCATAATACGACATCTCCAAGATCACTTCAGATAAAGGAATGTTCAAACTAATCATGTTTATGATATCTGAAAACCTCCTGAACTTTCTTCCAATCCCTTTTTGACAAGCTTGAAAGAAAACGGTGGAGGTATCTTTATTTTGGGAATCCCCATTCATCATGTTCAACCTTCTCTGCCTTATCCTTTTTGGCTCTCAATCTCTTGGCTCTTTCTCACTTCTTCTCTACTGCAACCTCAATGTTATGCTCTTGAGATAGTACTACACTGTTCTGATCAATGGGTGTAGCATTCGTGATAGAATCGGAATCTGCACGAAACTGCCGACCTCCGTTCGACCTAGCTGGTATGGTTGAACAGATTAGGTTTAGTCGAGCATCTTATCTGATCGCGTGCTCGATTCCTTCAAGTGTTGCTCGACCACAGTTCAACCTTGATGGTCTGGTCGAACAACACTGTCTTAGTCGAGCAACTTTGCAGATCGAGAAAACCCATTCCCCAGGTGTTGGTTGACCTCTGTTCGACCAAGATGGTCTGGTCGAATGGAATAGTGTTGGTCGAACGGTGAGTCTGAAAATAGAGCACCATAATTCTATTTCTTTGGAGTCTACTCGACCTCTGTTTGACCAGCAGGTCTGGTTGAACAACTGAAGTTTGGTCGAGCAACTCCCCTCCTTTCTTTATTTTCGCTCGCCGGCATCATCGGACCTTCATATTGTGTTCCTGACCTCAATGTGATGGAATGAGAAAACTTTGGATTCTCAATACTTTGAGATGGAAACTTCCACTTCTCAATAGTTTGAGTCAATTTGTTCACGTTTCCAGCCATCTCCCCCATCAACAACTATCTATCTTTAGATTAGCATCAATTTTCTTTTCTAATTTGACCTCAAGATTATCTACTCTTGCATCGTTTCTTGCCATGTACCTGTTCACCGTATCTTTAAAATTCAGCTTTCCTTCTTCCACCTTAGCTCCTGGATGAACACCAATAGGAGGTTGCACCGTATTATTCGGATTACTCCATGAAAACTCGGACCTCCTTGGTTGTTGGTAATTACCCGGGGGACCATGATTGTTGTAATTTCCCTGATAATTCTGGTTTTCTTGATTTGAGTACCTAGTTCCTTGAATACTTTGACACATGATATAGTTTGCCTCCTCGATCTCCTCTTGGTTAGCTCCTTCATAGCCACCATCCTGCTGCATCATTGGTACTCTTTGAGATAAATCCGTGATCTGCTTTTACCGAGACTCAAGTAGCTTGCTAATGTTAGTCAAGCTAGAGACGATCTCATCATCTCTTCCCGACTTCACCATAGTATGCTCAACCCGTGCTACTTTACCAAGGACATAAGTGCCTCCCACTCTATCAGTTGGCCAATCTCTCGAATTCATCAAAATAGCCTCGAAAAGCTTTTAGGCCTCAATGGGTGACTTCTTCAGCAATGCTCCATTAGAATAAGCATCAAATAACACACGAGAATCGCAATCCAATCCATTGTAGAATATACTGATATATTGAGCTTTTGATATCCCATGCTGTGGACACTTACTAAGCATGCCCTTGAATCTGTCCCAAGCTTCATGAAACTTCTCATTACCATGGATAGCAAATTGATTGATTTCTTGCTTCATCTTGAACACCTTTGAAGGTGGCATGTATCGCTCCAAGAATTTCACTTTCAACTTCTTCCACGTATCACATTCAGCAACATTGAGATTATCGTACTAATCTCTCGCCTTTTCATTCAGCTAAAACTTAAACAAAATTATTTTCCTCGCATTCTCATGAGCTCCTGCATCTTTTTGTGTACTTGCATACCCAAGGAACTTATTTAGATGTTGCTGATGATCTTTAAAGGTTCCCAAAGAGAAGGGACTCCTTTCAATCATGGTGATAAGAGCCGGGTGTAAATTGAAATCGGCTCCGATCTCTCTTGCTCCTAACAACCCCGCATTGCCTCCTCTGTTGTTCTTAAAGACCTCACGGATGGCAAGTGTATCAGGATTCGCTTCCATGTTGATTGCCTCTACTTCCAAATTAAATTCGGTTGCAACTTCAATCGTTTGCGAATTCAGCACGTCAACTTCTAATCCTAAATTAAGAGCTTCAGTTGGGTCTATGTTCTTTTTCTTGTTCTTCTTCTTCTTTTTCTTCCTCGATGATGCTCCAATCTCGGGATTATAAGGCTCTAATTTACCTTTTTAGATCTCGTGAGCATACACCTAAGAAAATAAAGTATTAGAAATCAAAGATAAGAATAATATAATCTCAATTAAACTAGAAATAATAAACTGATAATCTATGCCATCCCCGGCAATGGCGCCAAGAACTTGATGGGCGTTTTCTCAACACACAAAATTATTCCCAAGTATGAAGGATATCTGATGAGTGTGTAAATTCACAAGTTTGGCACCATGTTTTGTGCTAGTTTTGGAGAGTTTTGATGTGGAAATAGGTGGAAAACCTATATATATTGTGAATTAGCATGAATCAGGTGATAGTAGAGATATTTGAGTGGTTTTCATAGCAAAAACGGAGTGGAAGTACCAAGAATCGAAGAGACGAAGTCGAGACCATGCGAACCGCTAAGAAAAGAGGTGGGTTCGACCTGTTGGTGGAGGGTTCGACCTCTCCAGCAGGTCGAACCAGTGTTGGAGAAGTACAGGAAGTAGGTTCGACCACGACTCGAGGGGTTCGACCTGTTCATCAGGTCGAACCATGGTCAAACCAGTTCGTGAGAAGCCGGGTTCGACCACGACGTTGGGAGTTCGACCTGACGGTTGGCCGAACCAAGAGCAGAAATTGTCCAGTGATGAGGTTCGACCTGTGGTTCGACCAAGCCCTGAGAGGTTCGACCTGTTCAAGAGGTCGAACCAGTGCAGAATTCTTCCAGTAGCGGGGTTCGACTTTGGGTTCGACCTGTGGCCAGTGGTTCGACTTGTTTGACTAGGTCAAACCTACGTGCGGAAACTTACCTTATTCGGATTTTCGAGGCCAAAACGCGTGGGATCACTTGAAAAGCCCATTCCAAGCCCTAGAGACGTGATTACAAGTATAAAAGAAGGCTCATGCAGGCAAAGGAGGAGACGAAGCACGTCCAAGTAAGAAGAGCTTAAGATCGTGAATCGACAGAGAAAAGAAGGAGGGCTGAGACAGAGGTTCGGCTAGAGATTCAAGTAAGATCAGTCTATCTAACCATGATTGCTCCTAGATCAATCATGGGCTAGAGCCACTTCGGTAGTTCTAGGGTTATGAAGGTTTCATGAGTTAAATTTATATTTCGTGTGTATACTCCGTACAACACTACTTGTGGTTTAGTTTATATAAGATTGCACATTTTTAATCCATACTCATAGTTGTTTTGTGCATCAATAATCATTGTGTAGAGTCTGAATGCATAACATGGTTATTGGTTGAGTGCGTTCACTAATGAGCAGGGTTCATTGTTATAATTCTAAGTGAAGGGATTCCAAAGTCTTATTAGAACCGTCTTATATGAATATTTGTTAATTGAATTGAATTCGGGTTAACAAGTAGGATAAAGAGTATAACTTTATAGTACCTATAAAGGGAGATCAAATCGGGTTAGAGTATAAGTGCACGGGAAATAATTGATTATGATAGTACCTAGAAAGGGAGGTTAAGTATGCGTCTTGCTCTGAGGATACTCACACGTATCAAACGCTTATCTATTTGTGTCTATAGAATAGATTTGCATGGTCTAGCGATGTGTCCATAAACCACAAGGCAGAGTCGGACATCGACACACGAAAGCATAAATTAATGAATGAAATCGGATGACCTGACGAACTACCTATCATCTTACTTGACCACAACCTTCTACCTTTTCTTTTGTTATTTCAATTAATAGTTCCTACTCAATTTCAACATCATTATATTTCAAAATAGTCTTAGTTTACTAGAGTATAATTGAATTGATATTTATCCGTCCCTTGGGTACGATAATAACTTGGTCACCTTCGAAACTACAATTGATATCCTTCACACTTGGGGATTAACTTGTGTGTTGAGAACATACGAACAAGTCAATGGCGTCGTTGCCGGGGATGGCTTAAAATATCTTTTTGTTATATCTAGTTTGTTAGGGATATTTAACTTGTCTTGATGTTTTAATTCTAGTTCTTTTTAGTTGTATGCTCACGAGATCAAAGAAAGGTGAACTTGAACCCTATAATCCTGAGATCGGAGCATCATCAAGGAAGAAGAAGAAGAAGAGCAAGGCAAAGACTATTTATCCAGCTGAAGCTCTGAATTTTGGAGTTGAAGTTGACGAGCAGATTTCGCAGACGATTGAAGCTACAACTGAAGTTAATTTGGGGGTAGAGACAGTCAACATGACAGCGAATCCAGATAATCTAGCCATCCGAGAGGTTTTCAGAAACAATGGGGCTGGAAATTTTGGGCTTCTAGGAGCGAGGGGAACTAATGCAGCTTTCGATCTTCATCCCGCTCTTATTAGCATGATAGAAAGGAACTCCTTTTCAGGAGGGTCTTTCGAGGATCCGCAGCAGTATCTGAACAAGTTCCTGGGCTATGCAAGTACTCAAAAAGATGCAGGAGAACATGAAGATGCTAGGAAGATCCTCTTGTTCAAATTCTCGCTTACTGAAAAGGCGAGAGATTGGTACGACACTATCAACGCTGCTGAGTGCACCACTTGGGAGCAACTGAAGTTAAGGTTCTTGGAGAGGTACATGCCACCTTCAAAGGTGTTTAAGATGAAGCAAGACATTAACCAATTTTCTATCGGTGGAGGTGAAAAATTTCATGAAGCATGGGATAGATTCAAGGACATGCTTAGGAAGTGTCCTCAACATGGGCTATATAAAGCTCAATATATCAGTATATTCTATAACGGATTGGACTGTGATTCAAGAGTGTTATTGGATGCTTCTTCTAATGGAGCATTGCTTACAAAGTCATCCGTAGAGGCCGAGAAGTTGTTTGAAGATATTTCGATGAATTCGAGGGATTGGCCAACTGATAGAGTTAGAGGTACGTATGTCCTTGGGAAGGTAGCTCAGGTTGAGAAAGCAATGGTGAAAGCAAGTAGAGAGGATGAGATCGTCTCTGGCTTGTCCATTATCAACAAGCTACTTGAATCCCAACAGAAGCAAATCAGCGAATTATCTCAGCGCGTACCAATCATGCAGCAGGAATGATTGTCGTCATTTTCACCTACGTTTTAGTGTCTTTATATGTGTATTTTTGGATGTTTTTATCCGTATTTGTGTTAATTTTGGTGGAGTTATTGTTGTTTTGAGGAAAGTGGTACGAACTTATAGAATTGTGTAAATGAGCTTGAATATATGTAAAACAGGTCATGGAATGGACAAAAACGGAGTCGGGAGTGAAAGGGAGACGAAGAAAAGGCCAGGCAACTGCACGGGCCGTGCTCGGAACACGGCCCTGTAGCAGCTGGCCGTGTAATGTCATCAGAATACGCTGCTCGCCCAGGGATTTGGCCGTGCGCTGGTGCATGGGCCGTGCGCTGCTGCACGCCCCGTGTGCGGAGCTCGGCCCTGTAAGAAGAAGCCGTGTATTGTCGTCAGAAAGTGCTGCACGGCCATGATCAAGGCCGTGTATTGCAGCTCGAGCCGTGTCCGGAAGCACACACAAAACGCCGAAGTAGGTGTGCCCTACACGGGCCGTGTACTGCAGCACGGGCCGTGTAGGTGCAAAATTCTGTGTAATTTTCAGAATATTCCGGAAGCTTCTAGAAGGTCCATAAGTGATATAAAACCATGATTTGTGCGAAATTAGAGAGAGAGATTCACATTATATCAGATTGAGAGCAGTTACACACAATCCACACCACATTTCCTCACACACTAGATCTACAATCCATCTACACCATCTAAATCCATTAATTCACCTTGATCTTCATAAATCCATCCATACATCCATCCATTCCATCATCTAAGAAGAGAAAATCAGATTTGTTTGAAGAATTTGGCATGATCAAGGAAGAAGGAGTCTACCTTCAAGGGGAAGCTCAATCTCTTTTATTTTGCTACTTTCTTCATTATATTGCTCATATGGAGCTTGTATTGGATTGTAGCCAATTGGCAATGAATATTTGTGGCTAGTCCTCAAGTGAGGCTAGCAATATGATTGGTTAGGAAATATGTAGATTTTTGCACTATTAAAGCTTGATGAATTGATTGTTATGATTACTTTCTATCATGAATGCTTATTCTCATTTGATGCATGATGTGTGTGGTTAAATTCTCTATGCATAGTGTTAGGATGACCATTCCAATATTATGTGTGGTGGTTTAATTGAATCATTGATTGTATTAGGTGACTTGGTTAGTATGAGGGGAGGAAAGTCATTCCCTCCAAGTGCTTAGAACCTCATGATAGAACATTAGTGATGAACTAGTGAGGGGAACCAACTTATGATCATAGTACCCATGAGGGAATTGAGAGTAAGACAATCTTAGGAGATTTAAACTTGTAAAAGAGTTGAGAACCTAATCACCTTGGCCATAGGGGTTAGGGGTACAATTGTGATTGCCCTTAGTTTCATAACTTGAAAGTCATCAATGCTTGAGTAAGTGTGAAGTCTACATAAGACCTTGACCATGATGTTGCTAGCCTTGCTCTCTTTTTAGATACACTTCATCCATTCCATCTCATCTTGCTACTTGATTTGATTGATGTTTGTTATAATTAGTTGCTTGTCTAGTTCATTAGTTAATTGATAGAGTAATCATAGTTCTTAAATCAAAACCTTATCTCGATAATCCTTACAAAACATAAATCAATGGAAAATCCGGATACAACTTGAGTTTACCTTTTCCCTTGGGACGACAATACTATAAATTTTGCACTTGGTCACGCGTATACAACAGCGATAGAGTACACTTACTCTTGACATTTCACTAGAAATGCGGCTAAGTTCATGGCGCCGCTGCCGGGGATATGTTAAACTTGTGGTTGTAACGAGTTTGAAGTTGATTAGTCTTGATAAGGATATTTCTTTCATTTGTATAGTTGTTTACTTGTCTTGGTTACTTGGAGAGCTAATTTTGGAATTCTTGTAGGTACATGCAAACTCGTTCAAGGTCTCAATTTATTGAACCTTTGAATTTGGAATTAGAAGCTACCTTAAGAAGACAAAGAAGAGGAGTGTTGGAACCAACGGAAGAAAATATGGAAGAAGTAAGGGATAATGCAAATATGGTTGATGAAGAAGGTAATTTGAGAAATTTTCAAGGTGGTGATAATGCTAGAGGAGGTTTTGGTAATCAAGAATATGTGCCACAAGTTTATGCTCAACAAATGCACTTGCAAAACCAACAATTGCAAGCTATTATTCAAAACTTGTTGGCACAACAAGAAGCAAGGAATGATCCTCCGATGGTGCAAAATCAACCTCGTAGAAATGGGAATAATGGAGTGGGAATGAACATCCGAGATCACTTCCAACCGCAATATGGAAACTATGTTGTGGGACCACCGGTAAATGTTAATCATTTTTGAGATCAAGACGGGATTGATCAACATGGTGCAAGCAAACCAATTTGGTGGTGGTACTATGGAGGATCCAAATGCTCACTTAGCCCAATTTACGGAGTTAGCAAACACGGTCAAGATAAATGGGGTAAGTGAGGATATTATTAAATTGAAGCTCTTCTCGTTTTCATTACGAGATAGAGCGAAGGCTTGGTATCATACTTTACCACCGGGATCCTACAACACATGGAGAGAGTTGGCACAAAGATTCTTGAGCAAGTATTTCCCACCATCGAAGATGTTGCATCTCAAAGGTCAAATATTGCAGTTTAAGCAAATGCCTCTTGAAACATTTAGTGAGGCTTGGGACCGATTCAAAGAAATGCTAAGGAAATGTCCACAACACGGATTCCTCGAAGATCAACAAGTAGGATTTTTCTATGCCGGTTTGAATGAAAGTGAAAGGATGCTTGTTGATGCTTCATCGGGAGGTTCGATTTTGGGGCAAACTCCGGAAAGAGCAATTGCCATATGTGAAGAAATAGCTTTGAATACGGGACAATGGGCCATGGATAGAGTTGCGGGCTTATATGAAAAAGAGAAGATTGCTAAGATGGAAGAAGTGTGCTTGCAACAAGTGAAAAAGGTGGAGGTGCCTAATAAAGATGTAACCGACAAGGCAATCACGGAGATACTAAAAAGGATGAATGCTAGTATGCAAGTGAATCCAACATCTACACCAATGGTGAATCAACAAGTGCTAGCTAATCCTCCGCATGTGATGTCAATACCTTTGATGAATCAACAAGTGTTTCCTAATTTTCAACAAGGTGTATCTACACCAAGTATGGGTCAATCTTCTCAAAGTTGTCAAATGCCTACCTCTATACCTCAACAAGGTATGTCCTCTAATTCTTGGAGCCCATCGGAGATGACACTTGAGGAAGTTACCTTCATGCAAGGAAGGAACTTCCAAGGAAATTACGGTGGGAATTTTGGGAATAATGGAGGAGGATATCCACAAAGGCAAGGAGGTTGGGGGCAAGGTAATTTTCAAGGGAATTTCAATCAACCCCGGAGATATGAGAATTTGTCATATGGGAATCAAAGTAATGCACTCACATTGCCACCGGGCATTCATCCGGTGGAGAAGGCTCCAAATGATGAAGGAAAGTCTACATTGTCTACATTGGAGGATAAAATGACTAAGATGTTTGAGTTTATGAAGCAAGAGAAACAAGAGAATGAGAGAAAGTTTGAATATGTGAAGCAAAGAGATGAGGTAAATGAGAATCGATTCAAAGCAATTGAGACTCACATTAGTCAAATGGCAAGTGAAAGGGGTAATGTTCATCACCAAGGGAAGTTTCCATCTACAACCATTACTAATCCAAAGGAGCAATGTAAGGTGATTGAACTTCGTAGTGGAACAAAATACGAAGGGCCTTCAATGCCAACGGAAGTAGAGGAGGTGGATAGTGAACTTGAGCCTATGGAAAGTTTGGGTGAAGAAGGGAAAGAGAAAGAAGTTGATATTGTTGAAAAAGGTGAAAGTACCCCTGCACTTGAAGAAGAAAAAGTAAAGTCTCCAAAGAAATGGGAAAGATGTAGAGAAGCAAAACGGAAAGAGTGAGAGGAAAAGTTTGAAAGAGATGAATGGGGGATTCCTAAGTTGCCCATGGCAATCCCGTTTCCACAAAGATGCTTGAAAAAGGGATTAGAAGAGAAATTTGCCAAGTTTGTTGAAATGTTGAAGAAGATACATGTGAATATGCCTTTTGTGGAGGTCTTACTTCAAATGCCCAACTACGCCAAATTTTTGAAGGATATCTTGTCAAAGAAAAGAAGCTTGGGAGAGTTCGAAATGGTGAACCTTACGGAGGAATGTAGTGCAATCTTGCAAAAGAAACTTCCCCCTAAATTGAAAGATCCGGGGAGTTTCACTATTCCTTGTGAGATGGGAGAGCAAAGGAACTACAAAGCTTTATGTGATCTAGGGGCAAGCATTAACTTAATGCCCTTATCAATCTTCAAAAAGTTGGGTATTGGTGAGGTCAAACCGACGTCGGTTACACTTCAATTAGCCGATCGGTCGTTGACACATTCCAAGGGAATAGTGGAAGATGTTTTGATCAAAGTTGGCAAGTTTGTGTTCCCCGTTGATTTTGTGGTACTAGATATGGCTGAAGATGATAGTGTCCCATTGATACTTGGACGTCCGTTTCTTGCCACCGGGAAAGCATTGATAGATGTGGAGAAAGGGGAGCTAACTTTGAGGGTGAATGAGGATGAAGTCATATTTTCTTTAAGTGAGGCTATGAGGTATCCTAGGGAGGAATGTGGAAGAGTGGAGGTTATTGACGACATGGTTGAAGAGCATATGTATCACCTTCACTCCAAGGACCCTTTGGAAATCATCATAAGCCACTCTTATTCTCTTGAATCTATAAAAGCTAAATCTTCCTTTGGTGTAGAAAATGATGAAATAATTGATGAATTGCATGGTTTAAATGCTTGTAGGGCACTCACAAAAGAGGAAGCAAAGGAGTTAAAGGTGGAGAAACTTGATGAAAAGCCATTTTTGGAAGTGCAAGAGAAGAAGAAGGTAGAGTTGAAACCATTGCCGGATCACTTAAAGTATGCTTACTTGGAAAAAGATGAAACGTATCCGGTAATTGTATCCTCTTCCCTTAATGATTTAGAAGTAGAAAAATTGCTAAGAGTCTTAAGAGATCATAAGTCATCCATTGGTTGGAGCATTAAAGATTTGAAAGGTATTAGTCCATCTATGTGCATGCATAAGATCCATTTGATTGATGATGAAAAGTCTTGTGTGCAAAACCAACGTAGATGAAATCCTATAATGCAAGAAGTGGTAAGTAAAGAGGTGTTAAAATGGCTTGATGCGGGAATAATCTTTCCAATTAGTGATAGTCAATATGTAAGTCCTCTACATGTAGTGGCAAAAAAAGGTGGTATGACAATTGTTAGATCCGATACAAATGAAACAATTGCCACTAGAACTATCACGGGTTGGAGAGTATGTGTTGATTATCGTAAGTTGAATGAGAATACTCGTAAAGATCATTTCCCATTACCATTCATAGATCAAATGTTGGATCGTCTTGCGGGGCATGAGTACTATTGTTTTCTTGATGGTTATTCCGGGTACAATCAAATATTGATTGCACCGGAAGATCAAGAGAAGACAACGTTCACATGTCCCTATGGTACATTTGCGTTTAGAATGATGCCATTTGGTCTATGTAATGCCCCTGCCACTTTTCAGCGTTGTATGATGGCAATCTTTGATGGTTTAATTGAAAATATTATGGAGGTGTTTATGGACGATTTTTCCGTGTATGGATCTTCTTATGATATTTGCTTAACTAATCTCACGATTGTGTTGCAGAGGTGTGAAGAGTCGAGTCTTGTGCTAAATTGGGAAAAATGCCACTTTATGGTGACCGATGGGATAGTCTTGGGACATCATATTTCAAAGCATGGGTTAAAAGTGGATAGAGCTAAAGTAATAGCCATAGAACGTCTTCCCCCTCCTACTAGTGAGAAGGGGGTGAGATCGTTCTTAGGACATGCGGGCTTTTATAGACGCTTCATTAAGGATTTTTCCAAAATTGCTAAACCCCTTTGTAAATTGCTTGAAAAAGATTGTCCATTTAACTTTGATGATGAGTGTTGTGTGTCATTTCAGGTGCTTAAGGATGCTCTCACTTCATCTCCGATCCTCGTTACCCCGGATTGGAGTTTACCATTTGAACTTCATTGTGATGCTAGCGATCAATCCATTGGAGTGGTGTTGGGGCAAATGAGAGAGAAGAAGTTTAGAGCAATCTATTACGCCTCAAAGACATTGAATTCGTGCCAAATTAACTACACCACAACGGAGAAGGAATTTTTAGCCGTAGTGTATGCTTTTGAGAAGTTTCGACCATAATTGGTTGGAACACAAACGATTGTCTACTGTTTGCCTATTTTTATAGCACTCACGAGCAAGAATACTCGATCGTTGTAGTAGTATATCCCAAGAAAAATTATCAATCCATAAAGGAGTTATGTTCGGACTAGCAAAATACGTGAGCTCATGTTCATTGTTGTTTTTGTAAAGATGATCGGGGGTTTTGAGATTGGATAACAACTAAAACAAGAAGCAAGTAAATAAGATAGCAAATAAGATAAATGACAAGTAAAGAAAATGGGTGCTAAAGTTCAAGTATGGAAAAACATGGGATTAGAAACATCCAAGCACACTCAATTCATATTATCATGCAAACGGAATTCAACTCAATTGATGTAGACTAAGGGTGATCACGATTGTATCCTAAGCTCCCTTTCGGGTTACAAAGGTTGTTGATCCATTTTAGACTCCCAAAAGCACTTAAGATCAAAGCCCAACATTAACCCCTTCCATCTAGGTACTAGTTAGATTAAACTCTCCCTTTTTGTGTACTAAGGCCAACGAATGGATTGGTTCCCCTCATTGAATTCAAATATCCTTTCGGTCAAACCCAAACTCAATGTCTAATCATGCCTTCCTAATACTATAGAGGGTCGTTTCCGTCTCACTCCAAGCAATACATACATGAACATCATAATAGCATTTAATTACCACAAATAATCCATTGATCAACAATCCATTAAACCAATAAACATTCATGAATAACAAACCATGCCATCACAATATTAAGACAATTAAACTCCATGAATAGAAATCAACATCAATTAAATCAAAAACCAATTTAATCCACATGATAATATAAATCTAATATGCTCTTCATATTCCTAATCCCACTAGAGGGATTAGCCTAACATGATAAAAGTAACAAAACAATTAAATGATTCATTACAATTATCCATAGTCTAAGATCTAAAGAAATACAAAATGAATGGATTCTTCCCTATCAATTTCTTGAAGAGAATCTTCTATTCTTCTTGATCTCCACCTCTAGCTCTTGATTCCTTGAGATCTCTCACACCCAATGGAAGGGATGAAGTTTTGATGGAGAATTAATGGAGATGATGAAGATGGATCAAAATGGATGAAGGTGGATGAAGATGATGGTGGAAAATGGAAGAAATGGTGTGTGAGGTGTGTGTAGATGATAGGATTTCGGATTCCTTTTCCAATTGTTGAATAAAGGGGTATTTATACCCCTATGGAGGCTTCTAGAAGGATCTGGAAATTTTTGCAGGAAAATACCCGGCACGAGTCGTGCTCTGCAACACGGCCACGAGGTGGCCGTGTTGTGTCTTCTGATGCTCCCGCACGGCCTCGCCTTACAGGGCCGTGTTGCGCAACACGGCTCGTGTGCTGTAACACGAGTCGTGTGTTGTAACACGGGCACAGGTGTAGTTGTGTTGGCTCTTCTGATGTCGCCACACGGCCACCTTCTTACAGGGCCGTGTTGGCGACACGGCTCGTGCTCCCGACTCGACTCGTGCGACTGGACACGATCGGAAGTTGCCCGTGTTGAATGACTAGATGTCGCCACACGGCCAACTCTTACAGGGCCGTGTTGGCTACACGGCCCGTGTTGGTGCTGGCTCCTGCATTTCTTCACTATTTTGGCTCGTTCTCCCTCGTTTCAACTCCGAATTGAGATCCGCTTTTTCCTACACCTTCCTTATCATGTTTAGCATCCAATAAAAAGTGAAAATCTTACGTTTAAGTTCATTTACACACATTTCAATAAAAATACAAAATACAACCAAATAACATATAAAATACGGATAAAATAATACGAAAATACATATAAAAAGACACTAAAATATAGGTGAAAATAGCTCTAATCAACCCCCCAAACTTAAGGTGTTGCTCGTCCCCGAGCAACGAAAATGACAAATCAAAAGGAGAAATTTTCACCTAGAAAAGACTAAACGAATATAAGCAATAACACATCGTTAGCAATAATAACAACAAACTATGCTAAGTCATCCTACAACATTAAAATCATGACATGAGAAATTAACAAGTTCAATCAAAAGAGAATAAAGTGTAATATAGTTCCTTTTAAGTCCAAGCCTCGCAATGGATATTAATGTCTCTCAACACTCTTTTGAAATAGGGTAAATCATACTCATTAGTCGATTGGCTCGACTCGCTATAAGCTTGCTCGCGGACTATATTCTCAAACCACCAAAGTTTCAATTAATGATCAAAAAGGTCTTTAATTAGGATGTAATGATAGGCTCTTTGGTATGGTAGGAAGTATATGGATAAGAGTGACTAACAAGTGTAAGTAATCGAAGAGATGATCAACTTCCTCAACTTCTCCACTTTTCTTTCTTCCTTTCTTATCTTTACAATCTCAAGCACTATTTATTAACTTTCCTTTGGTTGAGCTTCTTTTGATGCATGCTTCCTTTCTTTGAATTTTGTTTACTTGAGCATTTTGATGTTGATTTGCTCATTTTCTAACGTTGAGGTTGCATGTCCATTTCTTACTTTTGCTCTTCTCATCCTTTTTCTTGCTTGTTTACCATTCCTTTTTCTTCTTTTGCTAATCAATCAATCCTTTCTATCTACCATCTCCTCAATCACCCACACAAAGGTATATATAAGCTTGAATGGGTAATTAAGGCTTGTAATGTGCTAAATTCACAAGAAATAGGCTTATAGGCTCAAAATGGTTAACTAAGGATGATGTTCATGGTAGGGAACATATATGGCAATGACTATAATAACAAGGATGGCCTTAGATCATTTCACCAATCTCCACTAATCGGGCTCATTCCTATAGTCTTTGAGCAAGTTCTAACTTATCAAACACAACCGATCCACTCATGAAGAAATACCATGTATGCATGGTTGAGGCTCAAATGCTCACAAGCTTGTGCTCGGATCTTAAGGAACTTATTACACCACATTCATATCAAAATTGAACAAGTTAAGTAAAACATGTCACAATTTGAAAGTGTAGAGATTCTTAATCATAATTTGTCATCACTTATCAACACAACATATCATCACTCACATTCAAAAATGACTCACGACATCCCTAAACAAACCACCAAACATCCCATGACAAGAATGAAAATACACAAAACATACAAATAAGGACTCAACAAACAAGACACAACAAAAACACAAAACATGCAAAAACACAAAATACCATCATCCATAAGAAACTTAAGCACACATTCATCCCAACCTTTATTGAAAAGGAAATCCTAATTTACGAAAGTAAACCTCCCACAAACATAACAAATGAAGTATCATGCTAGTCACAACAATCAAAATCAATTCATTTCAAGTAATAAAATGATAAGGTGTAGAGTACTCCCTCAATAGGCATTTGGTAAGGAAAGCGTTAGCTCCAAGCTCCATCTTGCTTCCAATACCTCTCATTCATGCTCAAGCACTCAACAAACACCATTATTTCAACAATTTCATTATAAATATGGACTATCATGCACTTCAACACCACCAATCATGCCAAAATCAACCCAAACTCATGAGAAAAATTTTAAAATTTACCCAAATTTTACAAGAATCATACATCATACTCAAGTGGTGAGTCACACCACACACTCTCCCCCCAAACTTAAATCGAAACAAGAGTTGAGACTTAAGTTTGCAAAAAGTGGTGAGACTTACCCTTGTAGTTTCCATTGATGATCTTCTTGTTGAGAAGTAACCGCATCCATACGACTCAAGCTAAATCCACCGCGCACTAGCACCCCCCAAACTTAACTCGAGACAAGAGTCACGAATTAAGTTTGCAACAAATGGTGGAACATGTCAACTTGAATCCATGAAGCATTTCTCTTTTCTTCAATATGCATTTTTCTCCATGAGCACAATCAATCTACAAGGCCAAAATACAAAACAACAAAAGCAAAGCAATAAAGATAGTGATGGGGTGCCTCCCATCGAGCGCTAAGTTTAACGTCTTCAAGCTAGACGAATGTTTAGCTCATCTTTCACATAAAGTATCCACAAAGAGGGTCTCCCTTTGTGATGGATCCACATAGTGCTTCACACGATGACCATTGACCAAGAACTCTCCCCCGTTCTCATCTATAACCTTTAGAGCTCCCCCATCAAGTACTTCCTTTACCACATAAGGTCCTCTCCATTTGGACTTCAACTTGCCCGGGAAAAGTCTTAGTCGAGAATTGAATACCAACACCTTCTCACCCTTTTCAAAGCTCTTCTTCCTCAAACGAGCATCATGCCACCTCTTGGTTTTCTCCTTAAAAATTCTTGAATTTTCATAAGCATTTTCTCTAAATTCCTCAAGCTCATTCAATTGTAAGAATCTTACCTTCTTCGAAGCTTTCATGTCAAAATTCAACTTCTTAATGGCCCAATAAGCTTTATGCTCTAACTCCACCGGAAGATGGCAAGACTTACCATAGACAATTTGAAAAGGAGACATACCAAGAGTGGTCTTGAATGCGGTTCGAAAGGCCCACAATGCATCATCAAGTTTATTTGACCAATCCTTTCTACTCACACTCACTGTTTTCTCCAAGACTTGTTTGATTTGTCGATTAGAAATTTCAGCTTGACCATTCGTTTGAGGGTGATACGGAGTAGACACTCGATGCTTCACTCCATAAGTCTTGAGAATGTTCTCCATGAGCTTATTTATGAAGTGACTACCCCCATCACTTACCAACACTCTAGGTACTCCAAATCTTGTGAAGATATGCTTCTTTAGAAACCCCATGACCACTCTAGCATCACTTGTTCTTGAAGGTATGGCCTCAACCCATTTCGATATATAGTCGACCGCCAATAAGATGTATAGGAATCCATTAGATTGAGGAAATGGTCCCATGAAATCGATGCCCCACACATCAAATATCTCCACTTCTTGAAAGCTCTTAAGGGGCATCTCATCCCACTTGGAGATTCCTCCCATCCTTTGACATCGATCACAACCCTCTACAAATTTCTTACAACTCTTGAACAAAAATGGCCAATACAACCCCGATTGTAAGACTTTTGCAGCGGTCTTTTGAGCTCCAAAATGGCCTCCACTAGGTGAAGAGTGGCAAAACTCCAACACACTATTCTATTCTTCCTCGGGCACACATCTTCGCACAAGAGAATCATTGCACATCTTGTACAAGAATGGATCATCCCACAAGTAACTTTTAACATCATGAAAGAACTTCTTGGATTGATACTTATTAAGCTCATAAGGTCTCCTTCCACTAGCCAAGTAATTCACATAGTCCGCATACCACGGACTTCCTTCTTCCTCCACTAAAGCCTCAATTTGATAGCAATCACACTCCAAGATTTCTTCATCGGGAAAAACCTCTTTGATTAACTCATAAGTACCTTCACAATGCTCCCTCGACTCTAACCTTGAAAGATGGTCGGCTATCACATTCTCCGTGCCCTTCTTATCTCTCACTTCAATATCAAATTCTTGAAGAAGTAGTACCCATCTTATCACCCTTGGCTTTGCATCCTTCTTTGCCATGAGATACTTGATAGCGGCATGGTCGGTGTATACAATAGTTTTCGTTCCTACCAAATAAGGACGAAACTTATCAAATGCGTATACTACCGCCAAGAACTCTTTTTCAGTAGTAGTGTAGTTCCTTTGAGCCGCATCAAATGTCTTGCTTGCATAGTAAATAGCTCGGAATTTTTTCTCTCTTAGTTGCCCCAAAACCACTCCAAGAGCTACGTCACTTGCATCACACATCAATATAAATGGCTCCTTCCAATCGGGGGTGATCAAGATGGGTGATGAAATCAAAGCTTCCTTTAGTACCTGAAAAGCATTTAAACAATTATCATCAAACTTAAATGACACATCTTTTTCAAGGAGATGAGATAGAGGTTTAGAAAATGAAGAAAAATCCTTGATGAATCTACGATAGAACCCGGCATGACCAAGGAACGATCGTACTCCCTTCTCATTTGTTGGTGGTGGAAGCTTCTCTATAGCAACAACTTTGGCTCGGTCAACTTGCAATCCCTTTGAAGAGATGTGATGTCCAAGTACAATGCCATCATTTACCATGAAATGGCACTTCTCCCAATTCAACACTAAATTAGTGTCTTGACATCGCTTCAAAACAATAGCAAGGTTAGACAAACAATTATCAAAAGAAGAACCAAACACCGAGAAGTCATCCATGAAAACTTCCATTATATTCTCAATTAATCCTTCAAAGATTGCCATCATACACCTTTGAAAGGTGGCCGGTGCATTGCAAAGTTCAAATGGCAATCTTCGAAAAGCAAATATTCCATAAGGACAAGTGAAAGCGGTCTTTTCTTGGTCTTCGGGTGCTATGAGAATTTGGTTATACCCGGAATATCCATCAAGAAAGCAATAAAACTCATATCCGGCTAACCTATCCAACATTTGATCCAAGAAAGGTAAGGGGAAGTGATCTTTACGTGTGTTTTCATTAAACTTTCTATAATCAACACACACACGCCATCCCGTCACCGTCCTAGTGGCTATGGTCTCATCTTTATCGGTCTTCACTATAGTCATACCCCCTTTTTTAGATACTACATGCAACGGGCTCACATAGGGGCTATCACTAATAGGAAAAATCATATCGGAGTCTAACCACTTAAGAACCTCTTTCTTTACCACTTCTTGCATGATAGGATTAAGTCTTCTTTGGTTTTGAACACAAGCTTTCCCTTCATCCTCAAGTCTTATCTTATGCATGCAAATTGTTGGACTAATTCCCTTCAAATCATCAATACACCAACCAATAGCCGACTTATGCTCTTTAAGGACATTTAGCAATTTATCAAGTTGACTAGAAGTTAGAGATGATGATACAATTACCGGATAAGTCTCATTTTCACCAAGGTAGGCATAAGTAAGATGATCGGGTAGAGGCTTCAACTCCACCTTCTTTTCCTTTTTCTCTTCTTGCTCGAGTGAATCTCTAAGTGTTAAGAACTTTTCATTTCCTCTTGAGATGGCGGCTGCAACCTCTTGAGCTTCACTACAATCACCTAGATCAAGCAAACAATTAATCAATTCTTCATTTAAATCAAGAGAAGTAGTAGAAATATTAGAAAGAGATAGAGAATTGCTCAAGCATAGTTCAAGTGGATCCTTGGTTACAATGGAAGGCCAACTCTCCTCGACACTTCCCTTTACAACATCCACACTTTTACATTCTTCATCATTCATTGGATATTGCATGGCCTTGTGTAGAGAGAATACCACTTCCTCATCATTAACCCTCAACTTCAATTCTCCTTTGTAGACATCAATAAGAGCTCTCCCGGTAGCAAGAAACGGTCTCCCAAAAATCAATGGCACATTTTCATCCTCCTCCATATCTAGAACAACAAAATCCACCGGAAAGACGAACTTATCAACTTTTACCAACACATCTTCAACTACTCCTTTTGGATGTGTCATAGATCGATCCGCCAATTGAAGTGTGATGGATGTTGGCTTTACTTCACCTAATCCAAGCTTCTTGAATATGGAGAGAGGCATTAGATTAATGCTTGCACCGAGGTCACAAAGAGCCTTGTTCTTCTTGTTCTTTCCAATTTCACATGGTATAATGAAACTACCCGGATCCTTCAATTTTTGTGGAAGTTTCCGTTGTAGAATGACACTACACTCTTCGGTTAGATTAACCGTTTCATTGTCCACAAGACTTCTTTTCTTTCCCATGATGTCCTTTAAGAAACGAGCATAATGAGGCATTTGATCCAAAGCATCGGCGAAAGGGATATTGATTTGAATCTTCTTGAAGATTTCAAGAAACTTTTTGAACCTCTCATCCAAACCCTTCTTCAAGAACCTTTGAGGAAAAGGAACCGGTACTTGAGTCTTGGGTATTCCCCAACTATCTCTTTCAACTTCAACTTCCTTTTCCCTTAACTCCTTTGCCTTTTTCCACTTTGGAATTCTCTCTATTTTCTCTTCATCTTTCTTTTGCTCAACAATTTCTTTTTTCTTGCTTACTTCCTCCATTTCAATCTCTTCTTGCACCAACCCTTCTTCCACCTTGCTTTCCACTTCCCTTTCAATGACAATACTATCTTCTTTAGGCATAGGAGGTTCCTCATACTCTTTTCCACTTCTAAGAGTGATAGCTTTGCAATCTTCTTTAGGATTAGTTACCGTGGTAGATGGAAACTTTCCTTGTTGGTGTTGAGATCCCACGGAAGAAGCAATTTGACCCATTTGATACTCAAAAGCTCTCATCCTATTGTCGGATTTCTTTTCATTTTCCTCCAATCTAGCCTCCATCTTTGCATCTCTTTTTTCCATGTAAGCCCTTGTGTCTTTCATGAATGCCATCAATGTCTCTTCTAATGATGCTTTCCCCTCTCCATTAGGCGGCTTAGCACTCGGATCGAATCCCGGAGGATATGACATGGCGGCTTGTGGATTAGAGTAAGAAAGATTTTCATGCTTCCTCGGAGCTTGATAATTTCCACTTGATTGATTGAAATTGCTTCCCCGAGCTTGCCCTTGATATCCTCCTTGATAATTACCTTGGTTAGAAGGATAGTTACCTTGAAAATTCCCTTGACGTTGAAAATTTCCTTGGTAATTTCTCCTATCTAAATAGGCAACATCCTCTACACTTTGCATAACATTGCTCTCTTCATTCACCATAGAACTTGTGCTTCCCCCTTGACTTACTCCTTGAGTGATCAAATTCAATTGCTTAGTTAAAGCTTGAATGCTCTCATTGAATTCTTTCATTCCCTCACTTTGGAACATATCACTCTTCACTTTGTTCACACTCTCCACTTGAGCTACTTTTCCAAAGGCATAACCTCCCATTACTCGCTCGGAAGGCCATTGATAAGCATTCATTGCAATGTCTTCAAAAATATCCATGGCTTTCATAGCATCCACTCCAAATATAGACCCTCCGGATGAGGCATCTACATGCATCCGATTTTGTTGATTCAACCCTTGATAGAAGAAAGCCACTTGTTGATTCTCATGAAAATCATGTTGAGGACACTTTCGGAGCATCTCTTTGTAGCGTTCCCATGCTTCATAAAAATTTTCATCCGGAAGTTGCCTAAATTGAGTGATAAGGCTTTTCAATTGGAGCGTCTTTGAAGGAGGAAAGTACTTGTTTAGGAACCTTTGCTCAAGATCTTCCCATGTATTACAACTTCCCAAAGGAATTGTATTGTACCATGCTTTAGCCTTGTTTCTTAAAGAGAAAGAGAACAACCTCATTCGAATAGCATCCTCCGACACTCCCTTCATCTTGACGGTATTTGCAACCTCCAAGAAAGTAGATAGATGAGTGTTCGGGTCTTCAAGAGGACCTCCCCCAAACTGATTTGCTTTAACCATGTTGATCAATCCGGTCTTGATTTCATAATCATTGGCTTGAACCGGAGGAACCATATTGTGTACGGCTCTCGGTTGGAAGTAATCCCGAATTGCTCTAGGCCTTGGCAACTCTTGTTGTTGAAATATCCTTTGAGCTTCTTGATTGGCAAGCAATTGCATATACTCTTGATTTTGAGCAAAGACATTCCTCATTATCTCCGCTTGATTCTCTTGCACTCCTTCTTGTACCCCCCTTTGATCTTGTAAAGGATCTTGGGGTGGGTCATAATTAACATTGTCTCCCCGTTGATTCTCCATATTTTTTTCTTTTCTAGCTTTACGCCTCTCTCGCTTCCTTTGTCGTGCGGTCCTTTCAATCTCCAAATTCAAAGGAATGATCGATTGATTTCCCTTTGATCTTGTGATCATAAAACACCTACGAAAAGGCCAAGAGTGAGACCACAAACACAAATAATAAATAAAAGAAAATAAAAAGAATCCTTATCAAGAACAACTAAAACAATAACACAGTACTCGACTAGTCCGTCAAACTCCCCTTTGGCAACGGCGCCATTTTCTTGTTTGCCTATTTTTATAGCACTCACGAGCAAGAATACTCGATCATTGTAGTAGTATATCCCAAGAAAAATTATCAATCCATAAAGGAGTTATGTTCGGACTAGCAAAATACGTGAGCTCATGTTCATTGTTGTTTTTGTAAAGATGATCGGGGGTTTTGAGATTGGATAACAATTAAAACAAGAAGCAAGTAAATAAGATAGCAAATAAGATAAATGACAAGTAAAGAAAATGGGTGCTAAAGTTCAAGTATGGAAAAACATGGGATTAGAAACATCCAAGCACACTCAATTCATATTATCATGCAAACGGAATTCAACTCAATTGATGTAGACTAAGGGTGATCACGATTGTATCCTAAGCTCCCTTTCGGGTTACAAAGGTTGTTGATCCATTTTAGACTCCCAAAAGCACTTAAGATCAAAGCCCAACATTAACCCCTTCCATCTAGGTACTAGTTAGATTAAACTCTCCCTTTTTGTGTACTAAGGCCAACGAATGGATTGGTTCCCCTCATTGAATTCAAATATCCTTTCGGTCAAACCCAAACTCAATGTCTAATCATGCCTTCCTAATACTATAGAGGGTCGTTTCCGTCTCACTCCAAGCAATACATACATGAACATCATAATAGCATTTAATTACCACAAATAATCCATTGATCAACAATCCATTAAACCAATAAACATTCATGAATAACAAACCATGCCATCACAATATTAAGACAATTAAACTCCATGAATAGAAATCAACATCAATTAAATCAAAAACTAATTTAATCCACATGATAATATAAATCTAATATGCTCTTCGTATTCCTAATCCCACTAGAGGGATTAGCCTAACATGATAAAAGTAACAAAACAATTAAATGATTCATTACAATTATCCATAGTCTAAGATCTAAAGAAATACAAAATGAATGGATTCTTCCCTATCAATTTCTTGAAGAGAATCTTCTATTCTTCTTGATCTCCACCTCTAGCTCTTGATTCCTTGAGATCTCTCACACCCAATGGAAGGGATGAAGTTTTGATGGAGAATTAATGGAGATGATGAAGATGGATCAAAATGAATGAAGGTGGATGAAGATGATGGTGGAAAATGGAAGAAATGGTGTGTGAGGTGTGTGTAAATGATAGGATTTCGGATTCCTTTTCCAATTGTTGAATAAAGGGGTATTTATACCCCTATGGAGGCTTCTAGAAGGATCTGGAAATTTCTGCAGGAAAATACCCGGCACGAGTCGTGCTCTGCAACACGGCCACGAGGTGGCCGTGTTGTGTCTTCTGATGCTCCCGCACGGCCTCGCCTTACAGGGCCGTGTTGCGCAACACGGCTCGTGTGCTGTAACACGAGTCGTGTGTTGTAACACGGGCACAGGTGTAGTCGTGTTGGCTCTTCTGATGTCGCCACACGGCCACCTTCTTACAGGGCCGTGTTGGCAACACGGCTCGTGCTCCCGACTCGACTCGTGCGACTGGACACGATCGGAAGTTGCCCGTGTTGAATGACTAGATGTCGCCACACGGCCAACTCTTACAGGGCCGTGTTGGCTACACGGCCCGTGTTGGTGCTGGCTCCTGCATTTCTTCACTATTTTGGCTCGTTCTCCCTCGTTTCAACTCCGAATTGAGATCCGCTTTTTCCTACACCTTCCTTATCATGTTTAGCATCCAATAAAAAGTGAAAATCTTACGTTTAAGTTCATTTACACACATTTCAATAAAAATACAAAACACAACCAAATAACATATAAAATACGGATAAAATAATACGAAAATACATATAAAAAGACACTAAAATATAGGTGAAAATAGCTCTAATCATCTACACGGATCACGCGGCTATAAAATACCTCATGAGTAAAAAAGATGCTAAACCTCGTTTAATTCGTTGGGTGTTGCTTTTGCAGGAATTTGATGTGGTCATCAAGGATAAAAAGGGCGTGGAGAATGTGATTTCGGACCATTTGTCTAGGTTAGAAAATGGAGGTGCAAATGAAGATTTGAAGCCCATTGGGGATGAGTTCCCGGATGAGGACATTTTACTACTAGAGGTCAAGCAAGTGAATACTCGCATGGTGAATGTGCCGCCTTGGTACGCCGATTACGTCAATTTCTTTGTGTGTGGAATCAAGCCCACGTTGCTTAATGAGTACAAAGAAAAGAGGTTTCATGTTGAAGTTAAGAAGTATTTTTGGGATGAGCCGTATTTGTTTAAAATTTGCAATGATGGAGTAATAAGGAGATGTGTAGCTGAAGAAGAAGTTATGGGGATTCTTGAACTTTGTCACTCGTCTTTGTGTGGAGGTCACTTTGCTCATCAAAAGACGGGGGCTAAGGTTTTACAATCGGACTTCTATTGGCCAACATTATTTAAGGATGCAAAGAAGTTTGTTGCAAAGTGTGATAGATGCCAAAGGATAGGGGGAATAGGCAAGAGAGATGAAATGCCCATGACCTTAAGGATTGATGTAGAAATTTTTGATGTATGGGGGATTGATTTTATGGGACCATTTCCATCGTCTAAAGGATATGTGTACATCTTGCTAGCTGTGGATTATGTGTCCAAGTGGGTGGAGGCAATCCCCACGAAGACGAATGATGCTTTGATTGTGCAAAGGTTTTTGAAAAAGAACATTTTTTCTAGGTTTGGAGTTCCACGGGCTTTAGTGAGTGATGGAGGATCACACTTTGTAAACAAGTTGATGGAGAGTTTGTTGAAAAGATATGGAGTGAAACATCGAGTGGCTACACCTTACCACCCTCAAGCAAATGGTTTGGCGGAGGTCTCAAACCGCCAAATCAAGTTAGTTTTGGAGAAGATCATCAATGGAGGGATGAAGGATTGGTCGGACAAGCTTGACGACGCTTTATGGGCTTATCGGACGGCTTTTAAGACCATTCTTGGTGTCTCACCGTATCAATTGATCTATGGTAAAGCTTGTCATCTCCCCGTGGAGCTTGAACACCGTGCATTATGGGCTATCAAACGTCTTAATATGGATGAGGGGGAAAGTGGTCAAGCAAGGTTGTTGAAGTTAGTTGAGTTGGAGGAGTTTAGAGGAAGAGCATTTGAAAACTCAATTATCCATAAGGAAAATATGAAGAGATGGCATGATGCTAAGGTCAAGGAGAAGACGTTTGCTCTCGGGGATAAAGTGCTTGTATTCAATTCGAGGCTCAAGTTGTTTCCCGGAAAGCTTAAATCAAAATGGATGGGACCCTATGAAGTGCTTGAAGTGTTGAATGGACATACATTGAGGCTAAAGGGTCTAAATAATGAATTTGTGGTAAATGGTCATAGAGTGAAGCATTACCTATCTCCTTCTCAAAAGGAGAGGGTGTATGTGGTTACTCTCTCTTCTTAAACTTCTTTTGAGTATTGGTTTAGTGTAGATTTTTTGTTTTTTTAGTTTTCTTGAAGATTTGGTATGAAGGTGGTTAAGTTCATGAGAAATGCATAAGAGAAAGGACACGGATACTAAAGGTGGAATGATGATTGTATGCCTCACCACTCTTTACAAACTTAAATTTTAACACTTGTGTTAATTTAAGTTTGGGGGGAGGTTGCGTGGTGGTCACACTTGATCAATTGGAGCTTAAAGTAGGCATAAGAGGTGGAGAAGTTCATGAAGAGCATTGAGAAAACGAATAAGGTATGTCTCACCACTTTTGCAGACTTAATTCGTAACTTGTTTCGATTTAAGTTTGGGGGGAGAGTGCATGGTGTGATCTATACTTTGTTCAATTGATTGTGTTATCTTGTGTATATATATCACCGTTGCAAAATGGTCATTTTTGAAAAATTTTGAATATGTTTCTCATGAGTTAGGATAGTTTTGGTGTGTTTGGTGGTGTTTTGAGTACATTTCAATCCATTCTTGATTATGAGTGTAGCATGGATAACATTGAGTAGTGTTTAAGCATGAATAGGGTATGTGAAGAGTGAAAAACAGGGCAAGGATGGAGTGAAGCAAGAAAAATGAAGAACAGGGCAAACTGCTACACGGGCCGTGCGCCGTGCACGGCCCTGTAGCAGTTGGCCGTGTAGCGGGATCAGAACATGCTACACGGCCAGGATGATGGCCGAGTTACGGAGCTCGAGCCGTGCAGGAGAAACGGTACACGGGCCGTGTTCCGCACACGACCCTGTAGCAGGTGGCCGTGTAATGGGATCAGAACACGCTGCACGGCCTAACTTGAGGCCGTGCTGCGTAACACGAGCCGTGCAGGGCTTGTTCCAGTTTTTTTTTAAAGGGCTGCTCCGTACACATTCCATACGCACCCCTTCACCCAATTCACACGATTCAAGCACACGAAACTCCACCAAGGTTAGTGTTGAAAGAGTGTGAGTAGAGATTGTAAGTGTTCACACCAAATTCACATCTCCACATCCAATTAGTGAAAGGTATGAAATTCTTGAACCCTAACTTGAACATTTTGATATGAATTGATTGAATTGATATATGGGTTTTATTCTTATGATGTTTTCATGCTTGATTGATGATATTCACGCATGTGTGTCATTATGAATTGTTGAATTTTTTTTTGAAAAAGTTGAAATAGGGTTCATGAGGAATAATTTGGGAATTGTGTGAGAATTATGAGTGTGAATAATTGTGTTGTGCCAATTGATGAATTACATGAGTATGATGTTTATTTGTAAGAGATTAACTTTAGATATTGAGGATTTGGGCATGAGGATATGCAAATTGCATGTTGAGAGGATGTTTAAATTTTGTGCATGCCAAGTGTTCGATGAAATGTCTAAGAGAGGAATTCGTTGGAAATTGATGGTGAAATGTGAATAGCATTTTAAGATGATTGAAGTGAGGATTCATATGTGTGATCATGAGTAGAAATTGGTTATAATTGTTGATAGTTGTGATGAATGGTGATAAGTTGTTAAGTGTGAATATATTTGATAATTTGTATATTGTTTTTATATTGTAGATGGCTGAGAGGAGAGTTCGCCTTAGGACCAAGGATTTCATTGTGATAACCGACCCTGAGGAGTTATCTAACTTGGATGCCCAGTTGGTTATTGAAGGAATTCATCCACAAGAATTTGGAGTTGAGTTCGAGGATTCTAACTCCGAAGATCAAGGCTACTCGTTTCCAAGACACGGAGACGATGAGGGGACTAGGTATAGAGGAAGATCTGAGGAAGTTATTTCGCTTCTCTCAGATGGAAGCTTTCTTCGATAAGAGGCCGCCAACCTACTATCATCTCACTGCGGAATTTATGAGCACTTTACAAGTGAAGAAAGATAGGAATGGGTATCCACTGTGGGTGACTTTTCAGCTAGATAATGTGTTGAGGGAAAAGGTTCCATTGGCATTTTTGAATGAGTGTTTTGGGTGCCCGCCATGCGAATTCCATCGGAGCTTTTATGCCGGAGGAACGTTCAACCAACAGGAATGGTGGTCAAGCCTTGTGAATGATGGAACTGAGAGAGCAGGGTACATCCCTAGTGCTTCAAAGGGGACGGCCATCCGGAATCCTGTAATGAGGTACTTAGAGAAGATCGTCTCCAACACTATATTGGGAAGGTTTGAAGGAGGCTCAGTTGGAGAAAAGCAGCTCTACATCATGTATTGTATGTATAAAGAGTTACCGCTTAATGTTGCAGCACATTTTGTGCAACATGCGGAGAGAGTTGCAAAGAGGCAGAGTTCTCAAGGGTTGATGCTAGGAGGGATGATTACAATGATAGCTCAAGGAATGGGAGTTAACTTCGCAGGGATGGAGAATCGTATGGTTAGTGAAGGGTTGAATTACTCACAGCTGATGAGGATGGAATTTTTGACCATGGTAGGAAATCAATACTGTTTAAGGCAGGAGAAGGGAGCTCCATTTCCGTTGCCAATGCCGGAGCTCACTACAGTTTATACAAGGAGAAGGCTTGCAAATTTGGCTATGGGAAGTGTGAACCATTCCAGAGTTGTCAAGGCATTTTATAGAAGAAACAGAGATGAAATTGAACAGGTTCTGAGGCAGGTTAAAGTTGAAGAAAATGAAGAGCTAGCCAATTTGAGGGCCGAGCAAGTGCCCATGGAGGGTGATGAGCAAGGAGAGCAACCGAAGCAGATTGAGTTTGAGGAGCAAGGCCCTGATCCACCACTGTTTGAGGAAGAAGGAGCACCGCCACCAGTCGCACCAGGCCAAGGAGATGAAAGGTGGAACTATATGATGGATGAGGTACGTGACATGAGGCATGTGCAGCAGACATATGGGACTCAGATCAGGGAGATTCGCGAAGTCCAGCAAGAGCATGGAAGACACATTGAAGAGTTGAGAGCTGGACAACGAAGGAGGGAGTACTATGAAGAACAATCAAGGGCGCACTCCAACAACATGGAGGAGATGTTGACCATGATGTTCAACTTCCAGTTTCCTGCGAACCCTCGAGCCTACATTCCATGGAACACCTATCGTCCACCTCCTCCGCCTCCGGAACAATGAGGGAGTATTTTGAGTGCTTGGCACTTTTGTCCATTCATCTAGCTATTATTTAGAATTTTGGTATTATTGCTTAGACATTTGATTTGATTTGTTAGGATTTGATTGGATTGTACTTAAATTGTTGGTTTTTGGGAGGTTTTACTTCGGGATTTTATTTTCAGTTTTATGCGATTTTCAGTTTTTTTTGTTTTTTCGTTGTTTGGATGCGATGGGAGATTGATCTTTATCGTTATGGGTTTGAGTTGATGTGCTTTATTTTCTTTTGATGGATGATTTGATTTATGCATGTTATATGTTTGTATTGTTTGTTGATCCCTTGATTAGTAGGTGATGTTTGTTGTTATTTTAATTCTTGTATAGGTGTGGTTTTGGTGGTATGTTTTGGGAAAGAGTTGAGTGATGTTTTTGAGTATGAGCTATGATGCATTGTTTGTGATAGGTGATGGCAAGCAAGTTAATGGTTTCTACTTGTTAAAATTGTGACATGGATTACATAATTTGTTCAATTTTGAGAAGAATGAAGGTTAATTGAGTTTCTTTTGGTCCAAGCAAAAGCTTGTGAGAGTTGAGCCTCAACCGTGCCTCCATGGTTAATTATTGAAGAGAGGACCGGTTGAACTTAGACAAACTAGAACTTGCTCTTGGACTATAGGAACGAAGCCCGAATGGTTGAAATTTGTGACATGATCTTAGGCCATCCTTGTTAAGTAAAGTCATAGCCATAAAATTTCCTTACCTCAAACATTATCCCTAGTAAGCCACTTTGAACTTTTAAGCCTATCTCTTGTGATATAAGCACATTACAAGCCTTGAAAACCCATTTAAACCTTATATATATAACCTATGTGTGGGTAATTGAGGATGATGATGGTTTACAAAAGGGAAGATGTGGAAAAATGTGCAAATGTATATGGAAAGAAAGGTGAGTCAAGAAAAAGGATGAAAGAGCTCAAGATAAAAGCAAGTGCAACTTCAACAAAAGTGAAAAAGGAGCAAAATAGAAAAATATGCTCAAGGAATACAAAAGTCAAAGACAAGAAGTATGCCATTCAAAAAGAAGCTCAAGAAATCCAAGGAATGATGATGCTTAGTGCTTGTGATTAAAGTAGAAAAGAAAGGAAGCATGAAAGTGAGGACGTTGAAGAAAGGAATCATCTCTTCGATCAACCACACTTGAAAAGTCACTATTATCCAAAGTTTCCTACCTTACCAAAGAGCCTAAACATTACATCCAAAGATAAAGACCTTTTTGATCACTTATTGAAACTAAGGTGGCTTGTGAACATAGTCCATGAGCAAGCCTATGGTGAGTCGATTTTAACCGGTTGATGAGTGTTGATCAAAACCTTACTTCAAAGAGTGTTGAGTGAATTTGATATCCTATGAAAGGCTTGGATTGAAAGGGATCTGATTACTCTTTTGTCATGCTTGAGATTGAACTCGTTAATCTTTCATGTTATAAGTTTGATTATGTAGGGATACTTAACTTGATTTTGAAATCCTTATTACTTGTGATATATTGTGGTTTATGTTCGTTAGATGTTCTCTAGGTGAAAATTTCTCCTCTTGTTTATCATTTTTAGTTGTTCGAGGACAAACAACACTTTAAGTTTGGGGGGTTGATTGTCGTCATTTTCACCTAGGTTTTAGTGTCTTTATGTGTGTATTTTTGGATGTTTTTATCCGTATTTGTGTTAATTTTGGTGGAGTTATTGTTGTTTTGAGGAAAGTGGTACGAACTTATAGAATTGTGTAAATGAGCTTGAATATATGTAAAACAGGTCATGGAATGGACAAAAACGGAGTCGGGAGCGAAAGGGAGACGAAGAAAAGGCCAGGCAACTGCACGGGCCGTGCGCGGAACACGGCCCTGTAGCAGCTGGCCGTGTAATGTCATCAGAATACGCTGCTCGCCCAGGGATTTGGCCGTGCGATGGTGCACGGGCCGTGCGCTGCTGCACGCCCCGTGTGCGGAGCTCGGCCCTGTAAGAAGAAGCCGTGTATTGTCGTCAGAAAGTGCTGCACGGCCATGATCAAGGCCGTGTATTGCAGCTCGAGCCGTGTCCGGAAGCACGCACAAAACGCCGAAGTAGGTGTGCCCTACACGGGCCGTGTACTGCAGCACGGGCCGTATAGGTGCAAAATCCTGTGTAATTTTCAGAATGTTCCGGAAGCTTCTAGAAGGTCCATAAGTGATATAAAACCATGATTTGTGCGAAATTAGAGAGAGAGATTCACATTATATTAGATTGAGAGCAGTTACACACAATCCACACCACATTTCCTCACACACTAGATCTACAATCCATCTACACCATCTAAATCCATCAATTCACCTTGATCTTCATAAATCCATCCATACATCCATCCATTCCATCATCTAAAAAGAGAAAATCAGATTTGTTTGAAGAATTTAGCATGATCAAGGAAGAAGGAGTCTACCTTCAAGGGGAAGCTCAATCTCTTTTATTTTGCTACTTTCTTCATTATATTGCTCATATGGAGCTTGTATTGGATTGTAGCCAATTGGCAATGAATATTTGTGGCTAGTCCTCAAGTGAGGCTAGCAATATGATTGGTTAGGAAATATGTAGATTTTTGCACTATTAAAGCTTGATGAATTGATTGTTATGATTACTTTCTATCATGAATGCTTATTCTCATTTGATGCATGATGTGTGTGGTTAAATTCTCTATGCATAGTGTTAGGATGGCCATTCCAATATTATGTGTGGTGGTTTAATTGAATCATTGATTGTATTAGGTGACTTGGTTAGTATGAGGGGAGGAAAGCCATTCCCTCCAAGTGCTTAGAACCTCATGATAGAACATTAGTGATGAACTAGTGAGGGGAACCAACTTATGATCATAGTACCCATGAGGGAATTGAGAGTAAGACAATCTTAGGAGATTTAAACTTGTAAAAGAGTTGAGAACCTAATCACCTTGGCCATAGGGGTTAGGGGTACAATTGTGATTGCCCTTAGTTTCATAACTTGAAAGTCATCAATGCTTGAGTAAGTGTGAAGTCTACATAAGACCTTGACCATGATGTTGCTAGCCTTGCTCTCTTTTTAGATACACTTCATCCATTCCATCTCATCTTGCTACTTGATTTGATTGATGTTTGTTATAATTAGTTGCTTGTCTAGTTCATTAGTTAATTGATAGAGTAATCATAGTTCTTAAATCAAAACCTTATCTCGATAATCCTTACAAAACATAAATCAATGGAAAATCCGGATACAACTTGAGTTTACCTTTTCCCTTGGGACGACAATACTATAAATTTTGCACTTGGTCACGCGTATACAACAGCGATAGAGTACACTTACTCTTGACATTTCACTAAAAATGCGGCTAAGTTCAAGGAACTAATGAAAGAGGGACCAATCCAAGAGGAGTTGGAAGAGGCAAACTATGCCATGGGTCAAAGTATTCAAGGGGCTAGGCATCAAGATTAAGGAAACCGGAACTACCAAGGGAACTATCGAGGAAACTTTAATAATCGTGGTCCCCCGGGTGGTTATCAACAGCCGAGGAGGCCGGTGTTCTCATGGAGCAATCCGAATAATGCGATTCAACCTCCGATGGGTGTTGATCCGGGTGCTAAGGTAGAGCAGAGGAAGTAAGATCGAAGAAGAGGTAAGACAGGCCTTCGAATGTGGACACAATGACTAGGAAGCTGAGGCTACAAGATCGTTTACCCGAGAACTTCAAAATTCAAATGCAAAACTGGGATGAGATTAAAGAAAAATAGGAATAAGTCTCGGATAAGATAGCTCGTACTCGATACCAAGATGATGAGGCAATGAGGATAATGAGAATTGGGAATGACATTTTCTGGATGTTTGATCAAGTGGGTATCCGGAGGTTTATGGAGTTAAAGAAGCCGACGTATTTCCATGTTACAGCGGAAGTAGTTTGCTCATTTGAGATGGTGAAGGACCCGCTTGGGTACCCGTATCAGTGTACGTTTCAGCTTGGTGGAGTGAGTAGGAGATGGACGTTTGAGGATTTTAATGAGCTGTTTGAGACGCCTTTGGGAATCTCTCATTTGGAGAATGGTGCGTTCAACGCTAATAGGTTTTGGAGAGAGATCACAGGGGAGATTGGAGATTATAAGATTAGGCAGGCTCGTGCTTCTTTGATAAAGAATCCAGTTTTGAGGTACATGGATCGTGTTTTGAGCAACACGTTGTTCGCCCGCTCAGAGGGGAGTGTTGTGTCTAGAGGAGAGCTTTTCGCCTTGTGGTGTATGCTAAATGGGGTGCAGTTCAATGTTGGAGCGCATTTCATTGCACAACTACATCGATTCAGGACCATTGGGTTTCAAAAGGTGAATATTGGAGGGTTACTGACGATTGTGGCTGAGCATTATAACTTGGATTTCACTGGCATCACACCGGTTAGAGGAGAGCCCGATTTGGTGATGTTTACATGCATGAAGGGAGGATTTGCCCATTTCAAAGATGGAGATTGGTTCTTCACGAGGGGACTCAAGCCTTTCGATTTTATGTTCCCCTTCGATGTGAGTAACTTGACTACTATCCGGGTGGCGAGGAACAAGTTGATGGATTCTCTCGGACACAACGCCTTATCCGTGACAGTGAAGTCGGGTGGTAATTGGAGGACTGTATCACAGATGTGTGCGGATGGTAGGATGGCGGAGTTACAGGAGATTGTTGATCGAGGAGAGTTTCGTCCACCATAGCAGCCCGAGGAGGAAGAGCAGCCCGAGGAGGAGCAGCAGGATGAAGAGATGCCAATGCAGCACGACGCACCTCAGCATGAGCCAGCACCGCGTCAGCAGCGGGCTGTCCCGAATGATACACGGGAGCAGCTTCGCCTTATTAATGAGCAGCTGGTCGTGATCGTTGCTAGCCAGCAGGAGACAAATCGACAGCTCGCACTCGCCAACGCCAACTATGCTACGCTGAATGAGAGGTATACTGCTTTGAATGAAAAAGTTGGTAGGTTGGGTGATCGAGTGGACTACTTGGATAGACACATCGGTGATCTACACCGGATTGTGGAGCGGAGGCTTGATGATGAGGATGATGATGATGAGGATGATGATGCTCCGGAGGAGTAGTTTGGTTCAGGTTTTCTTTGGTTTCCTCCGATTCATCTTGATTCTATTATTTTTCTTTTGGGGTGTGATTCATGCGTGAGTGGAATGTATAAGTGATATCGATTGATAGATGCTTGTATGATTGATTGGGTATAAGCTTGTTGATTTTGTGCATTCATATATTCATGTGTTAATTTCTATTGATGAAAGGCACGTATAATTTGATAAGTATGTTGAGTTTGTGTGGAATTGATCTTAATTATGTGCTATGAGGAGTACTAGGATTACCTATGTGAGGATTTGAGCTTTCTAGTCATGTTTGATCATGATTATTTTATTCTTGAGAGGATCATTCATATGAACGTATTCTAGAACTTGGCTTGGAGTCTTGTGTGAGACTTATGATTGATAAATTGCTAGGACATGATCTTAGGCCATTATTTTGTGATTAAGCTACTTAGCCAAATTTTATACTTCCTAATGATCTTATTAACCCTTGGATGCCTTGTTGAGCCGTTAAAGCTTTTTCTTGGGTAGCCAAAGTGAATAACCTTATAAACCTTTATTTGAGCTTGATTAACCTATTCATTGGTAGAGAGAGCTGAGTTGAGTAAGTGTTGCAAGAAGAAAGAGGAAGATAGAATATGGTTGGATGAAAAGAATATGGTTAAATCTTGTTTAGGGGTAGTGCCTGAAACTGGTACCCCAATAGATTTTTATACTTAGTGCATGAAGCTTAGCAGCTGATGGCCTATACAAGAGAAGAAGGGTAGTGCCTAAAACTGGTACCCGAATTGTCTAAAGAGATGATGTTGATACACAAAAAATAAGGAAAATTCATGAAAAGAAGAGGAGAAATTGGAGGAGATATTGCAGCAAGAAGTAGAAATCAAGAACCTCCAAGGTAACTCTCTACTAGTGTCTTAAGTCACTTTACCTAAATTTTCCTATCTTTTTCCAAAGAGCCAACATTATAACCCAAAAACAAGTCCTTTGTGATCCTAGTGAAGAGTTTATTATAAGTTGATTTTTGAGACCTTTGCCAAGCTTATGGTTACGCGCGAATATGGATTGATATGAGTGTTTATATTAACCTATATAGTGCCTCACGCACTTGAGTGAAAGAGAATAAATACTTATCTTGTGAGCTAGATTACTTAGTACTCCGAATGGTGTGTGATTGGATTGGTTTGGCATGAGTGATATATATGAAGCAATTAATACTTGTTTGATTTAATGAAGTTGCATGTGTGATATGTGTTGTACTTTATCTTGGTGAATTATACACGACTCCTGTGGTTTGATTTGGTTGCCTCGGGACGAGCAACATGTAAGTTTGGGGGTTTGATGAGTGTGTAAATTCACAAGTTTGGCACCATGTTTTGTGCTAGTTTTGGAGAGTTTTGATGTGGAAATAGGTAAAAAACATATATATATTGTGAATTAGCATGAATCAGGTGTTAGTAGAGCTATTTGAGTGGTTTTCATAGCAAAAACGGAGTGGAAGTGCCAAGAATCGAAGAGACGAAGTCGAGACCATGCGAACCGCCAAGAAAAGAGGTGGGTTCGACCTGTTGGAGGAGGGTTCGACCTCTCCACCAGGTCGAACCAGTGTTGGAGAAGTGCAAGAAGTAGGTTCGACCACGACTCGAGGGGTTCGACCTGTTCATCAGGTCGAACCATGGTCGAACCAGTTCGTGAGAAGCTGGGTTCGACCACGATGTTGGGAGTTCGACCTGACGGTTGGCCGAACCAAGAGCAAAAATTATCCAGTGATGAGGTTTGACCTGGGGTTCGACCAAGTCCTGAGAGGTTCGACCTGTTCAAGAGGTCGAACCAGTGCAGAATTCTTCCAGTAGCGGGGTTCGACTTGGGGTTCGACCTATGGCCAGTGGTTCGACTTTTTTGATGAGGTCGAACCTACGTGCGGAAACTTACCTTATCTGGATTTTTGAGGCCAAAACGCGTGGGATCACTTGAAAAGCCCATTCCAAGCCCTAGAGATGTGATTACAAGTATAAAAGAAGGCTCATGCAGGCAAAGGAGGAGACGAAACACGTCCAAGTAAGAAGAGCTTAAGATCGTGAATCGACAGAGAAAAGAAGGAGGGCTGAAACAGAGGTTCGGCTGGAGATTCAAGTAAGATCAGTCTATCTAACCATGATTGCTCCTAGATCAATCATGGGCTAGAGCCACTTCGGTAGTTCTAGGGTTATGAAGGTTTCATGAGTTAAATTTATATTTCGTGTGTATACTCCGTACAACACTACTTGTGGTTTAGTTTATATAAGATTGCACGTTTTTAATCCATACTCATAGTTGTTTTGTGCATCAATAATCGTTGTGTAGAGTCTGAATGCATAACATGGTTATTGGTTGAGTGCGTTCACTAATGAGCAGGGTTTATTGTTATAATTCTAAGTGAAGGGATTCCAAAGTCTTATTAGAACCGTCTTATATGAATGTTTGTTAATTGAATTGAATTCGGGTTAACAAGTAGGATAAAGAGTATAACTTTATAGTACCTATAAAGGGAGATCAAATCGGGTTAGAGTACTAAGTGTACGGGAAATAATTGATTATGATAGTACCTAGAAAGGGAGGTAAAGTATGCGTCTTGCTCTGAGGATACTCATACGTGTCAAACGCTTATCTATTTGTGTCTATAGAATATATTTGCATGGTCTAGCGATGCGTCCATAAATCACAAGGCAGAGTCGGACATCGACACATGAAAGCATGAATTAATGAATGAAACCGGATGACCTGACGAACTACCTATCATCTTACTTGACCACAACCTTCTACCTTTTCTTTTGTTATTTCAATTAATAGTTCCTACTCAATTTCAACATCATTATATTTCAAAATAGTCTTACTTTACTAAAGTATAATTGAATTGATATTTATCCGTCCCTTGGGTACGATAATAACTTGGTCACCTTCGAAACTACAATTGATATCCTTCACACTTGGGGATTAACTTGTGTGTTGAGAACATACGAACAAGTCAATATCAATTGTAGTTTCGATAGGCGACCTAGTGATTATCGAACCCAAGGGATGGATGATTATCAATCTAATTATATTCTACTTAACTAAGATTATGTTGGCAAATTTAGTTTGGAATAATTACGAAACTAAATAACATATAATTTAGATAGCAAATTAAATAAACTAGTAAATGAGAAATACAGTTGTGATCAAGTAAGAAATTGGGTAGTTCTTCAAGTTATCTAATTTTACTTATTAATTTCCTTTTCATGCGTTGATGTCCGATTCTACCTTGTGGTTTATGGATGCATCCCTAAACCATGCAAGTTTACTCTATAGACACAAGCAAATAAGCGTACGACATGTGTGAATATTCTTAGAGCAAGAGATATAATTCACCCCCCTTTTAGGTACTATCAATATCAATTATTTCCCGTGCACTTAGTACTCTTACCCGATATGATCTTCCTTTATAGGTACTATGACGTTATACTCTTTATCCTTCTTATTAACCCGAATAATATTCAATTAACAAGTATTCATATAAGAAAATTATAATAAGACTTCGAATTCTCTTCACTTAGAGTTATAACATGTAATACTGCTCAGCAGTGAACACACTCAATCAATAACCTAGATATGTATTCAAACTCTACATAACAACTAATGATGCACAAAACGACCGTGAGTATGAATTAAAAAAGTACAATCTTATATAAAATAAATCACAAATAGTATTGTACGGAGTTTACATATGAAAATTCAATTAACTCATAAAACTTTCATAACCCTAGAACTACCGTAGCGGTTCTAGCCCATGATTGATTTAGGAACAATCATGGTTGATTGGTATGATCTTACTTGTTGCGCCGACGAACCTCTCTTCACGACTCCTTCGGATGATGGTAGGTTTCGGTGGTGGATGGATGATGAATGATGTGTCCTCCTTTTTCTCCTGTGAAAGCTCTTCTTTTACACTCATGGAACCTCCTTATGGGCTTAGGATGGGCTTTTGCTTGAAGCACACGTCAAATTTGGTAAAAGACATCCGGAATTACCATAAATAGCAGCAACGAGAATCCATTCGACCACGCCATGACTGGTCGAGCAAGGCCTCTAACTCGAGCAATGGTCGAGCAAACTCACTATAAGTTTTTACACATTTTGTTCAACTTTACTCATCTGCTCGACCAAGATGATTCTGGTCGAGCAACATCTCCAAGTCGAGCAAGCTCTCTGGATGAATTTGCACATTCTGCTTGACTTGGCCACCTTGTTCGACCAAAGTGATGATGGTCGAACAAGGTCTTGAGGTCGAATAGCCTTCGAAAATTGGTTAAAAAATCGTGTCTTCTAATTTTGAGCCCTTTCTATCTGTTTTCCTATACAAATATGCTCAAAAAGCCCAAGTATCCTCTGATTCGTGACTCTTTCATAAACAAACTGATTCGTCTCAATAAAAGACTCAATCGTACTCAATTTCCACACAAATCAGAGACCAAAATATGTGAATTTACACTCTCATCATCGAGCTAGATCTTTCAACGCTTGTCTACACTCCATTCTGCAAGTTATACATTCATACGGCTATCTGCAACTTTTTTTTCAAATCAAATATACTTTTCTCGTGAAGGACGCCATATATATATCAAAATCAGGTCCAGGCAAATGATCTTCTCTGTCAGCTTCATCCAGAATGCCTATAAACAAGACAGGTGCATCAGTTTCAATTTGAAAATTAGTTTAGTTCTATTCTAAAAAAAAGGTTTGATATGATATCTGTCAGCTTCTGGCTACATTTCAGAACGGGGCAAGTCACGACTAATTGGCTCTAGAAAGCTAGGGCCGTCTCTCTAACGTATGTAATCACATATTTCTTTATATAATTGGATTCTTCTCTTTTCAACACCATCATCACTTCGCTAGAAGACTTATTAGACTCATGTGGTATATCATCTTCGTTGCTTTCATCTTCTTCTTTGACAGTCTTATTCCCGGGTTCAGCATCACCATTATCATCATCAACATCATCCTCACCCCCGCCAACTTTGTTATCAGCTTCAGCATCTAGAGATTCTCTAAAACCAGCCTAATGCAGCTATGATGCCAGACTGTATTCCTCTTTCAAATCAAATTCAGGCCTAGCACTAGACTGTGTCCTCGTACGTGGATCATTGCTCAGACTAGCACTTCCATCATCATAACCTATTTCTGAACCCAAACTTATCCCTGAACCTTGTACAGAATGTTGAACGAATGCATTGTCCACGATAGGTCGGAGTGTCACGTACACCATTCCTACATCAACACAGTTGAAAATATTTTCCATATGTGCATCCTTCTTTATCTTATACTTAGACAAACTGGCCATCATAATCAACCAGAGAATGAACTTCATAACCCCAGTAACTCAAATCAGCTTGTACTATGTTATGAATTTCAATTAGCAAACTATTATAGTACAGACCATTATCCCGCAAGAATAACCAGTTCATCTTTTCACCTTTGTATAGTAACCCTTCCCAAAATCCACCGTAACACATTCCAACTTTTTATAGCTTATCTGCATATTTTTTCAAGATGTCAACAAATCTTCTATTCGGTCTATAATTATTCTATTCGGCCAATAACTTTGTTCTATTCGGCCTACACTTATTTACCTATTCGGCCTGTATTTTACTTGTGCACAAAAAAGTACAAAATTTAATACAGATTAAAATTTTCTTCTATTCGGCCTACAACTATTCTATTCGGCCCAGAAATTTATTTTATTCGGCCTATATAGAAGCCTCTATTCGGCCGATATTTTATTTCACTGGAAAAAATATTGAATAAAAAAGTGCACTCATGAGGCATGTAAATACAATAAATTATTGCATTAGTAGACTGTATAACAAAAATTTACACGTACCTTGTATACTTGAGAAATAATTTACAAATTAATACTCCCCAAATTCTCACACCTCTAAAAAACTAGAGAAATAAATGTATGCATACGAGGGAGCACATTGCTCAGACCAACATTATATATTACCTAATTTTTTGTAAGCATATGAGGGAGCACATGCCTACATAGTGCTAGGTATTGTACTTTGACACTTTTTAAAGAAAAAAAGAGGAATTGGATTCCTCAATTGTACTTTTGGTACTTTTGGTTCAAAAAGAGAGGAATCTGATTCCTCAAACATGTGATTAGTGGGTCCCTTTCAAGGGCATTTTGATCACTTCTAATAAAAGTGACTAGAATAAATTATTTATAAGACATGTGGCCACTTAAAATAACTTTTAAACAATAGTGGCTACTTTTTGGCATTATCACAAAATTAAATATAACCCTTCCATCATTGTGTGTAGATTTCTTCATGACGAAGATGGAGCAATAGAGGGTGTTTTAATTTTTCTATGTAATCCCCCTGTCCCTTAGAAATATTTAGGCATTTCTCTTTTGATGTCTCATAAAAAAGTTTACATTTCTCTTTATAATAAATGAGATTCACACAAAATATTTAAATATCTCAATGGGACCCGCAACACTACACTAATACAACTAACCACTACACATTAAATTATTATTTCTCTTACCTTAATACACAAAATATTATATATATATTTTTATCGGTAAATGTTAGTTGTTAGTATAGTTAGTAGTTAAGTTCACCAGGCACCCATACTTCCTCTTTCTCCAAGCCTCCTTATAACTCCTCTCTAATTCGTGGTTTCAATTGTGGTATATTTGATAAGAGCAAGCGTACTCCATTGGAGTAGTTCGTGAGTGTCCAAGTCAATTATCAATCCATGGGAGATATAAAATCTAGAGCGTATTCAAATTCATCTTTAATCATGCTTTATAATTGTGATCAAATTTTGGGTTTTGAGTATAATACAATCAATTAAGCTATCAATTATCTAACTAAAGCAATCAACAACTAAGATTAATAAAGATAGTATCAAGTAACCAGATGGAATGGATGGATGTAGTAAAGATTTTAAGAAGAAGCAAGACTTAATCACAATCCAGACTAAGGAAATAACCCAGACATGCAAGATTATAATGGCAAACATCATTGATAATAGACTAGAAGCAATCACATATGTACCTCTAATCCCTATGACCAAGACAATTAGGTTCTCAACTCTTTTACAAATTTAAAGCTCTTAGGATTTTCTCTTAATCTCAATTCCCTTAGACGACACTATGATCATAAGTTTGGTTCTTCTCACTTAATCACTTAAATATTCACTTATGAGTGTTCCAAACACAAGAAGGGTATGGCTTACCTCTCCATATACTAACATGAATGATCATATCACACATTGATTCAAATAAAACCCTAAGCACAATATTAGAATGATCATCCTAACATCATGTATAGAGAATTCAACCACACAATTCATAACATGAATCAAGTATTTTCATAGATTATAAGAGAAAATCCAATATCAAATCAATTAAACCATTAAAAATCATACAAATCAAGAATTCCTTAATCCATCATGTGGCTATCCTCACAAGAGGTCTAGCCAATAACAAACATCATGCTAACACTATTACAATGATAACATGAATCCATTATTGCAATCAATTCAAAGAAATTACAAATCAAAGTAGGAGTTGCTTCCCTTTTGGAATTGGGAAGATCTCTTCCTTCAACTTGCATTCCAATCTTCAAAGCCTTAATTCTCCTTAGGAATGGTGTGAGTAGATGATCTATGAAGAGATTGATTGAAAATTGGATGGAATTAAGATAAAAATGGATGAAGATGATAGTGTGTGTGGAAATGGTGAGATAGTGTGTGAAATAGATTTAGTAACTGCTCTAAATGACTATCTCCCGCAATTTGCGATCAAATGATGTATTTATACACCTGGAAGATTCTAGAACACGTGCACATTAAAATTCCAACATTTTGCCAAACTCAACTCAAGCTCGGCAGCTGGACTCGAGTCGGGACAAGGTTTCTTGAAAAATTTCAATCTTCGACGGAGCTCGACTCGAGTAGCAGAGGAGGTTGAGTATGTGTCTCTGATGTGTACAGTCGACCATAGGTGGTCGATCTCGCCAGCTCGACTCAAGCCTCTAGAACAAACTAGACTCGACTCGAGTTCTGTCCTCCTTCTCCGTTTCGGCTCCTATCTCCATTTTGCTCTGTTTTTTTACCTGTTTTACATACAATTAAGCTTATTTTCACACCTTTATCAGTTTATAGCACACATATCCATAATAACATAAAACACCACCAAAAGTTACACAAATCGGATAAAAACATATGAAAATACACACAAAAAGACATTAAAATTTAGGTGAAAATAGCGACGATCAACCCCCCAAACTTAAAGTGTTGTTCGTTGTCCCCCAACAATGAAAAATGATAAAAAAGAGGAAAGACTTCTACCTAGAAAAAGACCTAACGAATACAAGTAATAATACATCATAAGTAACATGGACTACAAACCCTATCAAGTAATCCTACAACATTAAACTCATAATATAAAAAATTTACAAGTTCAATTCAAAGAGAATAAAGAGTAATATAGTCCCTTCTGGTCCAAGCCTCAGATCGGATTTCAAATATGCACTCAACACTTTATGAAGTAAGGTAAATCACACTTATCAATCGATTGATCCGATGCACCATAGGCTTGCTCGCGGATTACATTCACAAGCCACCATAGCTTCAATTAATGATAAAAAAGGTCTTTGTTTTTTAATGTAATGTAGGCTTTTTGGAAATGGTAAGAAGAGAAATGGTAAGAAGAGTGACTATTTAAGTGTAGATAATCGAAGAGATGATCCACTTCTTCAACATTCTTACTTTTCTAACTTCCTTTCTTTACTTCTTTACTCACAAGCACTAACCATAATCATTTATTGGATTTCTTGAGATTCTTTTGATTGCATGCTCCCGTTCATTAACTTTTGAATACCTTGAGTACATTTTTATTGATTTGCTCATTTTTCTTGCTTTAAAGGTTACATGTGCATTTGCTTGAGATCTTTGATCCTTTTCTTACTTGTTCACCATTTCCTTCTTTCTTTTACACATTTCTAACATAAAAAATTGTAGTTAGACCATCATCTCCTCAATCACCTACACAAAGGGTATATGTACAATGCTTAAATGGGTATTCAAGACTTGTATTGTGCTCAAATCATAATAAATAGGCTTAAAGGCTCAAAATGGCTAATTAGGGATGATGTATACGGGTAAGAAAATATATGGCATTGACTATAAATGACAATGTCCTAATATCATTTCACTAACCTCCACCAATCGGGCTCATTGCCGTAGTCCACGAGCAAGTTCTAGCTTACCAAAGCTCAATCAATACACTCATGAAGAATTAACCATGGATGCATGGTTGAAACTCAAATGCTCACAAGCTTTTGCTCAAACTTGAGGAACCTATTACACATTCATTCATCTAAAATTGAATAAGTTAAGTAAAACATGCCACAATTTCAAATAGTAGAAATTCTCAACATACTTGCCATCACTAATCACAAACAATACATCATTACTCATATTCAAAAACGATTCACAACATCCCAATAATATACACCAAACCAACCTATACAAGAAAAAAATACAATCAAAACACATGACAAAGACTCAACAACAAGAAACAATACACAATCACATAACATGCATAACCAAAATCCATCCTTCAAACTAACAACATCCATAAATATATAAGCTCAAAATTCCCATCACATTCAAATAGGAAAAGCAAACTAAAATACTAATAATATAGGAAAATAAAATCGTATAAAATCCAAAAATAAATAAAAATATAAAATGTAAAACCTCCCGCAATACAAAACAAACGAAGATCAAACTTGGCTACAACAATTAAATCAAGTTTATAATATGCTAATGGAAATGATGAAATAACAAGCTAAAGCAAGCTCTCAAGGCTGTGAAGACGGAGGTGGCTGATAATGTTGTCATGGCATGTATGCACGGTTAGCTCCGGGATACTGCATATTGAACATCATCGTCATCATCTCCTCAATATTGGAGATGTGACGACGAGCCTCCTCAAAATTGTGATCTATTTGAAGTTGTTCGGCCTGTAAGTCTCGAATCTGTATCCCATGCTCCTGCTAGGTCTGCCTAATCTCCTTGACGTCTCCCTCAAGGATATTCCACCTCAAGTGTCCTCCATGACCCCCCTCAGTGCCTGATTGAGTCCCTCTTCTTCATCAAGGTGTGGTGGATCCGGAGCGTGCTCCTCAAATTCCACATTGTGCACTACTTCCTCTTCTTCTTCATCACCTACTTCCATAGGCATTGCCTCTGCTCTAAGCTCCTCAACCTCATCTGCCACATTATTCATCTCTTGTAGAACTGCCTCAACACCCTCATGGTTTGCTTGGTACAAAGCTCTCACCACCTCTGAATGATGAGCACTAGCCATGCTCAGCCACTCTATGACCGAAGATGGTCGTCAACCTAGATGCCGGAAGAGGGAATGTGCTACCTTTTTCTTGCTTAAAATAGTAATCTGCTCCAACAAGTGCTAGAAATTCCATCCTCATGAGTATAAGGGCATAAACCCCTCACTGACCATCGGATGCCTCCTACCAAAATCCAATCCAAGTCCCTCAGTGATCATAGTAATCATACCTCCATTCATTACCCGGTGACGGGCTCGTCTCTTCGCTAGTCTTTCTGCATGTTGGATTAACTCTGCAGCCATGTTGAACTCAAGCCCATAGTATAAGCAATACATCATATGCAACTCCCTCTCCTCTATGGAACCGCTATCCGATCTACCGAACACAATGTTCGATAGAATTTTCTCCAAATATCCCATCACTAGCTGCGTATGGTTGTTCCCTTAGACGAACTAGCTTGATATGATGGCTGCTGCTCGGCTCCATCATTTATCAGTTTAAGCCAAGATCTTTTCTTGTTATACCTCTCCATATATGAGTATATGACTCTATCTTTGTCTCTCGGGTATCCGAAGTACTCATTTAACTCAGGAGTGTCAACTTCGTGCCACTCGTTCCCCATTTGGAATGTGATAGAAGTAGAAAATTTATTATGATTCTTCATTACTTCCAACATACTCAAGAATTCCGCTGTGAAGCTCCGATATGTGGGTGGACTCTTATCGAAGAATGCCTCCATGTTCACATTCCTAAACATGGTCGGTCCTTAAGTCATCCTCAACCATCGTACGCTGATCTTGGAATCTAGTAGCGTGAATCTTAGGACAAATTGCTTTCCATCTTAAGGCACACCTAGGCTATTCATAAGCCAAATCCACATGAATCATCACTGGGTGGAAGCCTGCTATCATCAAATTGGCATCACATAATGCCCACTCCCTCTCATCAAGCACCACAAATTCTTGTTCCCTTTGTCTATGAGCCATCTACATCACAAAGATTCAACAATTATTTCAAAACTTGAAAGCATAATTTTCCGATCTTAAATGATCAGTCAAGCTCAAACTTGCATGTTCAAAAGTGCTAACAGCTCCAATTATTTCCCACAAACTCATGTTAATAGCACATTTCACTTTTCAAGTTACCATCATCATGCATTTATCCTAAAAAATTCACCATCATGACTCCAAGACTTTCCATGAACATACCAATTAATTATATGCAAGCACAATGTTCAATTAAAGGTCTAAATTGCACCAAATAGTCTAATAAGCATTTTATCAAATATATTGTGTGCATACCTTCAACTTGCATTTCAAAAAGCTTCAATTCTCATAAATCATGCAAGTCTTCAACTTTCAAATTATTTCAATCAATAATCATGCATAATTCTAGTATACTCCACTCAAACAATGCCCAATTTTATCAATTACATAAAATCCTTTTTTTTTTTTAAGTCCATGAACCTGTGTACCGCACAAAAATTGACAAATACAATACTAGTATTTAATTTTAACAAAAATTTGTGTGAAACAATCTCACGTAAGTCATTTTGTGAGACAAATTAAAAGTGATAATATGTTCAATGAAAAGTGATACTCCCTCCGTCCCGAGCAAATATCTCCATTTACTTTTTGCACGTATATTAAGGTGTATTATTATTTTATGTGCAGTGAGCAGTTGTATTAGTAGTGAGTGGTGGGCCATGTATGTGGCCTTTTACTAAAGGGAAAAATGAGGATTTTTGAATGAGACACCCAATATAATAAAATAGGGATCTTTCAGTGGACGGAGGGAGTACTACTTAATGAATGAAAAATGATAATCTTATAAAATAAATATAAAAATGATTAATATTATCTACTATTTCATTAACAATTTATAATATAAAATAAAAGTGATAGTATTTTAATAAATATAAATTAATCAGTATAATTTCAAAATAGCATAATATAATCTCATAGTGAGATGTTCATCCAAGACTAATCCTTTAATCTTTCCAAATCAGATTGATTTGGAAAAGAGTTTAAAACCTAATTCACATGTGAAACTGATCTTCCTAGATATTGAAGCTTGTAATAAAGAAATGTAACATCCCAACAATTTATTTATTTTTTCCTTTTTGGTAAGACGTCGACGAAGTTGCTTTGTTGTGGTAATTAGATATTCTTTATCTTTTTTGTCTCTATATACATTTAATTAATGGTTTTCAATGCATCTAGAATTTAATTACCTTTTGGTATAATTGAACCACCATTAATTTATAGTATATTGCAAATTCTACATGTTTATTAATTAATTTCTCTCTATACTCTTTTATCTTTTAATAATGATGCACGCATCTCGAAATAACAATTCACATTAGTTGATTCCAATCCATGCAATCCGTTGCATATGCCCACTTTTTTCTAAGACAATGACTACTTGTGTGATATTCACGTGATATTTTTTTTAAATAAAAAATACCGGTGCATATGCCCACTTTTTTCTAAGACAATGACTACTTGTGTGATATTCACGTGATATTTTTTTTAAATAAAAAATATATTTAATTGATAAAAAGTGAAAATGTAATAATGAATTATTTAATAAATAATTTATAATATAAATAAAAATGACAATATTTTTAAAGAATGTGATAAAAAATTTAAAAGAAAGTAATAATTATTTAAAATAATATAAAATGATCCCAAACATAGTTATTTTTAGAATGACGAATATTTTTCTTTAAAAAATAATTAATTTGTCATTTAGAATGATAAATATTTATTCTTGTACAACATATAGCAAACAAGATAAATTAACTTATTATATTTACCGATTTCCTCTACTATTCTATTTTGAATGAGGCTATTGTGCCCAAGGACCTACCGGGAACACAAGAGTTTTAGTATTAAGATTTTTGTGTTCACATAGTGACATGGTGTGTTATTGTGGACACAGAAGTTTTGCCTTCTATTATTTAATGTGCTCTCTTTGTACCAGTAATTTGTAAAACAAAGAATGTGTGCACAAATTATTGGACAGAATGAGTACGTATAATGTATTATAATTATTATTTAAATTTTATTCTAAGTGCAAGAGGTTAATAATAAATTTTCAGAATATAGTGGTATTTCATGTTATGAAAAAAACTTAAAAACACGATGGTGAAACAGGCCATACGGATTGATAGAATGGCACTCCTAGCGTTCATACTGGAGAATAATAATATTACTCCCTCCATTTGTATTAGTGGTGAGTATTTGGCGAGACCCTTTTACTAAAAAGGGAAATGAATACCTTTGCAGTGGACGACCAAAATGACAAAATGGATACCTGGACGGAATATATATATACATACACACTCCATACTAGCACCTTGAAAATCATTAACATTCCACCAAGTTTTCTTAGAAATGGCTTCTGGCACAGTATCCATGATCAATTACCAGTCCACACTAATGTTCAACAACATATCATTATCACCTCAAATTGCAGTCATGCCGAAACCTCAACCTCGCTCTCACTCCGCAATATTCTGGAGCATATCCATGAAGAAATCAAGGGTGGTGGTGATGGCTTCAGCTGCGATGGCGACAACAGCCATGAAGAAGGGATTCGTGGAGGAGATGAGATCAGCAGCTTTGAAACTGCACGCCAAAGACGAAGCAAGGGAAGGAGAGAGAGAGCCGTCTGGGCCGCCGATCAGTGCGTGGGAGCCTCGACTTGAGGGCTACTTGAAGTTCTTGGTTGATAGTGCTTTGGTTTATCGTGTTCTTGAGACTGCCTTAGATAAAGCTACTTTCCCAGAATGTGAGTATGCTCCCTTGCTTTTAAATTTATCTTTTAAAGAAAAATTTGTAGATTTTAATCTAATAATATTGTATGTTACTTCGATCCTCGGCGCCTAACAATTGTTCATCTTTACTGTACCACGGATATTAAGAAAAAGTTACTTTTTGACTAACTTTATTCACGTTTAGGGGCAACGTACGTGGTATTTTTAAGTAAAGTATAAAGTATGTTACGTGTACAAAGAGCAGATGATATTTTTGAAATTAATGTATCCTTATGAGGTATTAGACTAAAAATGATATTTTCTTTTTCAAGGGTGAATAATTATATGCGATGAATTAATGAGGTGTTAGTATAAAGTTTTTATTGTTAATTTACCCTGAAAAGTTAAGAATGTGTGGGATTTATTTTTGTAGATGAAGAATTCAAGAAAAGTGGGCTAGAGAGATCAGAAAATGTTGCAAAAGATCTGGAATGGTTTAAGCTGCAAGGCTATTCAATTCCAGAACCTTCTTCACTTGGTATTAAGTTTGTTGGATACATTGAAGAGTTGTCTGAAAAAGATCCACAAGCATTCATTTGTCATTTCTACACCATCAACTTTGGCCATAATGCTGGTGGTAAAATGATTGGAAAGAAGGTAAAGTATCATACATGATTTTTATGTATTATTTTGATATATTACATTTTTTGTTTAACACGTTAAATAAGTGACAAGTAAAGAAAGAGAAAAAATTCATATGATATATGTTTCCCCTAAGGTCGTGTGTGTTTTGAGTCTTGAAAATGGTTTTAGGTTTTGAAACACTATTAATCCACAATGCAACTACATTACATACATTCTCTCCTTTATTAATATTTTTTTTCACATTAATATACAACACCCACCTTTTAGACATTAATTTGACACCCATCAACTTAAAATACTGTGTAGTTATGGTTTTCAAACTGCCCATGATTTTTAAAATTAGATTTCAAAACCCACACAAACCTAAACAAACTTATCTCTGGAATACGGATGACAACAACTAGGATATTCATTCATTTTAGGGGTATTCATAGTCATTTACACTAAAAAAACTATTTTTTACCAATGGAATATTCCGTTGGTAATAGTCTTAATTTCATTGTTAAATTGACTTATCAACTGATTAGCAACGGAATCCGTTGACAAAGTGGTGGTTTGTAAATTTTAACAATAAAAAATCAATTCCGTTGGTAAATTTGGATACTGGCGGATACGCGTGTTATACATCCATATCCGTTCCAAATTTTAATGATTTTTTTTAAATACATATACCCGTTCAAACTCATTAGAACTATCCATATATGTCCTAATAGAATTCGGATAAATCAGATATTCAAAAATACTTGTCTCGTTGCCATCCATACTCTAGGGTATATTTTTCCATTAGAGTATATATTTCGTCTTTCTACTATATCTTTTCCATCCAACAATTTAAAATAAAATATATAACATCAAAATATAATTTAATTATTTTAATTAATAAAATACATATTTCATAATTATTTTTTATAAAGTGAATTTCATATATAGAAGAATTATTTGATGATTATTCAAAGTTAAATATAAGTTTACAGCTAGCTAGGATTTTTGTTTTAAATTTTTTTTTATGAGGTGGTCAACTTGTGATCACATGACTTGACTTCAAATAATTATCAAATAATTCTTTTATATTTAGGGCAGTTTATCTCATGGTAGAATTCACATGTTGACCTTCTCATAAACAAAAATCTTAGCTGTAAAAGTTATATATTAATATATATATATATATATATATATATATATATATATATATATATATATATATATATATTTAAAGTTTTAAAGATATATATATTTGTCATATATACATATGATTCGGTAATTATATGGGTTAATAATCTTGTAAAATCTAAAAGATAATATATGGCATTTGATAATCTTACTCCCTCCATCCCACAAAACAGTTCAAGTTTACTATTGTACATTATTTAAGAAAATTTTTTATTTTTACTTAAAATCGATTTTGTTGATTTTATAGGGTATTGTAATACATTTTTTGTAATAAAAAGTATAAAGTAATGATATATATATAAAAATGAGTGATAAATTTAAATTAAAGTAATTTTTGATATTGTTAAATAAAGTGATGTTTATTTTTTGGGATATGAAGAGTTTTGTGGGATGGAGGAGTAAAAAATACTCCTTCCGTCCAATTGAAAGGTGGGTGTTTACTTTTTGAATGTAGATTAAGGGATATACTCCCTCCGTCCCATACTTGATGTCTGCGACACTGTAGATATGGAGTTTAAGAAATGTTAATTTTTTAACTTTTCAACTCTATTGTATGAGGGTAAAAATGTCCAAATCAATTGGGCATTTTTTGGATTAACTACATCATTAGTGTTAATTAAAAAATTACCCAATAAATAAAAAAAATTCCAGAATTTTTTTTTCATAAAAATAAGTCCACTGTTGGGCAGTACATATGATTCTTAAAAATTACAAATATGAAAGGTGGATCAAATGTTAACATTACAATAATCAAAACAAATACCTACACTATTACACAATGGAGTTGGATAGAGTAGTTATCCAAAAATACACATTACACCTCAGATTTTGAGAATCATCCTTGGTGCTTCCCTCCAAAAATTTGTGTCACATTAGTAGAATTCCCTCTAAAGTGTCTAAAAGTTGGTACCAATAAGTTTTTTAGCATGTCTGCCATCACTTTTCCCTCCAACTGCCCAACCTCCTTTTAGTTTTCCCCCATTTCATCAAGGATAAATACAAGTATCAGGGAGTTTAATGGTCATTAATACACATGCAGTAATGGCAACTACCACAAGTTCTCACCTTTCCATAGAAAAAAAACTTAATAGCACAGTTTTTGATAAGGCACACCATAGATGACAAGATTGATCGTGGTAAAGCAAAAGAAGCTGCTGAAACATTCTCCGTTTCTACAAGGACCATAAGTCGTATTTGGGCTGCTGCAAAGCAACAAATGGAGGAAGAAAAACCAATACACCATGGATACAAGAGGGCAGGTGTATCAATTTCAAAAAGGGTCCACTTTGATAGTAATGCAGTGAAGAGTATTCCATTTAAAAGTAGATCAATAATTAGAGATCTATCCAAAGTTTTAGGTATGAGCAAATCAACAGTGGAGAGATGGGTTAAAGGGGGTACTCTTAGGGCACACACAAACGCAATCAAGCATGACCAAACTCCGGAGAATAAGCTTCGAAGGCTAAATTACTATTTGGATGCCATCTATTATGACAGGTATGCTCAAAAGCTTAAGTTTAAGGAAATGCATAATGTAATGCACATAGATGAAAAATGGTTCTTTCTTACTAAAGTTTGTGAGAGGTATTACATGGTTCCTGATGAGGAAGAACCACATAGAACCTGTAACTCCAAAAATTTCATCCAGAAAATTATGTTTATGTGTGCGGTGTCAAGGCCATTGTTTGATAGTGAAGGACATGTCATATTTGATGGAAAAATTGAAACTTTTCCATTCACAACAATATAGCCAGCAAAGAGAAACTCAAGGAATAGAATAAGAGTAACTTTAGTAACGAAGCCTATTGATTGTGTCAACAAAGATGTGATCAAAGATTGCATAGTGAATCAGGTAATAGTCAGACCTTAAAAATAAGATCATCATCCTATATATTGCATGTATGTAGTCACCTTACTTTTGTTTTATCAAAAGGGCAACTGTTACATGCAATATTTGTTTAATTCACAGATTATACCAGCAATCAAGTTAAAATGGCCACAATATTTGGGAAAGGTGATTTGGATACAACAGGATAATGCAAGGCCTCACATAAAAGATAGTGTCTTGGAGTTTGGGAGGGCTGCAAGATCTGATGGGTTAATATCAGACTTGTTTTCCAACCCCCACGCTCACCAGACACTAACATTAATGACTTGGACTTTTTCAGAGCCATCCAATCCCTACAGTTTAAGACAGCAAGCTAGCTATAATGTTGAAGATTTGGTGAAAAATATTATGAAAGCTTATGAAGATATGACAACTCTCACATTGAACAATGCATTTCTAAGTTTGCAAGCTTGCCTCATTAAAATTATGAAAGTGGATGGAGGAATTAACTACAAATTGCCTCACATTGGAAAAGTAAAGTTAATCAGAGAGGGCGCACTGCCTATATCACTAGAGATTGATGAAGATTTGGTGAAGGGATGCATCAATAAATTAATCGAGGAAGGCCATGTCTATAAGCCAGTGTATGACATATCAGAGCTCATGAACAGCCTGGGATATTGAGATTTGGGTAAAGCTTTTGATGTTTACAGTTTAAATAATCGATATCAGGATATCTTTTGTTGTTTTGAAATTGTTTAAGTTGTAAACATACATGTTGCATAATGAAATTTTTGCTTCTTGTATTACCCTCAGAAAATATCATCATAGGGTAATTGAATCTCCTAACAAGGCCTTTAAACCTTGTGGTGACTCTAAGTTCAGTATACAACATGTTCAAAGCCTCCTAAACAGGTTTAAAAACCTGTTGGTGACTTAAATATGCTGATGACTCTAAGTTCAGTACACAACATGTTCAAAGCCTCCTAAACAGGTTTAAAAACCTGTTGGTGGCTTAAATATGCTATTGACTCTAAGTTCATTATACAACATGTTCAAAGTCTCCTAAACAGGTTTAAAAACCCTGTTAGTGACTTAGATATGCTGTGACTCTAAGTTCACTATACAACATGTTCAAAGTCTACTAAAAAGGTTTGAAAACCTATTGGTGACTAAGATATGCATCAAGATAAGGTCAATATACCAACAATTAGCCAACATATTCACATGCCCTCGGAAAAAATTCATCACAGGTCTATAACTCAAGCTCAACATAGACTAAATATGCACAACAACCGCAATACCAAGCTCAACAGAGTCCTATAAGCCATATAATAAAGCTCAACAGAAACCTGAAAGCCACATAATCAAGCTCACAGAAGCCACAAATAAAGCCTCACGGGGCTATCAGAAACAAAGCCTCACAGGGCAACGAATCAAGCTCAAAACAGAAGCCACAAATAAAGCCTCACAGGGCCACGAATCAAGCTCAACAAAGCCAAACATATTCCCCATCGCATGCAAGACCTCACATGGCCATATCAAGAAAAATTAAAGGGTCTACCTACACGCCGGGAAGCAGAGACATATCATCTCCCACATGAAGTCTCGGAAACCATCGCTTATTTCTTCCGGCAGAGCAATGGCTGGATCCACCATATCAGGACCCACCGGATCACTTTCTTGAGAGAGAGAGAGCAAGGAACGACTGTATCGAGGGTTAAATTCAGGGAATCAGGAACCATCAAGTAGGGATCCACACTATAGATCATTGAATCGAGCGAATCGGGTATTATCTGTTGGGCAATTAGATCGTGCGGTTCAACGTGATCCGTTAGGATTAATAGGCAAACAAAATCAGCGGAAGCAATAATGTGTTTACCGTACTTCAGGGTTGATGTAGAGTCTGAATTGCTGCAGAAGAACACCTCTTGATCTTCTGCTGTATGTCCCAAGTCAACTCTGGTGTTGGGTGGTCAACAATCCCCAGAGTTCTCTCAATCTGCTTCTCTCTAACTCACGTCAAAAGAGGCGCAGGAAGTTAGGTTTCCAGAAGCTGAGATGACTATATATATTGGGCTACAGCAGGGACCAGGAGGAGAAATTGGGCTGGGCCTCAATTGAATTTAATTAACCAAGCTTAGCCCAAAGCTTTTAATTAAATCCAATAATAATAATATAGTCCACTAAAATATTATTACTGCACTACCCGTCCAATCCCAAAATTATGTTCTGGGCTCCTTCTTATTATAAGCCCGATAGTCTCCCCATGTTTAAGATATACAATGTCCATTAATTAATTAAGTTACTGACAACTCAAATTAATTAATATCTCATCCAAGAGTAGTACCACTCAACCTTTTTATCATGCCGGAAATTAATCCACTTGCAAGATTTACATGATAAACCTTATGAGCTCCTCAAGGGGACATCATCAACCTATGACGGACATGGATTCCTTCTACAATCAACAGCACACCATAGATACAGCACTACTTCCCAACTCACCGAGTTTGTTGATTTAATACTTATAAATCTCACCCATTGATGAATCAAAGAAATACATACTGCCCTACGTGTCGAGGTTATTGTATAGGGATTAAGAGCACGAACTTCCATAATAACAGAGATCAAGTTCTTCTATAAGTCAGTATAAGTTGAACGATCTCAGGCGGTCCTACTCAATACACACAAGTGCACTAATGTGATTCTATAGCCAAGACAAGCTAATACCAAACCACACTACAACCATACCGATAGAGAGCCCCCGTCTATCTCAGTTGTGAGCATCTGTTTATACTTTATAAGGAAACCGATAATATGATCTTCCGCGTGTTGTCGCACAACATATTATCTACAGTATAAAGTAAATGGACTATTGCATCATGCATATAAAATAAATTATAAGATGCAATCATTTGATCAATGATTCTCATTTCAAATAATGTTATGACATTGTTCATACTAAAGCTAGACTTTTAGTATACAATCCAACATTATCAACGCCGGATCCACTGTGTCGATGGTTGAATCGAGCGAATCAGGTGCCATGAATAGTGGATCCATTGTATCGAAGGTTGAGTTGACGGAATCAGGAACCATCAGCGCCGGATAAACACCGTCGAGGGTTCCATCGGATGAAACTAAGACGTCGGAGGTTGTTTCCACCCCCGAGGACTCCTGGATCTGATGATCGAAATCATTGGGTGTGGAATAACACTTACCTGACGCCATCCATGACTCAGCCATGCCAAATATGTAAAGAGAGGCAGCTGAGAGATGTGAGAGAGGGACAGAGAGTCAATTTATAGAGAGAGGTTGCCAGGGTTTTCGTTCAAGAACGAGAGAGAATGAGAGGAAAGAACGGCTGAGAGATGTGGGAGAGGGGTAGAGAGATTAGGGTTTGTGTATGTGTCACGTTAATCAGTGTGTGTGTTAGTGGAATAGATTAAGTATAATTTGTGTGTGTGTTTAATTTGATATTTTAATTAAGGTTAATGTGATTTTAATTGGGTTGGGATTTTAGAAATTATTGGATATGCCAAGGGTATTTTAGGGAAAAAAAATTTATTTTTTTGGAGTAAGATAATTAGTTTGGGATGGATAAAAATGAAAAGTAAGACAACGGGTATGGGATGGAGGGAGTAATATTTTAATGTGTATTGAGCTAAGAGAAATGATATTTAAATGTAAAGTGGATATGTGTAATAGTGTGATGAATGGGCTCAAAAAGAGAGAAGTAATTAATTTGTGTGGGTCTCATTTACCAAAAGAAAAATACACACTGACATCTTACAAACGGTCTCACATGAAGCATCTTCTCATAAAAAAACTTTGTGAAAAAGATAGATAATGTTGAGTTATTGTTACCCAAACCCCATATTTATTAAGATTATATAAGTATCGGGTTTGAAAGAGAAAGAAACCCGCTCAAGTGTAATATGTCTTAATTATAGATATATGTTGCATTTGAATATCAATAGCACAATATAAACGAAATGCAGAGTTACAGTTGTGCCCTTATATGATCAGGTAGAGATGACGTTACTTGATGGCAAGAAATTGGAATTCTACAAATACAAGGGTGACGTGTCTGAGATTCTGCAGAATGTTCGAGATAAGCTAAATCTTGTTGGTGAAGTACGTCCCATTTCGACTTTATATATTTGCAACAAATTTTAATGGAAATTAAAATATCTCTGGCCAAGATAATTAATTAATGGATTTACGTGTAATCACAGAGGTGGAGTAGAGAGCAAAAGGATCGTTGCTTGAAAGAAACTGAGAAATCAATCACGTCGTATGGGGAGATCCTCCGTCAGATAATGTCCTGATCATATATATATTGCAACCTCTTAGCATCGTGGAGCTTAATTTTCAGATATTAAATTTAGAGTTAATATCCTGTGAACAGAGTGTAAGCATGATTTCATAAACAATTAATTTATTAATTGACATGAATCTTAGATCTTCAGGATTTTCACACCACATAAACACGATTAGAAGACTTACCTTGAGACGCCACTAATGGCGGTCCTCCAACGATACGTTCCTGTCAATTACGCCGGGAACTAGTTTCTCTCTCTTCACCCCTTTCTTTATTGCACAGTACGTAAGACTTAATGTGATAGAGAATTAATAAAACTGTGTCTCTTTAATAGGTGGAGAGAGGACCAGATGGGGATGTTAAATCTTTATCAAATCACATTCTATCAATGTGATTGTTATCCATAGATATATATGACCTTATTTATCTCATATATATTATTTATTTAAACCATATCATTATTTAAGATATTTGATCATAATAATTATCTTATATATATTTATTATTAATGGCACTAGGCCATAATTATCTTACATTCTCCCACTTGGCCGAGTGACAGAATTAAACTTTAAACGTAAAGGTTTAAATAATTTACATAATATGCGCGACATAAGATAAATTAACTGGTCAACTCATAAAGTCAATATTGAGTATAGACTAACACAAGTCATAGCGGATCTATATCATTTACTCGACATAGTTCCTTCCATGTACTATGATATTAGCTTTCTACTCAACATAACTCGTAAGGATCAATAATGGTCCACATAAGTATCTCAAATTTGAGATAAAATCTTGTTCTATTAATGTCAACATTCATGTATACTAAAATTACAAAACAAGATATATCAATTAGAAACAAATCATAATGAGCTCTTAATGTCAATTGTTCATCATAAGCTTGTTAGAGCCTTTCAATGATCTCATATTCATGTAACGTTCAATGAATGTTTTAGAGAAGATCATTTGTGTAACGGATCCGAAATCATAAGATTGATTCCATTATGCTCAATTGACATCTTTGTTTCTAAAGTTCTTCTTAACGATAAATACTTTCATTCCATATGTTTTAGCAACTTTGGAATATCCATCGTTTTAAAGAAGAACAATGCAGCGGAATAATCATAATAAGTTTTCAGCGACTTGACATTATTGTCAACTTATTTCAAGTCCTGAAATTAAACTCCACATTTAATGTCCTTAAATTGTAGCTTCAAATCATGCCACAAGTTAACTTTAATAGTGAATGTAGTTTTTAGAAACTTCTTCACAATATTGCATGACACAATATCCCCGACTAAGAAACGTAAAAGTCAAAGTGAACCTTTTTGCATCATATAATCATCTTAATCTGAATCTATATTTAATTACATCTAAGTAATTAAATTTTCGATAAGTAAGCACGAGTACTTTAGTTCATTAGAATACCTTATAATATTTCCTTATGCAACATTCTGGTCATTCATTTATGAATCACTTCAATAATGACCAAGTATTCTAATAGTAAGACTGATATTTGGTATTTATACAATCATGTATATCTTAAGCTACCAATAATATACATATAAGGAATATTGTAGTACGTTCCAATTCATTATTGGAAATTACATAAGGTTAAACTTATCTTCCTTCCGGATTGGAACGTTCTTTACAAACACTTTTCCATCCATAACCTCTATTGAACTTTATTAACATATACTTACAGAGACATCTTTAATTGTCTCATCATATGTTTTATTCTAAAGTTCTTTGAGAGAAATTTATTGGTTTCACATAATAAACCAAGATCATCAGTTGCAAGAAAGTTTATCATCAAGTATAGAATTAATGTGCTCCCACTAACTTTCAGATATATATGTACACCGTTTATGATGTTTTTCTTAAATCCAAAAGATATCTTTATAGGAAAGCATGCTTAAGTTTGTATGTTAATTCTTTAAGTTTACACGCCATGTGATATTTTCCTTTAATAGAAAAAAAAACTTGAGTTGATCTATTTAACTTGATCTTCCACCAAATCACCTTTAAGAAAAGCAGGCATAACATTTATTTGGTGGAACTCTAAGTCATAATGAGTTACCAAAGCCATGATAATTATAATAGAGTCTTGTAAAGAAATAATTTGTTATATCTCCTTATAATTATGTCATCTTTTTGAGTAAAATCTTTAGCAACAACTGTAATTTTATATCTTTGGAAATCGTCATCATAAAGATACATCCGTTTCAAATTCTTTTATAACTCTTTGGCAATTCTAACAAGATATTAAATTTCATTATGAGCCATTGATTTCAACTCGTCTTTCATTGAATTTACTCATTTAATAGAATTAGTACTTCCATGACTTATTCCAAAACTGAAATTTTAGCTTTTATTATAATGTCAAATTTAGCTCATTTTATTATACCACATATGCAATCGTTAGAGATAGCGGATATATTGTCCTTCAGACATTCTTAATGTTATTTGATGTGATATATCAAATAAAAGCTCATTGATAATTGATTTAGTAAAATCGGATCCTTTAAGAGAGTAGAATAACTTAATGTTGTACTTGAAAGTTGTTTGACTATTTAACAACTATATAACAACTTTAGAAGAAGTTTAGATGAATGTATTTTCAAATTCTCTACCCAACTTCTTCAATAACCACATTTCATGGTTTCATACTCCCACTGATTTTACAATTCTTAATGAATTTGACATTCTAGTTTTAAAATTCTTGTACTACAGTTAAGACCATAAAATTCATACCTTTTAGACTTTAAGGATAATTTATAAGGAAATAACTTAATTTTCTTATATCCAATTTCTTTTCATATGGATGTAAATCATAATCCCTGCCGGGCAATTTAAAACATTCAACTGCCTAAGATCGAGTTTTTCTACAAGTTCATAAGGTGTTTTGAAAAATGTTTTACTAAAAACTCGACCATCACGTAAGTGGCAGCTTTAAATGTATAAATCCACAAAATATAGGTATAAATTAATCATTTAACATGTTTATAACCATATTCAATAAAGTACGATTATGTCATTCTGCTACACCAATTTATTATGGTGTGCAACATTTAGTATAAATGTCAGTTTTTCCTGTAATTAATTGATTGAACATGATAATTAATCACATTTTCCATAAAATTCATCACTTCTTCCAATCTTTATAATTTTCACTTTTCTATCTAATTTTCTCAACATCATTAATAAATGTTTATCAAGCATTTGTGGAGTGAGAATTTTCTTGCTAAGATAAATATAACCATAATGTGAAAATTTAAATTTAAAATTAAAAAGGATGAATTATTATTATTCCTTTAAGAAGGGTATTATCGTAAGACTTACAATTAGCGGTGTAAACTATTATAAGAAGTTGTGCAATTATCACGACTATTATTTGTGTGTTTTTGGTTTGCTTTTATTTAATGCAATTTACACAAATATCAAGATCAGTAAAAGCCTATCTCATAAAAGGCTTTATTCTTAATTAATCTTTTTGGAATAATTCTTTTGGAAAGTTTCCCCAAACATTAAAGCCACCTTTAGTTCAAACTTCATTACTTTTAAACGAACATAATGTTTAAATTTTAAATTGTTTCTTAAACCTTCTTTCCTTTTGAACCATCATTAAATTACGTGAATTTAATTCACATTCCATTTGTCTTTCATGGTGTTATAGTTTATTAGGAATATGTCATACTTAGAAGGTAATGAATTTGTAAACTACGTTCATTATGGAAGGCTTTAATCTTATTGCAATATTTATTATCTTTAATGATGAGTTCATGTGTGCCATGAGAACCATCAAACTTTATGGCAGTTAAAGTAGTCATTAGCATCTCATCAAGAGATTTATTAGTAATTTAGGTATGTTAGACTTAATTTATTAGTCTCATTCATTCGCATAAACATTATGCCCAGTCTGTTTGATCTAACCCAAGCATTATAGTCAGATTACTTAGCTTTATTGCTATTACAAAGCAAATGAGCAATTTATCTTGAAGTGATAAATAAAATCCAAAACACTTTGGTGAAATTAGATTTATCCACACTATTTAAATTACTTTAATCCATTTTGTAATGGAACAGATGCATCATGCGAATAGAGACTAAATAATATAAGTAATTTTAAGAATAAGAATAATATAATTTATTCCTATAAATACCTTGAGTAATTTAATAATAGATTAAGGATCGAAAGCAATAAATGTATATTGAAGTTCTCCTTTGGGTGATACAACAATATACAATCATAATCATAATGATGCTTTCAAATATAACATAATTTGAAAATTAAATATTTTCATTAAAACTATTTTGTCATCTTTGGACATACAAAACAGTTTGTCATAATATATTAATTATCAATTTATCTTCATATTCATGAATTATAAAGACTAGCAATCACCTTTGGGTGAATTTAAAGTCTTATAATTGTGAAATTTTTAATAACCCATATAATAATTCTCTTTATTCAAGCATCACTTAAATATGGAAAATTAAAATTTAACTATACGATTTAATTTTATTATTCTTTCAGATCAGACCACTTTGGTGATTAACAGACCAACATTAAATAAATTTAAATCATAAAATCATTCATTATAATCTTATCAAAGATTATCATAATAGATTATACTCAATAGGAAAGTGAGTAATAATCAAATCATTATTAATCTTATCAAAGACTCTTAGATTATACTCAATAGGAAAGTGAGTAATAATCAAATCATTATTTCATAAATATTCATAAATCACAGTCAATATCATTAATTAAAATCTTAAGACTGTCATCATATATACACATAATATATCCATATATATCACATTAATAAAGATATCATGTATAATTTGTATTCATATTATAATAAATTTGGCATCTTAACATTATAAATGCCATGAGCAGTCAAACATACATAACATAAGTGAGATATTTTAATTCCAATAAATTAGTATCAATAATAACATAATCTTTAATTATTATCAATAATAATATAAGTCATAAACGTTAGTGATGGATCGATTTCATTAACATTATTAAATCACTTTAATTGGAAAGTTTGAGGAATACATGAGTCACTTTATTATTATAATTATGTTAATAACTGGCATTAAAGTGTGATATTCAAGCCATTTTATGAATAAGGTATGTTGATTTATTGATTGTAATTAGTTGTCATTATTCTTAATCAGTCATTATACTCCCCAAAATTAAAGGGAGTCATGTAATTTTATATTAAAATCTCATGACATAATTAATTTTCATATCTTATGCTGACATAATTAACTTCCATAATCAATCTTTAATTGTTCAGTCCCAAAAACTAAATAGGGCAGTTGACATTTTCTTAATATGTAAATCATATCACTATAATTTTCGCATGAGTCATAAGATTTCAATATATCAATTTAATAATCATGTAAATTTTTTAAAGTGAATCAACTCATTATAATTACTTTTTCACATCACTTTAATACATGATACATAAAACATAATATTCACACATCATAATATATTGATAATAAAGTGTAAATTAAAATTGAGATAATTTGGTTATAGAATACATCTCACATCCAATCAAGAACGTAATACGTGAATTTACTACATCCAAATTTAATGTTAATTATTCGATGAAAAATCATGAGATCCAAAACCATGCTCTGATACCACATGTAAGCATAATTTCATAAACAATTAATTTATTAATTGACATGGATCTTAGATCTTCATGATTTTCACACCACATAAACACGATTAGAAGACTTACCTTAAGACGCCACTAATGGCGGTCCTCCAACGATACGTTCCTGTCAATTACGTCGGGAACTAGTTTCTCTCTCCTCATCCCTTTCTTTATTGCACAGTACGTAAGACTTAATGTGATAGAGAATTAATAAAACTGTGTCTCTTTAATAGGTGGAGAGAGGACCAGATCGGGATATTAAATTTTTATCAAATCACATTCTATCAATGTAATTGTTATCCATAAATATATATGACCTTATTTATCTCATATATATTATTTATTTAAACTATATCATTATTTAAGATATTTGATCATAATAAATATCTTATATATATTTATTATTAATGGCACTAGGCCATAATTATCTTACACAGAGTTTATAGTGTAAACCATGTGATCCCACAGAGTACTCGTGAGCTTAATTTCCAGATATTAAATTTAGAATTAATCTCCTTTTGAATCGAGTTTACGGTGTAAACTCTGTGGTCCCACAAGGTACACGTGAACCTAGTTTATACAAATGTTGCCTTAAATTTAATAAGATTCCAAGAATCAGCGTTTCTTTTGCTCAACAGCTAATTGTTTATGCTATGGATTATTTGCAAACTTTGATGTTGGCTAGGTATGTTCGTCCACCGGTTCCAGGTAATTTCTCCCATCCCTCTCTCTCAACGTGGTGTTCTGGCGTTGTTTCTTTCTCTACGTGGCATGTTCTTCTCTTCGTAATTCTTCATCTCTCTGTAAGCGGCGTGACTCATTCCGTGTTATCTTTCTCTCCGACTAACATTGTACCACTACATCACCAACGAGTTAGCTGTCACCATCCTTTGTACATCGTTAAAATTCCTTTTTAAAGAATGGTGTCTAGCAAATTGGTCGATGCTCACGGTTTCTTTAGTCCAATTATACACATATGTAACTCACACTAATGTTCTTTCTCCTTTTGCTTTGGTTTGGTTAGCAATTTCACGAGAAACCCTAATTTTGTTCCCGTTTGTTTTCTTGCAATAGGTTTCTCCCTTTGTTTCTTCATATTTGTTGCCTGTAATAGAAGCTGATATGGAAAAGAATTTAAAACCAAATTCCAATGTGAAACTGATCTCCATAAAGTTATGGAAGCTTATAATAGGGAGATGTAACCTCTCAGGTCTCACTAAATACACACCCCTTTTATTAAATGCACATCCTCATTAATAAATAATTAAAATATTATTTTTAAAAAGTCTAAATTATCATTAATATATTAAATAGACACCCCTATATATTTTATACTAAATAAATTTAATAAACCCTAAATTATAACACGTCATGTACACTCCTGTGAATTCTACGTACCTCTTGAGATGGAGAAATATATTTAAGATGAAAAAAAATGAAGAACATATTGAGATGTCGAAATCTACGTCAAATTCGCTGTGAATCCTAAAAACAACAATAATCCTAGAATTTCCATATTACAACTCATGAAACCCAACACACAAACTCACCCAAAACACGTGTTTTAATTGGTCAAGATTTCTTTTGTTTCATTGGCAATAACTTGACTTTCCACTGAATTAATGCGCGAGCTTGGGACCTTGCACGTATACGCTTCGCTTGAAGCGGGCGCACGGCAAGTTGATCAGAAATGCCAGCATTCCATCCATAACTTGTTCGAATAAAAGCACGAGCTTGTCTTTTCTTGTTCCTCTTTCGATTCCAAACAGAAGTGTGCAGATTATATCGAAGGTCAATGTCTTCATAAGTGGCACTATCTTTAAAACACACAAGTAAATTTGAAAGTAAATAAAATCTGCTAATATTAATTAATTGAGCATGTATGTATAGTGTCACATGGAAAATCTCTTTATTTATGGGTTTGTAATCCGTTATTCTGTAGCCACAAATATTGGAGTCTCGATAAACATCCAGCAACGATGGAATTTCTCCGCTGAAGCTATTAAACTCGAGATACATCAACTTGAGGCGACGGAGGTGACACAGTTGTTGTTTCTCCCTTCTATTCTAATTCTATTTCAAATCTGAAAGTATAAATTTAACATAAGTGTACAATGCATACAAAGGGTGTGTGTATTCTATAAAGTCAAAAAAATAAATTTAGGTTTTTAGGAGATGTGTATACAATAAAATTAAGATTTAAACAATTAAATAGAGGTGTGTATATTCAATAAAAAAAGAGTGCGTATCTAACGGTACTCTTTATTTTATTTTTCTATAAGACGTCCGCGAAGAAAAGTAGCTTTGTCGACATGGTAAGATTTTTTACTATTTCTGTCTCTATAAACATGTACTAAATGTTTTTCAATGCATCAACAATTTAGTAATCTTTTGGTACAAAACCATTAATTAATTAATTTATGGGGCAATTTCTGCATGCTTATTAATTAATTATCTCATACTCTTTATTATTATCTAATAACAACTCGCATCTAAAAATTTGTGACTTTAATTAGTTGACCGAGTGTATGACACATGCAAGGGTGCATATTAGCATGTGCCCACTTTTGTTTTAATTTTTTTTTTTTATACATATGGAGTGTTAATTGTTCGAAATGTTGAATATTACTCTTTATATATATAAATAATCTATCATATATAATAAATATTTTGGGAGCAATATTGCCACCCGAAATATTATTATAGGATAATATTATTATAGGCATTAAAATCCTTAAATTATGGTGGTAAAATTATTCTTATACCCCTCACTCCTAAACTTACTTCAAACACCCATTTTGATAACACCACCCAATTCATTTTACTAATCACAGTCAAACTCCATATCCTAAAGCTTAAACAGTAAACAGACATGAAAGAAGAAGATTGAACAAGCTAAAAAAAAAAAAAAAACATTGGAGAGCTTTGTTTATTCAAAATCACATTTTACTACCTTATGTTCCGGACTCGATTTCTCTTTGTTCTTCAACGTTCTTTATACTTAATAGTTTCTCTTTCTTGATGAAGTTCTTATCTTAGATTTCTTGCTTTGATTTAAATGATCTCGGAGGGTTTCAATTTTTTTTGCGGCTTGATACAACTTTAAATCTTTAATGTTGGAATTGAATTCATCCGTAGTATAGCAATAATTTTGCACTTTTTGAGTTGGAATTGATACATTGCGCGCAAATGATATTTATCTGCAATATCCTTCATAACCTTTATCATTGAACATCCCACCACTGCTCCACGCATGATATATATTCCTCTCTTTTTCTTATTCTCTAACGCTTCACTCTTCTCCTCTTCTTTCTGTTGGGTTCGTTGTCTTTTTTTGTTTTTTTTTGTTTTTCGGTTTTTCTTTTTCATCATCCTATGTTTGAGTATATTGAGTTGTGTGCTGGTGGGGTTTTAATGGTTTTGGGTGAAATTAACAAAATTGATGTGGAGAGTGTTGGGTATATGGGGTAGTATTTAAAACGGCTTATGGATTACTTTTGGTAAAGTCGAGTCAAGAGTTATACTCTTTCTCCTTAAGACGAAATTGCTCCGTACTTCAGGTGCTTACGGACTATAGCAATCGCCTCCAAGATACAACGACTTTGAATTTTGGACTTGTAGCACAATTAGTCCAAAATTATCGGCGAACGAACTAATATTTTAGAACTTTCGGACTCGGGTAGGATAATTCTAGAACTAATGGACTAGAATGTAATATGCAAGTATTGAATGCAGGATTGGAATGATCTTTACAAATGATTTTGGGGCCTATTTATAATGGTTGAAGAGTTGTGAGGCCTTTTCAGAATGGATGCCTTGATTCATTCTGGACCCTTGGATCATGTCTTTTGATTAAAGGCTTGATCTAATGGTTAAGATTGCATCCCTTCAATTTGAATTTAAATTCAAATTCTTGGAGCCAAATCCTTCCCTCCACATTTTTGATTTGAACCACAAATGGGCCCGCGAATCAGGCCCGGCCCGGCAAGTGGCCCGACGACCCGACCCGACCCTTCAGGCGATCCGGACGACCCGACCCGATCCGGTGCGTGCGGTGCACCCTACGTGTACCCAAGTCTAACCCATCGGACCCTAGTTCGGGTCCAAAATGAGTGCAACTATGTACAAGCGTGGGTGCGGCTCGTGGCTTGGTTGGTTGCACCATGTGGTCCACACATTTAATTTAATTCAATAATGTGTGTAGGTAGTAATAAGGAGTTCAATTCTTCCATCTTTTTCCAATGTGGGATAACTTCTCACTTCAACATTTACTCTTCATTTTTTCTTATTTTTCTTGTAATTAATTGCAAACTTCATGTATTAATTACTCATTCACCCGGAATTGGATTTGAGCAAACGTATACACTAAATTCATCTACTCGAAACGTAGTTTCCAAATATGCAATTTGTTTTCATTTTTGACAAACGAAAATTACAAAAACATTGGTCAAAGGTGGGCTTGACCCACTTCTACACTTAACCAATTCCAACAATCCCCCACATGAATGTAATTAATGCATGTAGACTCTATCGAAAGTTCCGACGAACTGCTATTGCATCAGGATAGGTAGCTTCCGGCTTTGAACCTTCCTTAGTAGAATGTCATCGGATTTACTTGCTGCTTAGTGAACATGATGTTTTGAACTAGTCAACATTTTATGTAAATCAAGTCAACGACACCCACACAATAACAATTCTAATATTCTTCGTTCTCACGTTGTGTCCAATTCGGCCCTGGACCATCTTGGATTCATGATTAGAGTTATTTTTACCTAGATTTTAGTGTTTTTTTATATGTGTTTTCGTATTATGTAATCCGTATTTTATATGTTATTTGGTTGTGTGTGAATGATCTTAAACTTAAGATTTTCACTTTTTATTTGATGCTTAACATGATAAGGAAGATGTAGGAAAAAGCGGATCTCAATTCGGAGTTGAAACGAGGGAGAACGAGCCAAAACGGTGAAAGAGGAAACAAGGCAGCACCGCACGGGCCGTGTACAGCGCACGCCCTGTCAGAATGGCCGTGCGCTGACACTCGAAACGCCAACTTGGCCAACCCTGTGGCCGAGTGCAGAACACGCCCTGTGCTGAGTACAGAAACACGGTCCGTGCACCGTGCACGGGCCTGTCGAGAAAGCCGTGCGCGAACGTCAGAAAACACAACACGGCCACCCCTGTGGCCGTGTGCTGCGCACGAGTCGTGCGCTGTGTTAGAACACGGGTCGTGCGGCGGAGCTCGAGCCGTGTTGGTGCAAAAACGCAGGAAATTGCTGGAATCTTCTAGAAGGCCCACATGGGGTATAAATAGACCCCATTTCAACACTTTGTGGATGAAAATCCGAAATCCTATCATCTACACACACCTCACACACCATTTCTTTCATTTTCCACCATCATCTTCATCCATCTTCATCCATCTTCATCCACCCATCAATTCTTCCATTTTTGGTGCTAAAGACTTCAAATCAAGAGCTAGAGGTGGAGATCAAGAAGAATAGAAGATTATCTTCAAGAAATTGATAGGGAAGAATCCATTCATTTTGTATTTCTTTAGATCTTAGACTATGGGTAATTGTAATGAATAATTTATTTGTTTTGTTACTTTTACTATGATAGGCTAATCCCTCTAGTGGGATTAGGAACATGAAGAGCATATTAGATTTATATTATCATGTGGATTAAATTGGTTTTTGATTTAATTGATGTTGATTTCTATTCATGGAGTTTAATTGTCTTGATGTTGTGATGGCATGGTTTGTTATTCATAAATGTTTATTGGTTTAATGGATTGTTGATCAATGGATTATTTGTGGTAATTAAATGCTATCATGATGTTCATGTATGTATTGCTTGGAGTGAGACGGAAACGACCCTCTATAGTATTAGGAATGCATGAATAGACATTGAGTTTGGGTTTGACCGAAAGGATATTTGAATTCAATGAGGGGAACCAATCAATTCGTTGGCCTTAGTACACAAAAAGGGAGAGTTTAATCTAACTAGTACCTAGATGGAAGGGGTTAATGTTGGGCTTTGATCTTAAGTGCTTTTGGGAGTCTAAAATGGATCAACAACCTTTGTAACCCGAAAGGGAGCTTAGGATACAATCGTGATCACCCTTAGTCTACATCAATTGAGTTGAATTCCGTTTGCATGATAATATGAATCGAGTGTGCTTGGATGTTTCTAATCCCATGTTTTTCCATACTTGAACTTTAGCACCCATTTTCTTTACTTGTCATTTATCTTATTTGCTATCTTATTTACTTGCTACTTGTTTTAGTTGTTAATCAATCTCAAAATCCCCGATCATCTTTACAAAAACAACATGAACATGAGCTCACGTATTTTGCTAGTCCGAACATAACTCCTTATTGGATTGATAATTTTTCTTGGAATATACTACTACAACGATCGAGTATTCTTGCTCGTGAGTGCTAAAAATAGGCAATCAATTCATAAGTGTTTTTTCTCATTCGAAGCGGCCAAACTTCACACTTATATAGGTGATCTCCTATGTAGAGTATCCTGCTATACTCCACTTTTAAGGTATAGGAATCATTAAAAGCTTTTAAGGATTACCCTCTACCACACTTCTGCAGGCTTGCACTTGATTTGAGAATGAGTTGAGATTATATTTCAAGTACTATTTCAGAACACTTATAACTTAGTTGTCTTATTGAACCATGTTCTTGGGATCTCCAATCATCATGGTTAAGTTACCGCTATAAACGTTCTTTAGTGCGTGGATTTTAAACCCATTCCCATTACTGCACTTGTCATTAGATCTTTATTTATGCCTTTTATCAACGGATCCGCGATATTTTCCTTAGACTTTACATAGTCGATGAAAATTATCCCACTAGAGATCAATTGCCTAACGGTATTATGTCTCCTCCTTATGTGTCGAGATTTACCGTTGTACATGTTGCTTTGTGCTCTCCCAATAGTTGCCATGCTATCGCAATGTATCATTATAGGAGGCACTGGTTTGCTCCAACAAGGAATATTCTCTAAGAAGTTTCTAAGCCATTCGGCTTCTTCACCAGCTTTGTCTAATACAATGAACTCCGACTCCATTGTGGAACGAGCTATGCATGTTTGTTTAGAAGATTTCCATGATACTGCTCCACCACCTATGGTAAATACGTAACCACTTGTGGATTTGGAGTCTTTTGAATCAGATATCCAATTAGCATCCGTGAATCCTTCGACTACGGCTGGATATCTTGTATACAGTATCCCATAACTTAGAGTATTTTTCAAATATCTAAGTACTCTTGTCAATGCTATCCAATGTTCTTTATTAGGATTGCTTGTGAACCTACTAAGTTTATGAACAGAGTATGCTATATCCGGACGTGTACAATTTGTTAAGTACATTAAACTTCCGATAATTCTTGCATATTTCTGTTGTGATATGGGTTCGCCTTTATTTTTGGCTAGATGTAAATTCACATCCACAGGAGTTTTAGTCGAGGGTAAGTCAAAGGCATCGAATTTCTTAAGTATATTCTCTATGTAGTGAGATTGTGTTAAGACAATTCCATCAGGTGATCTAGAGATTCTTATCCCTAGTATGACATCAGCCTCACCCATTTCCTTCATGTCAAAATTCCTTTTTAACATGTTCTTAGTATTCACAATCACTTTGTGATTACTTCCTATTATGAGCATGTCGTCTACGTATAGACATACAATTACATACTCATTAGGCGTGCCTTTTATGTAGACACACTTATCACATTCATTGATTTTGAATCCATTTGATAGCATAGTTTGATCAAACTTTTGATGCCATTGTTTAGGTGCTTGTTTTAATCCGTATAAGGATTTTATTAACTTACACACTTTCTTTTCTTGGCCAGGGGCAACAAACCCTTCAGGTTGTTCCATATATATTTCCTCTTCTAATTCACCATTTAAGAAAGCTGTTTTGACATCCATTTGGTGTATCTCAAGATTATGCAAAGCTGCAATTGCTATGAGAACTCTAATGGATGAAATTCTTGTCACAGGTGAATATGTGTCGAAGAAATCATATCCTTCCTTTTGTTTGAATCCTTTAGCTACTAAGCGAGCCTTGTATTTGTCAATTGAACCATCAGCCTTGTATTTCTTCTTTAGGATCCATTTGCATCCTAAAGGTTTGTTTCCCGGTGGGAGATCGACCACCTCCCAAGTATGGTTTTGCATAATGGATTCAATTTCGCTGTTGATAGCCTCTTTCCAGAGAGGAGCATCTGGACTAGACAATGCTTCATGTATTGTCCTTGGTTCATTTTCTAGCATGTAGCTTATAAAATCAGAACCAAAGGACTTTTCCTTCTTGGTTCTTTTACTACGCCTTGGTTCTTCCTCCCTTTGAGGTGAACCTTTTTCTATAGCGTCATGAGTTCTTTTATGCGAGCTCACTTCTTGTTTTTCCTTCTTAGGAAAAATATTCTCAAAGAACACTGCATTTCTAGATTCAATAGTCATTCCCTCATTCATTTCAGGAACTTCTGACTTATGAACCAAGAAACGATATGCACTACTATTGTATGCATAACCAATAAAGATGCAATCAACTGTTTTGGGTCCTAGCTTTACTTGTTTTGGTTTAGGTACCTCAACTTTTGCTAGGCACCCCCACACTTTGAGGTAACCATATGACGGTTTCCTTCCTTTCCATAATTCATATGGAGTTTTATCTCTTTTCTTGTGTGGTAGTTTATTAAGAATGTGGTTTGCCGAAAGCACCGCTTCTCCCCACATGTTCTGGGATAGGCCCGAGCTAATCAACATAGCATTCATCATCTCTTTGAGAGTTCTATTTTTTCGTTCTGCAACGCCATTAGATTGTGGTGAGTATGGTGCTGTAGTTTGATGAATAATGCCATTTTGTAGACAAAATTCTTCAAATGGAGCCACATATTCTCCACCTCTATCACTTCGAATCATTTTGATTCTAATGCTTAGTTGATTTTCGACTTCATTCTTAAAGTTTATGAATGCATCTATTGCTTCATCTTTCCCTCTTAGAAGATATATATAACAATACCTTGTGCAATCATCGATAAATGTAATGAAGTAATTCTTACCCCCTCTTGTTGGTGCGAACTTTAAATCACATATATCAGTATGGATTAGTTCTAGAGGTGTAGTACTTCTTTCCACTGAATGAAATGGAGTTTTTGTCATTTTTGCTTCAACACAAATTTCACATTTCTTTTGTGGATCTAGTTCCATTATTGGCAACAAATTTAAGTTGACTAATTTTCTTAGTGAATTTAAACTTGCATGTCCTAATCTATCATGCCATCTATTAGAACTCTCGGCCAAGTAAGAAATAACTTTTCCTTTATTTTTAATATCACGGTGTACAGTCATTACATTTAGTTTGAAAAGACCCTTTTCAAGGTAACCTTTTCCTACAAACATTCCACTTTTGGATAGTATATATTTGTCAGACTCATACACTTGTCTAAATCCGGCTTTACTAAGCAATGATCCAGACACTAAGTTCTTGCGGATGTCAGGGACATGCAACACATCCATAAGTTGGAGCTCTTTTCCCGATGTCATCTTCAACACAATTCTGTCTAGTCCAATGACTTTAGATGTTGAAGAATTTCCCATAAATAATTTTCTACCATTTATCGGGATGTAGGTAGAGAACATTTCCTTGTCCGAGCAGATGTGTCTTGTTGCTCCACTATCCACAAACCATTCTTGTGGATTATCCACAAGGTTTGCTTCAAAGACCACAGCCGCTAGGTTTAGTTCGGACAAGTTGGCGGATACCGACTTCTCTTCGACTAGGTTAGCTCGGCTGTTGTTTTCTTTCTTTGGTTGATGACAGTTTTTCGCCATATGTCCGGGCTTGTTACAGTTGTAGCAGTTGCCTTTAATCTTCTTTGCAGGCTTTTGCTTTTTGTCATTCCGCTTCCTCTTTTTGTTTTCCCCGGATTCAGTCAAATTAACTCTTGCCTCTTTGCTTGACTTGATTTCAGACTTTCGATTATCTTCTTCGATCCTTAGTCTCACGATCAAGTCTTCAAGCATCATTTCTTTTCTTTTATGCTTGAGATAGTTTTTAAAATCTTTCCACAGAGGCGGTAGCTTTTCAATTAAAGCAGCTACTTGAAAAGATTCATTCAATTCCATACCCTCGGCATGGATGCCATGTAAGATCAGTTGTAGTTCTCTAACTTGATCCAATACAGTCTTGGAGTCCACTATTTTGTACTCGAGGAATCGTCCGACTATGAATTTCTTCATTCCGGCGTCATCCGCTTTGTACTTCTTTTCAAGTGACTCCCATAGTTCTTTAGAAGTTTTAAAATCTGTATAAACATTATAGAGTGAGTCATCTAACCCATTTAGAATGGAGTTGCGACACATGAAGTCACTATGTTTCCAGATTTGAACGGCAACTTTCTTTTGATCATCAGTTTCATCTTCTTCAACCGTTGGAGCAACTTCCGTCAAAAAACGGGCGAGGTTGAGTGTTGTTAAGTAGAACAGCATTTTCTGTTGCCAGCACTTAAATTCCGTTCCATCGAACTTAGGTGGTCTCTCGGCGTGAACAGGTGCAGTAGTAACAGTAGCAGGTACCGGTGCAGTAGTAACATTATCAGGTACATCAGTAGCCATCTTTAAATACAAAAAAAAAATTCGTCTTAAGTTTGTTGGGTATATGGGGTAGTATTTAAAACGGCTTATGGATTACTTTTGGTAAAGTCGCGTCAAGAGTTATACTCTTTCTTCTTAAGACAAAATTGCTCCGTACTTCAGGTGCTTACGGACTATAGCAATCGCCTCCAAGATACAATGACTTTGAATTTTGGACTTGTAGCACAACTAGTCCAAAATTATCGGCGAACGAACTAATATTTTAGAACTTTCGGACTCGGGTAGGATAATTCTAGAACTAATGGACTAGAATGTAATATGCAAGTATTGAATGCAGGATTGGAATGATCTTTACAAATGATTTTGGGGCCTATTTATAATGGTTGAAGAGTTGTGAGGCCTTTTCAGAATGGATGCCTTGATTCATTCTGGACCCTTGGATCATGTCTTTTGATTAAAGGCTTGATCTAATGGTTAAGATTGCATCCCTTCAATTTGAATTTAAATTCAAATTCTTGGAGCCAAATCCTTCCCTCCACATTTTTGATTTGAACCACAAATGGGCCCGCGAATCAGGCCCGGCCCGGCCCGACAAGTGGCCCGACCAGACCCGGCCCGTCGGCCCGATCAGTCCCGGTCGCCCGGACCGACGACCCGACCCGACCCTTCAGGTGATCCGGACGACCCGACCCAATCTGGTGCGTGCGGTGCACCCTACGTGTACCCAAGTCTAACCCATCGGACCCTAGTTCGGGTCCAAAATGAGTGCAACTATGTACAAGCGTGGGTGCGGCTCGTGGCTTGGTTGGTTGCACCATGTGGTCCACACATTTAATTTAATTCAATAATGTGTGTAGGTAGTAATAAGGAGTTCAATTCTTCCATCTTTTTCCAATGTGGGATAACTTCTCACTTCAACATTTACTCTTCATTTTTTCTTATTTTTCTTGTAATTAATTGCAAACTTCATGTATTAATTACTCATTCACCCGGAATTGGATTTGAGCAAACGTATACACTAAATTCATCTACTCGAAACGTAGTTTCCAAATATGCAATTTGTTTTCATTTTTAACAAACGAAAATTACAAGAACATTGGTCAAAGGTGGGCTTGACCCACTTCTACACTTAACCAATTCCAACAGAGAGTAGATTTAGAGTTGGGGTATGATTAACACTGACAATCATTTTTTTAAATTCGTGTGCCTAGTAATGATTTGGGTGGCAATAGTGTCGCCCTAAATATTCTTTCATATACATAATAGCAAATGAGATAGCGTACGAGTTCACACGTAAAACTTGCTTTTACAGATTATTTTTTAGTACATAGAAAATTACTACTACATCCGTCGCATAAATAAATTCACACTTTCTATTTTTATCCGTCTCATGAACAAGTACACACCTCCAAATAAGAAAATACATGTTAGAGTGTCTTGATTAAGTATTAAACGATTCAACTCTCTACAAACTTAAGCTTTTAGATGAGTTGGTCATTTAATATGATATCAGAGCCCATGGTTAACAAAGGTCCAGGGTTCGAACCTCACCGCCACCCATTTATGAAAATTTCCAAATGCTAGGCTTGAGGCAAAAATTCCCCACCTTACAAGCTTAAGCTTTTAGATGAGGTAGTGATTTAACAATACGATAACCCAACAATATACTTTAATTTCAAAATTGTAACTCCTTTATTTACAACTCACAAGCTTACTTTATAATTTATTTATTACCTAAAAAGACCAAACTACCCCTAAAAGTAAGGCAAAAAGTAATTTTTTTCTTAAACTCCGTATTTACAGTAATTGTGAACTTCTCTTTAGGACGGAGGGAGTATTTAAAGAGATAATCTATTACTCCCTCTGTCCCACCCAAAGAATCTATTTTTTTCATTTTGGGCGTCCTACCCAAAGAGTTCCTTTCCTTTTTTACACACTGTGACAATAAATTTTGTATTTATGATGAAATAAATACAAATTGAGTAGAAAGATAATCCAGACGGATTTAATTTGAAAGAGTATGCAATCGGGTTACAAATCTCCAATCAATCCTCTGTTTTTTCTCTCGAACCAATATGCCTTGACTTTGACTGGAGTATGCGTTGACTGTATATTGACTGCGCTGACTGTGTTGACAGCGTGTGTTGAGCTGGATCTTCAAATAAAGCTTGTCCGAGCTCGGATGTGTAGTCTTGTGACGTTGATCCGGAGGCGTTGAGTCTTTGTTCGGATTGAACGTTGACTGGAGAGCTTTCTGCGGAGAAAGTCATTGACGTGAAGAACATCAGATTGGAGGGGCTTGGCACCTTTATCTCTGATTGGAGGCGGTTGGCTGGAAGAACACAAGATCGGAGGGGCTTGACACCTTAATCTCTGATCGGAGGCGGATGGCTGGAAGAACGCCGGATCGGAGGGTCTTGGCACCCTGATCCCTGATTGGAGGCGGATGACTGGAAGAACGCCGGATCGTAGGGGCTTAGCACCTTGATCTCTGATTGGAGGTGGATGGCTGGAAGAACGCCGGATCTGAGGGGCTTAACACCTTGATCTCTGATCGCAGGCCGTTCTTGGCTAAAAGATTCTTGAAGATCTCAAGGGTGCATTGCTCGTATTCTTGATCTCTTCACAAGCGTCTGCATCTTCAGATATTTTAGTGTGCCTAGAATGAATGGATGAGGACTCCTTATATGGGTGAAGAATGAGGATGCCCCATAAATAACTCGCAATTTGAGTGGTCCAGGGCTGATTTGACCTGATTCTGCGGGCTTGGGCCTTTCCATGTATAACGCAGTTTGATTGGTTGATCCTTTATTTGACTTAATTTTGCGGGCTTTGACTTATTTGACTGGATCTGTCCCAATTATCAATTATTCACTAATTTATTTTAGGAATTTATTTATTTAAAACTCTTAATAAATAAATAATTAATTGATAATTATTGTATTAATTTGCCATATATTTTCCTTTAATAGGCAATAAAATTCAAATGCCTACACACACCCACTAATAAAATTAAAATATGGGGCTCATACTCCCACTAATACAACTACATACTACACATTAAATAATAATACTCCTTAATTCACGTTCAAAAAGCAAAAGCTACCATTTGGATGGGACGGAGGGAGTACTTTTCTAAATGAAAAAATTAATTTTTTTAATTATGGCACACCCTAATTTATCGATTATTCTTTAATACATACAAAATTACTCTTTAGGGACATGAAATATTACTCTTCTAAATAAAAATATTACTCTTCGAAGAGTAATTTTTTATGTATTAAAGAGTAATTTTAATAAATAAGGTTAATCTATTTCATACCAGACTCAATCGTATTTTTTTTTATTAAGGCAAATTATTCCTTAGCACCCAATTAACCATGGATTTTGATTTTATCAAAATTATATATATATATATATATATATATATATATATATATATATATATATATATATATATATATATATATATATATATATATATATATATATATATATATTGTGTGTGTGGAGTATTACTTTGTGCTATGATTAATTTCGTAAACCAAATCGATATACTCATTTATTAAATGCATGACATGTATTACACTCCATTCTCTATTCTATCCCTAATTGTTTATTGTGTTTTATAATTATTTTTTAAGGTGTAGAATTTCATCTTATAATAAAAAAACGTACTGAACAGGAGATTCAAATTGATAGATAGTATTCACGTAAAAAAAAATAATAATAATGGGTATAATTTCAAATTTAGTCCTGTAAGAATTGCTCAATGCAAAAAAGGTCCTAAAATTGGCAGATTTAATCCCATATGAATTTTTTTTATCAAAATCCGTTAATAGTTGACGAAATATTTTGAACCATTAACAAGACCAAAATGGACTATGTCTATTTTGAAAGACAGAAAATAATATAAATCTGTTGTTTATAATAATATAAGTTAATTTGGAATGAAAATTTTCGAAAATTATGATTATAATATTCTTATGGGACCAAAACCGCTAGCTATGAGACCAGTGTATTCCTACGAGGCTCTAATTGAACTGAAGAAATTTTTATGGGATCAAATGTGATATTTTCCCAAAAATAATAATAATAAGGGAAAATATCGATTTTGGTCCTCTAGGATATGCCAAATCCAACTTTAGTCCTCAAATTTGGTAATTTTTCAAAAGTGGTCCTCCGATGTCCGCTTTTAGCCATTTTTGTCCACTTTTGGTCCAATAGGATAGGCCAAATAAGAACTAAAAGGACAAAAAGTGGACAAAAATGACTAAAAGCGGACACTGGAGGATCACTTTTGAAAATTTACCAAACCTTAGAACTAAAGTTGAATTTTGCATATTTTAAAGGACCAAAATTGATATTATCCTAGCCGCGAGGAACAAAACATGGCCTTTAAAGGTATAACATTTTTTTAAAAAAATTAGAAGTATAAATTTTTATACTAAAGATATGACATTTAACATAAAGAGTAGTACAACTTTTTGAGACAGTAGAATCTAATTACTAAGGTTGGTTTGGTACAAGCAAGTTTTATGACTTTATCCTATATATATATATCATCTCTACTTGCACCTTCATGATCATAATCATTCCACCATAGGTCCATAACCAAGTATCATTAGAGATGGCTTCCTCCACAGTATCCATGATCAGTTACCAGTCCTCAGTCATGTAGAAAGGATAAAATTATTGGATTTTTTCCCCGTCATACGTGTCAATCATAGGCACAAAAAATGATGCACGAAAATGGCAAAGAGAATACGTTTGGTTCAGCTAAGTTTAGTGTTTGGATGTTGCAGATGCAGAAGTGAGGAAGAGTGGGCTAGAGAGATCAGAACGTCTTGCCAAAGATTTGGAGTGGTTTAAGAAAGAAGGTTATGAGATTCCAGAAGCTACTTCTCTTGGTATAAACTACGCTCAATACCTTAAAGAGCTGTCTGAAAAGGAGCCACAAGCATTCACCTGCCATTTCTACATGATCAACTTTGGACAAACTGCTGGTGGAAGGAGGATTGGAGAAAAGGTCCTCAATATTCTGCAATTTCTTTCGACCAAATATTAGATTAATAATCTCACATATTACTAATACTAGTACTATCTTTTTAAGAAATATATATATATATATATATATATATATATAGCACTTGTATATGGAGATGGATTTAAGGGGTGCCCTTGAATTTTTATTCAACTTTTATAACTTCGTTTTCTTGAAATTTAACGGCTCGGATTCTCTGTGCCATTTGGTACACCATCTCCTGTGCCACACCGTTAGATTGACGACATGTAGGAGAGATAAACTATACCCTAATCCTTAAACTCTAGGGGCAATGGTTGGATTTGTTTCCTCATCTTACGTCTCAATCATATAACGTGTGGAACAGAAGATGATGTACCAAAATGGCGCAGAATATCCGATGTCGAAATTTAATATATACACCATACCATACTTATTGTAGATAAGAAGTTTAAAGACACTTTTTTTTAACCAATTTTTCTTAATAATAAATATGTTTGAGGTGGAGGTGACATTTTTTAAAAATAAAATATAGTATTATAAATAAAAACTATAATTGTCAAACAATCGGCCAAACTGCTGGTTGTAGGAGGATTGGAGAAAAGGTCACTCAATCTATATTTTCTTATAGCAAAATATTAGATTAATAATCTCACATATTAAGAAAGATAGTATATATATGGGGATGGATTTAAGGGTGCACTTGAGTTTTTATTTAAATAATGCCTTCACTTTCTTGAAATTTAATACACCATATGTTACAACATAATCCAGCAGTCCTAATACATATCAGACTTAATTTACAATAACAAGTTTAAGAAATTTCTTTTTTTAACCAATTCTATGACTATTGTAATTTTTTTAAATAATAAATATGTGTTTTTATATTATAAAAAGTGTAATTATCAAATAAATAAAGAAATATGTAATGGGACTAGTGAGTATAAAAAGATTTGTCCTTATTTCAAGATTGACCCAGAACGGTATACATTATCAAACAATATTTATTTTCTGTGTGAGACTGTTTCATATGATATTATTTTATGTACTATTCCCTCCGTTCCGGCATAAGAGGTGCGTTTATTTTGCACGTAAATTAAGGGATATAATATTTAATGATAATTAAGGAGAGAGAAAATAATATTTTAATGTAAAGTGAGTAGGTGCATTAGTGTGGTGTGTGGGTCCATGGAAATATATTAATTGTGTTGTGTGGGTCTCATTTACTAAAAAGAGAAATGCACTTCTTATGTTGGCACAGACGTAAATAATAAAATGCACTCTTTGTTGTAGGACGGAGGGAGTATTAATTAAATATTTATCACCTTTTGTTAAAAATATTATCACAATTTATTAAATTGTTGTTACTCATTCTATAAATTGTTCATGAGATAATACACTCCATCACAATCATCTTTTATCAATTCGTATATCACTTTATTTTGACATATATATTATCACCTCTGGTCCATTTCACATAAATATTTCCTTGTGATAAATTACATCGTCTAGAAGAATATATACATGACATGTGTAGGTGGAGAAGAGTTTACTTGGAGGTAAGTGTTAGAATATTATTCAGTTCTATCAAGCAGTTAAGAGTTAATTAGTTAGACTTAGTTAGTTTGTTAGGAGTTTGTTAAACTTAGCTGTACAAGTTATGAACTTTGTACATTCTATAAATAGGATTGTAAAACAAGTTGTAAAGTAAGTTGAAATCATATTTTCATTTTATCAGTTTCACATTTTCAATATGGTATCCGGAGATGGTATTCCAGTGATAACCGTTTCTTTTCTCTCCAGTTTCTTCATCCCCTAATTTATTCACATCTTCAAATCTTCATTCCCGAATTCATTTAGTTCTTCAAATTTTCATCCTCTAACTCATTTACATCTTCAAATCTTCATCCTCTAACTCATTCACATCTTCAAATCTTCATTCCCTAATTCATTCAGTTCTTCAAATCTTCATCCTCTAATTCATTCACATCTTCAAATTTTCATCCCCTAATTCATTCACGTCTTCACATCTTCATTCCCTAATTCATTCAAATCTCTTCACATCTATTTCTTTTTGAATCTTCATATTCTGATCATGAGTCTACCGACCTTCATCACTCTACATATTCGATTGGATCGAACCAATTATATTTTCTGGCAATCTCAAGTCCTTGCTACTGTGAAAGAGCATGGCTTTGGCGATCTTCTTTTTGTTCTGAGGAGAATTTTCTCCTTCCGGATGCTACATCTGAGGCGTCCGTTATGTTGCACAAACATGACCAATTTCTGCTTAGTTGGCTCTTAAGCTCAATTTCATCGTCTATGTTAGGGCATGTGAGTCGATGTATTCATTCATATCAGTTATGGAAGGTGTTTGATGATCTGTTTTGATCACAATCTAAGGCTCGTGCTATGAGTTCACGGTTTCAGCTTCAGACGTTGAAGAAAGGTTTTACTTCCATTGATGATTATTTTCTCAAGATGAGATCAGTGGCTGATGCGTTAGAATCTGTTGGTCATTCTATTAGTGATGAGGATCTAGTTCTCCATATACTTGGTGGTCTAGGTATTGAATTCGATGGGGTTGTGGTCAGCCTAACCTCTAGAGGTGACATTCCACCTCTGTCGGAGGTTCAAGCTATTCTTCAATCTCATGAGATCCGAACAGCTCAGACTTCTGCTGTTCATAATGTTGCAGCAATAATTCAAAATCCTATGGCAAATTTTATCTCAAAAGATTCTTCAACTGTTGGACAATACAATGGAAAGCCAAAATTTTGTAAGAACAAACTGATTTGTCAAATTTGTGACAAATCAAATCACAGTGTTGCTAAATGTTTTAAGCGGTTCGATGCAAAGTTTCAAGGCCTAGAGAACACTCAGAATTTTCAATTTTCTTCTCCGACCTCGAAATTTGTTACTCCATACTCACATGCTCCTTCTTCCTCTCAAGTTCATAACCTGTACAACTAAGTTTAACAAACTCCTAACAAACTAACTAAGTCTAACTATACCATGTTGAAAATGTGAAACAGATAAAATGAAAATATGATGTCAACATACTTTACAACTTGTTTTACAATCCTATTTATAGAATGTACAAAGTTCATAACCTGTACAACTAAGTTTAACAAACTCCAAACAAACTAACTAAGTCTAACTAATTAACTCTTAACTGCTTGATCGAACTGAATAATATTCTAACATGCTCCCGAAGATTGTAAACTACGAGCATCATGTAATTCCCATTCGTAGACAGAGGTGTTGAAAATGAACAGGAGGGAGAGGTTTAGTTAAGAGATATTGAAGCGCACAAACGATGCTACGATACAGAGAATGATGATAAAAAGAGGACTATCAAGTTTGGAGAGCTTTTGATTTGGACATAGAGTGTGAGAAGGCTTGCAGTCTGCAAGATGAGCTTTGTGAAGAATTTTTCGGGCATATTGACTCTGTGTCAAACATAATCTTCCTGGAAGAACATGAGCTTCAATTCCCAGAAAATAATCTCCCCAAGATGTTTCAAAGAAAATTTAGAGTGAAGAGTATGAATAAGCTGTTGCACCAGGAGTGGATCATCACCCGTTATAAGGATATCATCAACATACACTAGCAATACCAACATCTTATTACCCACATGTTTGTGAAACAAGCAATGATCAGTCGTGGAATGAGTGAATCCTTCAGCATGTAAAAAACTCTTAATGTATCATACCACGCTTTTGTAGCTTGTTTAAGACCGTATAGAGCTTTGGACAATTTACAAACACGGGTAGGTCGAGTCTTATCGTAGAAACCCTCATGCTGCTCAATATACACCATTTTATGAAGTGTCCCTTTTAAGAAAGCATTATTTATATCCACCTGCTGTATACTCCACCCCTTCATAATAGCAATGGAAAAAATAATCCGAAGTGTTAAGGGTTTGATGACTGGACTGAAGGTGTTGAAGTAATCAACCCCAGCGTGCTGCTGAGAACCTCGAGCTACAAGTCGATCTTTATATCTATCCACAGTGCCATCTTTACAATGCTTGACTTTATGTTAAAAATGTGAAACTGATAAAATGAAAATATAATTTCAACTTACTTTTCAACTTGTTTTACAATCCTATTTATAGAATGTACAAAGTTCATAACCTATACAGCTAAGTTTAACAAACTCCTAACAAACTAACTAAGTCTAACTAATTAACTCTTAACTGCTTCAAATGTATCATACCATACTTTTGGTGCTTGTTTAAGACCGTATAGAGCTTCGGACAATTTACAAACATGGGTAGGTCGAGCCTTATCACAGAACCTTCAGGCTGCTCAATATACACTGTTTTATGAATTGTCCCTTTTAAGAAAGCATTATTTATATCCATCTGCTGTATACTCCACCCCTTCATAACAACAATGGAAAAAAGAATCCAAAGTGTTAAGGGTTTGATGACTGGACTGAAGGTGTTGAAGTAATCAACCCCAACATGCTGCTGAAAGCCTCGAGCTACAAGTCGAGCTTTATATCTATTCACCGTGCCATCTTTACAATGCTTGACTCTGAATACCCACTTGGTAAAAATGATGTTCATATTTTCAGAAAAAGGAACAAGAATCTAGTTATCATTACTAATTAAAGCATCATATTCTTATTGCATAGCCATCTTCCATTCTGGAATAAAAAGGGCCTCCAAAACCGATGAAGGCTCAGTAATAGACAAAGGAACAGAGGCATGATAAATTTTGGGTTTGGAAATACCAGATTTACCTCTAGTAATCATGGTATGAGTATTATGAAGAGGTGAAGGAGGTGTGGTGGATGCTGTAACAAGAGGTGAAGAAGTATGTGAAGCACGAGGTGAAGCTGAAGGCAAGGAAGGATGTGATGTATGAGAAGAGGATAATGAACCTGATGCATGAGAAGTATGTGATGTGGAGAGATCAGGGATATATGATGTAGAATTGTTAGGAGATATGGCAGGTGGAATAAAAGGAGATAAAGCTGTGGTGGTAAAATGTGGAGAAGATAGGGAAGGGGATGACATAAGTGAAGAGTAAGGAAACTCACTCTCATTGAAATCAACAGTGGTTGAGATATAAATTCTGCCAGAAGAGTGAAGAAAAAAATAGCCTTTGTTGGAAAGATTATAACCAAGAAAGATACACTTGGAAGATCTATATTGCAGCTTCGAGGTGTTGTACGGCCAGAGAAAGGGGAAACATGCACAACCAAACACCCTTAGATGAGAGTAATCTGGTTGAGTGTTAAACAAAAGAGTAAATGGAGTAGAGTTTTAGAGAACAGAAGTAGGAAGTATATTGATCAGATATACATCAGTTTGGAAAGAAAACCACCAATAGGATAAAGACACATCACCCTTTGCCAACAAGGCAAGGCCAACTTCAGTAATGTGCTGAATTTTCCTCTCAACTAAATCATTTTGAGGATGTGTGTAAGGACAAGAGTGACGAACTTTAATTCCAAGTTGTTTGCATGTATGAGACAGAGCCAAAAACTCACCCCCATATCACTTTGAATAGCTTTAACCTTATGAGAGAACTGCCTTTCAACAAAACTAATAAACTGATTAACCAAAGCATGTACCTCAGATTTCATTTTCATAGGAAAAAACCAAGAATATCTTGTGTAGTCATCCACAATAACAAGAAAATATTTAAATCCCTTAATAGAATCAAGAGAAGCTAGCCTCCAAACATCCATATGTATAAGTTCCAAAGATGTAGTAGTTGCATGACTTACAGAAGAAAAATGTTGTTGATGCATCTTCCCTTGTTTTCAAGATTCAAAAAATTCTAAAGAAGGAACAGAAGAGGACAAGTTTAAACTTCGAAACACCTTAGACAAAGTAGCTAAACAAGGGTGCCCAAGTCTATTATGCCAAAGGACATGAGTACTTCCTAAAGCAGCAGTATTACAAGAAATTGCAGAAGCAACAGGGTTCTTCATATCATGAACATGATCCAAATCTAGCTGATAGAGACCAACTTTAAGAACTTCTTTCAATAGAACCTTGTTGGAACTCAGATCCTTTACAAGACAATAAGAAGCATAAAACTCAATAACAACATTATTATCCTTCAAAAATTTCGAAATGCTAATCATGTTCTTGGTAATATCTGGCACATGAAGTACATTTCGAAATGCGACTGTAGAAGATTGTAAAGTGAGAAGAAACATGGACCCTGTATGATGTATGGGAACATGAGAACCATTACCCACCAACAGATTTGAAGTACATTGATAAGGAGCTTGGAGATAAAGATTTCCAAGATGTGATGTAACATGATGTGTAGCCCCACTGTCCATAAACCAGCCTGAACCTGTAGGACACTGAGAAGAAGTAAAACTGTTAGATGGAACAGGAGCCGAGGGATAATTTCCAGGAACATGATGCACTAAGTTTGCTTGAGAGGAAGAAGGAGCATGCGAGTATAGAGTAACGAATCTCCAAGCTCCTTATCAAGGTACTTCCCAATGAGAGCATTTTGTCTACAGAAGACCATCATCAGCTATCTCGAAAAACTTCTAGGAAACTTGTGCCCAAAAGGCATTATGATATTGAAAGACATGCCTTCATTGTTTCACCAAAAAATTGAGATGTTTCTCCTGTTGATAAGAAAGAGCCCAAAAATGTCAAAAAAGCTCTGACTTGTCTGGTAAAGGAGAAATGGATGAAAACGATGAAAGAGGAGATTGAGTCTATGAAGTCAAATCAAGTCTAGGAACTTGTAGATCTTCCGAAGGGACGAAAGACAATTGAGAATAAATAAATTCTCAAAATCAAAAGAAATGCTGATGGCTCAATAGAGAAGTATAAAGCTCGCTTGGTGGCAAAAGGCTATACTCAACAAGAGGGTATAGACTACGAAGAAACTTTTCACCTGAAGTGAGGTTTGCCTTGATTCGTCTACTGTTGGCTATTGTGGCTAGTATGGATTTATAATTACAGCAAATGGATGTTAAGACCGCATTTCTCGATGGAGAACTAGAAGAAGAAATCTACATGCAACAGCCTGTAGGATTTATTCTTCGAGGTCTAGAAGATAAAGTTTGTAGATTGAAGAAATCGATCTACAGACTCAAATAATCCTCCCGATAGTGGTATTTGAGGTTTCGTACTACGATCATCTCATATAACTTCGTTATAATAAATAAAGACCACTGTGTTTACGTTAAACGGTCCAATGGTTGTTTTGTGATTCTATCCATGTATGTGGATGACATTCTATTAGCGGGTAATAGCAAAGAGTATCTTGAAATCATAAAAAGATGGTTATCTTTGAATTTCGAAATGAAATATATGGGTGAAGCAGAGTACATACTTGGTGTGAAGATCCATAGGGATTGTTCAAAGAAATTGTTGGTTTTGTCTCAAGAGACTTACATCAAGAAACTTTTAGAACGATTCAAGATGGACACCTACAAACTTATAGATACTCCTATTGTGAAAGGCGAATCATTGAGTCAGTAAATATGTCCCAAGACTCAAGATAAAAAGAATAAAATGGCCAGAGTACCATATGCCAATGTGATTGACTGCAAATTATTCTCTCTGTTATCAAGGGAATAACAGTACACTGAATGGGTATACAAAAGCTGACTAGAGTGGTGATTTAGATAAATGTAAATCAACTCCCGGTTATGTCTTCTTGCTCAACAATGGAGCAATCTCATAGTGTAGTAAGAAACAGACTTAAATAGCACTGTCCACTATGGAAGCTAATTTTGTGGCATGTGCGTCTGCTGTTCAAGAAGCTATTTAGTTGAGAAGATTCATGAAATCGGGTTAAGTATATGGGATACACTAAACTTTGATTTCACGATGTCTAAATTAAATGAAATACGACATACGCTTTCTTGGAAGAAAGTTAAAGACATTGTGACATGTGTTTTAGGAAAACGATATGAGCTAAGTTGACCCCAATAGGATTGAGAAAATTATCCTTATTTTCTCAAAAGTATGAGTCCTTATCTATTGGTTAACCTTATGACTTTCTACTATTTTCTAAGTCTTCACTTTGGTATTGCTACTTTAGCATGTTACCAAAAGAGCTATGGTTAATAACGGCGATGCAGTACATGTCTAGAAAAATAGCTACAGTGGGAGACTGTAGATACTTAGTGAGATGGGAAGAACGTCTTAATTTAACATATACTATTGTGATTCATTAACTAGTCAATTAAGTAGAGTCTTGATTATGAATACATAGTTTTTTTTTTCAAAAAGGTTGAGTATGCTCTGACAAATCCAGGGATTGAAAAGAGATATGTCAACTTATGTTAAATGTTCAAAAGTTCTGGGGTATAACGAGCTTGCTGAGTTTCTTTGATAAATTGGTTGAGTTGCTATATATCTCTAATAAGTGTGTAGCGATTAAAACTCATATCTCGTGGGTCACACGATGTGTTAATCTGTACGAGAATATGATTCATGAAGAAATTGAGTCAGGCGACTTTTGACTTCATATGTGAGTGGGAGATGTAAACAATAATTAATATAATAAATATTAATTATATTCCACATATGAATATAAGTGGATAAGAGAGACAGAAGGAGATATGAAACCGTTGCTCAACTCCTGTCTCCTTGGATTTCATATACTGCGCCACACAGTTGTCCAGAGAAAAAGACACGCGTTACAGAACGCAGAGCGCTAAAACGTTCATGCGCGCGACAGAACGTAGAACGCAAGAGTGCATTTCCTCTCTCGTTTTCTCTCCAGAAATCACATGCAAACCCAGCATTCATATTCCACAGAATAGTACAATATCGTGAAAATTAATCTTTCAACCCCGTGTTGAAAATTTGATCCAGAGATCACGGTTTAACAACGTGAGTATCAACCGGTTCATACGTGTTCTTCCGCTGCAACTTAACCCTACGGAGAAAGGTAAGTTTTTTCTCTATGCATGTGTAGGGTTCGTGCCTTGTGTGAACGTGAGTTTTCCAACAAAGAAAAATAAAGTGTAAAGCAATGTTATATAAGTTAGTTGCAGGATGGCAAATTTCTAACTTAAAATAACTAATTTGACATTATTAAATGCTCCCTCCATCCCAAGTTAACATTTACATTTGCTTTTTGCATGTAGATTAAGAGATATAATATTTTAATGTGCAGTGAGGTGAGAGAAATAATAATTAATTAATGTGAAAGAAATAATAATTAATTAATGTGAAATGGGTAGTTGTATTAATGTTGTGTGTGGGCCCCAAATAGAATAATTAATTATTTTGTGTGGGTCCAACTTGACATAAAAAAATATATAAACCTTAACTTGGAACAAACCAAAATGGAAAACGTAAAGGAGGGAGTTTTAAAAGTCTTAGGGAATGTGAAAGAAACAGAATGAGGAAATTGCAAAAGATTTGATTGGATAAGGGAGTATGCTGTATGTGTAATTTAATTTACAGAGCTCTTAAACGCGCTAGTAATTAACCATCCGTACATATCTAAAACACGTAGGTTGTGGAATAATTGCAATATATATCATCATTTGAAATTAGTGTTAATTAAGTAATTTGTGCCTATAAAAGGAGCAAATTATGTTATCCAACAACTATCAACTCCTCTAAATTTAGAAATTATAAAGTCTGCTAATTTATTAAAATGGATTTTGAAAATCAGAGAGTTAAAGCCACCACCTATTCTCGACCTCTCGCAAATTATCATCCAAATGTATGGGGAGACCATTTCCTTCACTGCAAACCTGCAGAATTCATATGCCATGTAACTCTCTCTCTCTCTCTCTTTATCTATTGAATTTTTTTATTAAATTTCTGTGGGTGGTTTCCAAGGATCGTGACAAAAAACATGTTGAAGAGCTGAAAGAAGAAGTGAAAAGAGAGCTGAAGGAATCATCCAACGATTACATGCGACAGCTGAAGATGGTGGATGCGATACAACGATTAGGGATTGAGTATCTTTTTGAGGAAGAGATTGATGAAGCTCTGAAGAATGTGTCTGAATAGTTTGACGATTATTGTAAAGAAAATCACGACATGTCCGACAACAGGGATACAGAGTCTCATGTGGTAATTAGTGGCCTAACTAGCAAGTGTCTACTCTCACAAACGCATGGAAAAAAATATCAAAATTCATCAAATATCAAAATTCATCCTATGCTGATTCCAATTTTAGTCAGTTTTTATTTGCAATTTATAATTTTGGTCTCTTTTTTTTTTTTTTTTGGATTTTGGTCCTTTTTGTCAGTCCAATTTTTTTTTTCAATTTTAATTGTTTATTTCAAAAAGAAAAAGGACACTAAATTTGATTAAAAAAACTAAATTTGAACAAAAAAATCAAAATGGACAAAAAAGAATTTGAAATAAAGAAAGACTAAAATTGGAAACTGTCAAACTTAAATGACGAATTTTGATATTTTCACATGAGCCATGCAATAAAACGAGCTTAATTTTTCCTTATGCAGACATCTTTGATGATTTTAAGTATGGCAAAGGTGGATTTAGGTTTGTTGATATGGAAGCGATGGCAGTTCTCAAGTTCTTCGAAGCCACACATCTGAGAATCCATGAGGACGATCTACTCGATCATGCCTTTGTTTTAACTAGAAGTACTTAGAATCAATTCGTGCAACTCTGAGAGTGACAGAGCAAGTTCATCACGCGTTATATGGATACTCCAATCGGAGAGGACTAACACGACTTGAAGCAAGGAAGTATATATCCATCTACGAGAAGTACAGTTGTCACCATCAAGGCCTATTAAAACTTGCAAAGTTGGATTTCAATCTACTTCAAGTCATGCACAAAAGAGAGTTGAGTGAATTTTGTAGGTAATAACATATTGATGGTCATTTTAAGATTATATGGATTTTGATCCTCACAGTAACTTTATCAAACAGTTAAGTACTTATTAATTGTGAAAGATCTCCCTGACAGCGGTAGAACTACTAGTTCTGTATCCCATATAAATTCATCAAAAGCTCTTATTTCTGGTCAGTTTCTCACTACACTCCTGCCTGACCATTATGTTTCTTTTCTAACGGCGTTAAAATCACCTCCCACGCAGACACAAAAGTCACTTGCTTGATCTATTATTCCTCTTAAGATATCCCAAAGTTCTTCTTTGCCACGTCTATCGCAAGGTGCGTAGACATTTATTAAGTACACCTCTCTGTTACCATCCAACAAGACCCCATTAACAATCAAAACTCCTTCAATATCCCACCAGCTTCTAGCTACAACCCTATTAGAATCCCAAATAGTCAGAATGCCCCCTGCTCTTTCTACAGCTGGTTTGTAAGCCCATCCAAATTTTTGTTTTCAACTAATCTTTCTGATATCAGCTTCTTCTATTGTCTCCATTTTTGTCTCCTATATGAACCCAACTTCAAATTTTTCCTTGATCAACCAATCTTTAATTTCCTCCTTTTTTGCCTCGGACCCCATCCCTCTGCAATTATAGCTTAGAACATTCATTTGGGAGTGTTTTTCTCCTTGTTCCTGCTCTCATTCTCCACCACACTCTGACTTACTAAAGTTTCAATTTCAGTCAACATTTGTTCCTCTGATCCGACCCCCTTCAATCCAAGAGATTTTCCAAGCCCCCAAATATCTTTCGCCTCTCTAGCTAATCGCTCTGAAAATATGTCCTTGTTATTCTCTTTAATTTTGTTCCTAATATTCAAGTTGGGGGAATGGATATCCGACAGGAATACCTTGAGTGCTGCAAATTCTGCCTTCTTAATCTCTTTCTTCGACACCCTTTTCCTTCTATATTGCTTGAGTTGTGTCATTTGCTTATAAAGACCTGTACCTTTGAGATTTAATCTCTGATATTGATACGAATAAGAAGAATCTCACCATGTTTACCATCCACTTTTTCTCTGATTTGATTCTGATCTTGTGTGCTCCAAGATTCATTGTTCCTCAATATTTCCTCATCCTGATTTTTGTTTTCTATTACAATTTCTCTATCTTCCGACCTCTTATTATCTGACATTTCTCCAATCCTAGACTGGATCTCTATTTCCTTTTCCTTTCCTTCCAAATTCTGATCCATATTATTATTATGTGGCCCTTCAACTTTCTGATCCATATTATTATTATGTGTCTTTCACTTACTACAAGGTTGATGGTTCATGTAAAAGCAGGCTTGACCGGATCTTGATTAACTCCAAATGGCAATTGGTCTGGCACGAAGTTTATCAAAGGGGTTTACTTGTCAGACCATGTTCCTATTCTTATTGAAAATAGAGTGATCAACTGGGGTCCGAAACCTTTCCGAAGTTCTAATGCATGGCTATCTCACCCATACTTCAAATAGTTTGTAGAGGATAAATGGAAGAGCTATAAAGTGGAAGGAGGGGAAGGATACACAGTGAAGGAAAAATTTAAAAAGCTGCAAGAGGACCTTAAATTATGGAGTAAGGAAGTTTTCGGGAGTTTGGACAAAAGGATTGAGGATAGGAGAAATGAAATATGAAAACTGGATGCTATGGATGACATGCTAGGGCTGAATGAAGATGAGGTACTCAAAAGAAGCTACGAAAGAGCTATGCTGGTGTGCAACATCAAAGCCCGTAAAAGAGTGCTGAGGCAAAAAGCCAAGAGAAGGTGGGTGGTGAGTGGTGATATGAATACAACCATCTTCCACAGATTGATAAATGGTAGAAACAAAAGTAATGAGATCAATGGGTTGTATATAGATGGGAATTGGGTACAGGATGTGACAGTGGTAAAAGGAGAGATTAAGAATACATTCAAGAAGCACTTCGAGAAAGTAAACATATTGAGACCAAATATTGGGGAATTCTTTGTGAATAAATTCATCTCTGATGGAGAAAACAGGATCCTGACAAGGCCATTCTCTGAAGATGAAATAAAAGCAGTTTTGAAAGAATGTAATGAGACAAAGAGCCCGGGTCCATATGGAATAAATCTTGCAATTTTCAGGGATTGTTGGAGTGTAATAAGGGAGGACTTTATGAGGTTCATCAACGAATTTTACAGCCTTGGGAAATTAACTAAAGGGCTAAATAACTCCTTCATCACTTTGATTTGAAAAGCAAAAAACTCAAAGGAAATCAAAGATTTCAGGCCTATATTCTTAATCGGGGGACCGTATAAAATCCTGGCTAAAATTTTGGCCAAAAGGTTGAGTGTGGTCTTGCCTAACATTATATCTGAAGAGCAGTTTGCATTTGTGGGTGGTAGAAAAATTACAGAGAGCATAGTGTCCCTGCAAAGTATTCTGGAGGATGTAAAGGAAAGAAAGAGTCGGTGCATGTGCTACAAGATAGATTTTGCTAAAGCATATGACTCGATTGATTGGCAATTCCTGGAGGATATGATGAAGGCTTTCAAGTTTGAAGCCAAGTGGGTGAAGTGGGTCATGGAGTATGTAAGAACAGCGCATGCCTTAGTTTTAGTCAACGGGAGCCCCTCTGGAGATTTTGCATTGGAAAGAGGCCTGCGTCAAGGTGATCATTTATCTCCGTTCCTTTTTATCATTGCTGCAGAGAGTATCAGCTCTCTTATGAAAAAAGCTTCAAATTTGGGTATGTTTGATCCACTAGAGGTGGGGGGAGGTAAGATGAAAGTAACACACCTACAATTTGCAGATGATATGGTATTTTTAGGGAAGGCTTCCTTAAAAAATGTTGTCTTCATGAAAAGGATGTTACTACTCTTGGAATGGTTGTCGGGGCTAAAAATTAATACCTTCAAATGCTCGTTGATTTGCTTGAACACAGAGGAAGGAGAGGCGGTGGATATTGCAGAGATATTAGGATGCAGCCTTGGAACATTGCCAATGAAATACTTGGACACAAAGGTAGGATGTTCGCATAAAAAAATAAGTGATTGGAACTACATCGTTGAGAAAGTCAGAAGCAGAATAAGAAGATGGGAAGGTCTAAAATCATCCATGGGAGGTAGAGTGGTCTTGATCAATTCGGTTATTTCTTCAATTCATACTTATACAATGTCGATCTTTTGGGCTCCCATGAGTGTGGTTAAATCGATTGTGGCTTTGCAGCGTCAATTCTTATGGGGGCGGGAATGTGGGCTCTAAAAAACTCTCTTGGGTAAAATGGGACCTCATCACTCATCCCAAAGATATTGGGGGATTGGGGGTAAGGGGTCTGGTGTGTCATAATAGAAGCTTGTTGGGTAAATGGGCTTGAAAAAATTTGGTAGAAAAAGATAGTTTTTGGGTTAAAATTATTATGGCTAGGCTATTTGGTCAGCGAGAAGGGTATGTGGGGAGAGAGAAGTTAGGTCTAGGAGAGAGAGGTAAAGGTTGGTGGGGGTGTGTGTTGGCTAGTTTGATAGACGGGAAGGGCAATTGGTTTGAAGAGAATGTGAAGAGGGCAGTTGTAGGGGGGATGAGACAAGCTTTTGGGTGATAAATGGTGTTATGAGGTGACTCTTAAAAGCAAATTTTTCAGATTATACGAGCTGAGTATAGGAAAGAACAAGTCCGTAAAACAAATGGGTTCTTGGGTAGGGGAGAATTGAAAATGGAATTGTGACTGGAGAAAAGATCTTAGGGATTGGGAGCATGTTGATTATCATAATTTGCTTGATCTTATTGACAGGTTTAATATTAAAGATGGTGATGACTACTGGAGCCAAATTCAAAGGAAGGATACAAAGTGAAGGGTGTATGTGCATTACTAGAAGGAAGAAAGATAGAGATAGAAGCAAACGTGGAAGCTTTCAAAACAATCTGGAACAATAATGCATGCCCTAAGATTAAAATAATGGCCTGGCGACTTATTAGAGGGAGGTTGGCGATGACAACCGAGCATAGGAAAAGAGGGAGTCTACCACCAAACGGAGATACAACTTGTCCGCTATGCAAGAGTAGTGAAGAAACAATATCACACCTGTTCTACGAATGCAAATATTCATCAGAGCTGTGGACAGAGATTCTCAACTGGCTAAAGATGCAAACACCATTAAGCAACAAAGTCCAGGTGAATTTATCACTTTTTAGTAATTTATTTCAAGAAAAGGAGAAAATAGGCTTGCAATTGATATATGGATGTGCATGGCGTGGATTATTTAAAAAAGTAGAAACAACGTGGTTTTTAATAATGTGGAATGGAACTTAAGGAAGAATATTGATGAAATAAAAGCTCAAGTATGGAGTTGGTGGATATGGAGGAAAAAAAAATTGTCTCAGAATGTTAGATACGCTGATTGGTTTATAGAACCGAGCAAATGCTTGTTGAAAAATGGGTAGCTTTGATTGTTTTGTGGTTTTATGATGTATTTGGTAGTAGTATAGATGTTTTCACTTGTAATTTGTACTCTTTTTGTTTTTTGGGTAATCCTCATACCCTAAAGGCAATAATATTCCTTTTCAAAAAAAAAGTACTTATTAATTGTGTTATAAGACTAAACCAGGTAGGTTAGCTCATTTGGCCCACCTGGCCACTGGGCTTCTCACTAAAGTGAGTGACCCATGTTCGATTCTCTGGGGAAGTATAGGTGCTTGGTGAATTAACTACTAACTATGCTAACAACTAACATAAGACTACAAAAAAGATTCAACTAATAAAATGATGTTTTCTTTTTCGGAGTGTAATGGGTCATGTGGGACGGAACTGGGAGCTAGTATTTAATATTTAGGGTTTAATCTATATTTTCAGGATCTAATACTCCTTCCATCCCAGCTGTTACTTTAGATATGGAGTTTAATAAAAGTTCTTTTTTATTTTTAAAAGCTTAATTGACTTTTATAAGCATGTGATGTGTGTTAGGTGAGAATGGTAAATTTGTAATTAAGATAGACTTTTAGGGTTGAGGTTGATGTGATATTTTCTTTTTTTGGTGGTAAATTTATTATGGCATAGACAAAAATGAAATGTGTAAAATTTATCATGGACGGAGGGATTATTAATTTTTAGGGCGTAAGTGTAGTTTCACTCTTATAGTTCATGTAATATTTTGTCCTTAATTATAGTTCATGTAGTATTTTACTAGCTTTTAGCCTCTTAAAAGAGTAAAATTCAGGCTTACATGCACTCGAGTGCAATAAATAATTTGCCTTATTTGTGTATTTCAGGATGAATATTTGAATTGTTTGATTAACTAAATTTGCAGGTGGAATATTTCATGTTTAGATCAACTTCCAGAGTATTTAAAGATTGTTTACAAGACCCTTTTGGAAGTATTTGAAGAAATTGAGGTGCAAATGATGAAACAAGGGACATCATATCGTCTCAACTATGCCATAGAAGCAGTACGTATATATAATATTAATCCTATAATAAATTTTTACACTTTTCTTTTTTTCAACTAAAGACATTATTTGAACATGATCTGAAGATGAAATTTCTGGTTGGAGCTTACTTTGAGGAGGTTAAATGGAGAGAAAAGAAGTACAAACCTAAGACGGAAGAGTACATGGAAGTAGCAATAAAGAGTTGTGGTTATACAACCTTAACCCTAATAACACTTCTTGGAATGGAAGAGATATTGCAACCGAGGAAGCCTTCAAGTGGGTGCTCTCTCTACCTGTTCCTGTCAAAGCTACCTGTGCTATTTGCAGGCTGATGATATTGTTTGCCGCGAGGTAATGAACTACTCCCTCCGTCTCACAGAATCGTCTACATTTTCCTAGAAATTTTTCATCACACCAATAATTTCAAAGTACACAACCTACATAACTTATTTATAGAATTAATCAAGAAGGTAAGGTTTTTTTTATGCAACATGTAACACTAAACATAAACTATGGTTCATATAATTAATATTGGATACCAAGAATTTGATAGCTAATATTAATTAATATAAATAGTTTAAAACATAAAGATTCCTATATAAATTTGTTTTATTAAAAATAGTTAGTCCCAAAATTCTTAATTCCTCCTAAATAGTCCAATAGCTTTTAAATTGACACCAAAATCAATTGGAATCACCTATTATACTTCCGCGTTCCATTTCATATTCAGCCTTGTCACGTGTTATAATCAATGTCAAATTATCATCACGTTTGCAAGGATTTAATGTTCATTAATTAGGGTATAGTATTTTACATAAAAATGAAGGTTAAATCATAGCAAAAAAATTTGAACCATATATAGGATCAAATCAACACATTAATTTCAAAAGTTATATGAGATGAAATTGCTTTAAATATTTTCTCTTGGAATGAAATTTGAGCAAAACTGAAAGACTTTGAACGAAAATGGAAACCTTAACTATTTTAGAACTTTTTTAATAAATTTGAGCAAAATTGAAAGACTTTGAACGAAAATGGAAACCTTGACTATTTTAGAACTTTTTTAATAAAGTGAAAAGGTCTGACACTATCTGTAAATGTTTTAAGCTCTTATTAAAAATATATTCTTTGACAGTTTGAGAAAAAAAAGAGATCATGTAGCAACAGGTGTAGAATTGTACAGAAAAGAGCACAAAGTATCAGAGCAAGATGTTGTGTCTGAATTCAACAATCGAATAGAATCTGCACGGAAGGACTTGAATGAGGCATTCCTCAAACCAACTCAATTTCCAGCCCCTATACTTTATCGTATTCTCAATTTCGCCCGAATAATTGAGGTTATGTACAGCAAAGGAGATTGGTACATACATGTGGGTCCTGAAATGCAAAGTTTCATTAAACAACTCTTCATTGACCCTATTCCAATATAATCCTCTTAAATCTCTAATATATTATTGATAAATAAGTACTTTCAAGATGACATGGTGGTCCAAATTTCTCAGCTTGTTATATGTAATAAATATCACTTATGATGTGATTATGAAGTTCGAGTAATATTGCATAATAAAAAATTAGTTCCTGATTTTCAAGAACTGTTTGAATAAAAAAATATATTTACCATTTTCAGAAAAAATTAATCCTGATTCATTTTGTGTGGTGTGATTTCGATAGCGAATAATCATTTTGTGATGGAATGGATCTGTAATTTGGTTTGTTATTATTTGAATATAATAATATTAATAATGTTGTGTTAATTTCGTATCTTGCATATCAACGTGGTTTCTATTTGAATTATATGGTAATTTTGTTTTAAGCAAAAGTAGGTTTGAATTTGTCTCACGAAATACTTTCTATTAGTTAATTATTATTGAGTGACAAATTCTTCTTCTGCATCTGGATGCCGCATTCAAATTCTTGCATTCATATTCATAACTTATATACTAATAAATAAAAATATTTACATTAATGAAGTAAAAAAAATTATAGCGAAATTTTTGTTAATTTTTTAATGAAAAACTAAAAATATAAAAAAATTATACAAAATATCATATACACAATTGAATGAAATTAATATGGATATGGGTGTGTCTAATTGAAAATATATATCCCCACTTGTATTCATCTTATAAATTAGAGTTATTAGTGCATCGGTACGTAAATTGGTACACCTAGAGTTGATAAGTTAGTTTTTAGGAAATAGTTATTCTTATTATATAAAATATTAATTATTTTATTTAATCTAAGGGTGGTTGTTGATCAATTTTTTTTACCTAAACCGTTATTATAAATTAGGTGCATCGGTACCTCAAGTACAGTTTAACTCTATAAATATGGGTTGTTCTGTAATGTACCGAATACACCAATGCACCTAGATTGATAGGTTAGTTTTTAGGGTATATACTAGTTATTTTTATATTTTAAAATTTCAATAATTTTATTTAATTTAAAGATAGTTATTGATCAATTTTTTATGTAACGGTTCTTAGCAACTAAGTGCAGACTCATTAATTATTTATGAACACTCTGTAGGAGTATTATGGTAGTTTTGTGAGGATATTATTGGGTTATATTTTTGACGGCACGAATTTTTTTTTTAAATCCTTTTAACTGATCCATTAAAAGTATGGTTTCTATTAACTTTATAAATTATTTATAACACTTTTGTAGTATTATTGTAATTTTGTGAGGATATTATTGGTTTATATTTTTGACGACACGAATTTTTTTTTTAAATCATATTAACTGATCCATTAAAAATATGGTTTTTACTTCTTATTGAGTAAAAATAAATTAGAGAGTGACTGGATTGGCATTGGGCCGCTCTCCTTACCTGACTGCAATTTAACTTCATCACAAACACTTAGCCCAAGTATGTTTATTGGGCCTGCAGATATCAAAATCCAATATATCAATACTTCAACTTCACTAATTGGGCTGAGCAATTTCTAGCAGAAGGCCCAATGAAATTAGAAGAAGAATGTTGTGTTGGGAGTTGGGACACTAGCATTTTTCACGGTATGAAATACCTTCAAACTGGATTCATTTTATAATATGATTTTGTACAACTAAGTACTACCTCTTCACGTAGATTGAGGAAATTCAACTTTTGAACAATTTTTTAGAATATCTTAGTTTTTTAGGTAATAAAAGTAAAGATAAAGCATGTTATGTGTTAGTTATTGACGATGAAAATAAAATGTATTGTAAGGTTATTGTGTTAAGTGAATTTGTCAATTTTTTCATTATTCATAATTAATATATTGGGAAAGACAAAAATAAAAATTGTTTGCATTGCTTAGAGACGAGGGAGTGTGATTTTTAGTGTTAAGTCAACTTTTATGGAGAGAATTTCTCTTACAAGAAATTGTAGGATTTTTACCTAAAATGAGAGTTATAAAACGAAAATTAAGATATGGAAAATATCAAAGATGCAAGGAGGAAAATAAAAAAAATTGGCAAGTGTTGCACAAAATTAAAAAAAAAAAAAAATTGGCCCATTTAATTTGAAGAAGCTAATAGCCCATAATAATTAAGTAGTAGTACATGGATAGTGGGCCCACCATTTCAAATCAGGCAGCCCAGCTCCAATTGTGTATCAAGTCTAATTAATCATGGCCATGTTTGATCAATCAATCAATAAAACAAGCCTTCTGCGTATATTCTTTTATATTCAATGAAAGCCCATGCATCGAATTAGTAATTAAAAACAAATCAAACATGTGGGAGTGTTCATCTATGTAACATTCTTTCTCACCAAGTGAATTTTATGCTCTATTGAAACTTATTCCTCATGGTTTGCAATCGTGTAAAAAGCATATTTGGATTGACATCTATCTAAGAGATTTACAAGCGATAATCACTTTCATAATAATTTAAAGTTAATCTAACTTATGCAATAGGGAATAAATAGTAGAGGACATATCTTTATAGATTCATGAACTAGTGAAAATGAATTAGCTAAGGTTCTTAAGAGAGATTTGGATTTTTTTTAAGATTGTGGTGGATCTATTTGTGATTTGGGCTTTAGAATGTTTTTTCCCATTGTTTCACGTGATTTTTCTTTTTATCCAATTTATAATTACATATTCATTTTTACCATAAAATTGTTATATTATTGAAAGCATAATACTCCCTCCGTCCATTGGATGTGGATATTTTGTTATTTTGGGCATCCGCACCAAAATTATATATTTCTTTTTTTACATATGAGATCCACACACATCATTAATATAATTAATATATGAGACCTACACACCCCACTAATACAATTACCCACTACACATTAAATAATAATACTCCTTAATTCACGTGCAAGAAGCAAATGTCCACATATTCAATTGACGGAGGGAGTATAAACTTAAAAAAGAAAATGTCACTTAGACCAATGATTAGACTAATTAAAGATGTAAAAGTGGGTTGAGTTAACCAATATTAATCCACCACAACCCATCTTTCGTGGATTAGAGTTTGTTTGGTCATTAGTAAGGTTGAACATTTCTCGGCATATTATCTGCGAGACAGCCATTAAATAAATTTAGGTGGGGCAGAATAAGTTATCAATATGTCAAACTTATTTTGATATTGTTAAAGGATTTTTTGAAAAATATGAACCTAAAATATAATTATATGAATATGTAATCAAAATTAACAATTCATAATTTATAAAAATATTATTATTTATTTATTATATGGGGTGGTTATTCGAAGGTCAAATTGATGTATAGACCTCGCATAGGATAGTTATATGCGAGTTATAATAATATAAAATATTTTTAGAGCAGATTATTTGCGGAACGGGCTATTCGTGAGGCAAGTTGATGGTGAATCGGGCTTGTTCATGTTATTAGGCATATTTTGACACATTTAGGATTACTTTTGTTTAGAGTTGTCAAGATGGCGGGGTGGCCCATAACCCACCTCAACTCACGTTTTGGCGGGTTTAAACAGGCGGGTTCAAGGCAGGCTGTGGGCTAAATACACTAGGCCCAATCAATGCGGGTTATGGCGGGCCAACCTGTTTTAATTATTCTATTCTTTTTTAATTATATTTGTGATTTAATATATATTATTATCATTATAATGGAGATTAAGTTTAAAATAGTGACTAATGGATTGAAGAGTGAAAATTATATTATTCCTCGGTAATGCAGGTGAAAGAAAGAGAGGAAAATGCGATACTATCAATGTTTGAAAGAGATAGATGCATGATTTATTTGTCTAGTCATCTTCAATACTCCCTCCGTCCCGGGTATTTTTACCCGTTTGTACGGGCACGGAAATTAAGACGTTTTATTTTTTTAATATATAATGTAAGAGAAAGTAAGGATAAATTAGTAATTTAAAAAGAAAAAGTGAATAAAGTTATTGGGAATGATGAATAAAGTGTAAAAAAATAATTAAAGTTGTTGGGATTGTAAAAAGTAGGTAATAAAATATTATGTATTTTTGCCAAAAATTGAATGGGTAAAAATACGTGGGACACCCCAAAATGGAAAGTGGGTAAAAATACGTGGGACGAAGGGAGTATTAAATTTTAAAGCTATAACGTATTTGAAATTAAATTAAGGCAGTTCATGTCCTTTTGTAATTATATTTTTTATATTGTGTATATATTATAAATTTAAAAAATTAAATAAAAATGAATTTGGCGGGCTAGCCCATCCCAACCCGCCAAAGCCCATAACCCATTTGGATTAGCCCATATAGTCCCACCTTTAAACTGGCTCATAAATCTTAAACCCAACCCCTCAATTTTCAATGGTGGGGAGGGCTGGCCAAACGGGTCTAACCCATTTTGACGGCTTTTTGTTGAATTTTAAAAGTTAATAGATCAATTTCAAAATTTTATATTATTATGTATATTAAAATCTAAAGGCAAACTTAAAGGATTGAAAATTTTCTTTTTCACGTCATATCAAAAGTGACACGTGACATTATTAGTTGAGTAATCTGTTTCGACCGATAAAAAAATCAAATTATTGAATTTTAAGAAATTAATGAACCAATTTCAAAAACTAAGAAACCTAGGATTATTTTTTAAAAAATAGGTAAACTTATTGAAAAAAAATTATTTTCCCTAACATAAAATCAAGTATCAATTTAGCATGATTGAAATCCGCCTAACTCTACAAATTTAGGTCAAATAAGATATTTACGTATCAAATTGCGCCACATTATCAAATCGTAGGGGAAAAGTTTTCAATTGTCATCGATAATAAAAGTTCTGAATTATTAGACGTGTGAAAGTGCAACAACTAGTTTAGTTAGCCGAATCAATCCAATTATTTCCAAAACTAAATAAAATCAAATTTGCAAACAAATTAATAAAGTAGGCTTACGTTTGGATTTGACAATAAAATTCGATGAGAGGGACTAGGGTTGGTCTCAACATTCTTAATTAATTCATGCTCCTTCATTAATTTTGTTTTTATTTTATTTTTAAATTTATTTTATTTAAATGACTATTATACCCTAAACCCGAAACCCTAGGAATAAATTATACCCTAAACCACAAGGGTAAAATTATAATTATCCCTAAACCCTAGGGATAAATTATACCCTAAATCACAAGAGTAAAATTACAATTATACCCTAAACCCTAAACCCTAGGGGATAAATTATACCCTAAATCACAAGGGTAAAATTACAATTATACCCTAAACCCTAGGGATAAATTATATCCTAAACCACAAGAGTAAAATTATAATTATATCCCTAAAATTAAATTAAAAAAAATAATAAAATACAACAGTTTAAAAAAAAGAAGAAAAAAAGAGAAAAAACATACGCTGAAGGTGAAGAAAGGATGTTGTACAGGGGGTTGTACCAATTGGAGGTTGTATACAAGTCTTTGTCAAATTGGATAATCAAGAAGCTAGTACTGCTTGAGTTACAGGTAAAAAAATTGTACTCCCTCCGTCCCATTAAAGTTGGTATAATTTTTTTGGGCACGTAGATTAAGGAATATAATAATTTAATGTAAAGTGAAGTAAGTGAAGTGAGAGAAATAATATTTAATGTGTAGTGGGTAGTTGTATTAGGACCCATGAGAGTAGATTAATTGTTTATATGTGGGTGTCATGTATTAAAAAGGAAATGTGTCAACTTTAGTGGGACAAACCAAAAACGAAAGTGTGTCAACTTCTATGGAACAGAGGGAGTAATTAATAATAAAATAAAATAAAATTTAAAAAATTGTGATTATTAAGTCGAAGACCAAATTTTGGGTTACATCTTTTTACTTTTAACTAATGCATCACTCCCTTCATGGGAAGTCTCCTATAGTTGGATAAGATGGAAAGTCAACACGGTGGCTAATACTTTAATTGATTTTGCTTTTCTCTTGTGGATCTCCCTCTCTTTTATTAATGCTCCTAATGTAGCTGTGAACCATTTGTTGATATTCAAGACATAGCTTTTTCTGTTAAAAAAAAATGCATTACTCCCTCTACATGACTCTTTAATTTTTACATTTCAATTTTACGTCATCCCACAAAAAAATTCTCACCTCTTTGAAAAAGTAAAAAAGTCAAAATAATGACCACGTTCTTATGAACTTTACTTTAAAAAAATTACCAATACCTAACATACTTAACATAATTAATATTTTAATACCCTTAAAAAAATTTCACCTTCATAATCTTCATGCCAAAGGCCCAAAAGGGGGTGAAAACTAATATGAAAAGGAGAAACTAATATATTTCTATTAAATATTTATAGGAGTGTTTAGAAAAGTCTAAGGAATAGTAATGAAAATTGTTTCGATAGTTTGTGGAATGAGTATCATAATACCCAATTAGACAAGGAATTAATGCTCTAGCTAGGGGAATGATTCCATCACACCAAACAACTTTTATTCATTAATTTACATTTCCCACCCACTAAACTCTCTAGTAAACACCCTAAGTTTTCATATTCTAGTTTGTTAGATCATCCTTTGGAGGCTCTTTAAATTGAAAATTAGTTAATATTTAAAAAATAAAATACAAAAATTCATGTTCAATAGTCTCTTTAAAATAACAAAATTAAATATTTTACATAATAATTTTGGCTTTTTAAATTTAACAAAACAACTCTTTAAAATTAATTACTTTAACTATTTAATCATTTGCAACACTTTGATCTTTTCTTGAAATGTCCACAAAAATTATTAATTTATTCACATTTATGATAAAATAAATTTGTAGAGAATATAATATAGAAGAAAAGTAATAAACAAACTTTGGAAAAATAACAAATTAAATGAAATGTAGAGTGTTGGAAAAGATTAAAAAGTATGACCATCTAATTTTTAAATTCTCTCTATTTCACATAAAATACCCTCCAAATTATAAAGATGATTGTTAGGGCATGTTTGTTGGTGGTACTTTGCTATGATGGAATGGAGCTGAAATTAAAAAATATGTTTGGTATCATTAATGGTAGGAAAAAAATTATTCCTTACTTGCAAGGAATCTACAATCCTTACCACATCAATTCTCATTTCATATATCCATTTTCATTCCCATTTCCCTTCAAAATAGCACACTCTCCTAAATTTTCATTCTAATTGATTAGATGTGCTCATACCTTGTCCCAAAAAAGTTTTTACATTTATCTTATACTCTCCCATCACATTCATAAATCATCACTATTTGTTTTTTGCATGTGAATTAAAAAATATTATTATTTTATGTGTAGTGGATAATTGTATTAATAATGAGTGATGAGATATATGTGGGGCTCTTTTACTAAAAGAAAAAAATTGGGAACTTTTGAAGAGGACATCCAATATAATAAAATATGGACCTTTTGATGGGATGGAGAGAAAATTAAAAAAAAAGGTAAATGTGAAAATTTTTATTGAATAAAAGGAGTATAATTTCTACAATATAAAATTAATGGGATTTAATCTTTAGTATACTAAAGGAAGGTTATGATTTGATGAGTTGTCAACTTGAGAGTAATTTAGGGATGACTTGACATTTTCTTAGAATTTTGAATTTATTTTACTAAACTTGCTAAGAAATAGTTGAGTATTAACCAATTAAATTATTTCACTTTTTTTTATCTTATTTAAAAGTTAACTTAAAACTTTAAATGTTTTTTATTTTTTATTTTTAAATCGATTTTATATAAAAATTATATCAAATTAATCGTCTTCTCATGATCTTCAATTTGACATCCATATTACCAATATAATATAATTTAAGAAATAGATTCTTAAATTTAATAATAATTTTTTTATTAAAGATAAATTTTAATTAAAATTTATCAATAAATAAAATATTTTTAAATAGTAAGAAATTATTTATTCTATTTTTAACTTTATTGTAAGCAAAATATTTGTATAACATAAAAAAATGGATAAAATATGAATATATGAAATTAATAAATAAATGTATACACAAATAAAAAACTCTTATTATCAATCATCATTTACTTTTATAAAAATATTTATGCTCAATAAATGAGAATATGTTAATTTAATAGTGTTATAATATATATATATATATATATATATATATATATATATATATATATATATATATATATATATATATATATATATAGTAAACATTTAATAAACTATTTAGAATAATAAGATTTATATACTTTTATATATATATATATATATATATATATATATATATATATATATATATATATAATATTATTATTAATATATTTTATTATTATATATAAGAATACAAGGCCAAGAAACTATTTAGTAAACCACCAAAATAATTTAATTTCTTTTATTGTGAATTTTAATTTATTAATATAGGTGCAAGACTTCCAAAAGAAGACAATTGCAAAACTTCCAAAAGAAGACTGTGCAAGACTTCCACAAGAAGACATGTACAAAACTTCTACAAGAAGATTGATACTTGACTATATATAAGTGGTCATGGGCAAAGTATTATTGAGTCTCAAGGTAGGTTTGTGAATATGATTGCCCATGTCGATTGCGGACTAAATATGGGGGCCGACGGCAATGTGGAGGAGCCGGCACTACTTAATGATCTCTCGAAGTCGTCGATTTATATTGGGGTCGGCGGCAATAGTGGAGGAGCCGACACTACTTAATGATCATCATCGATTTATTTCGTAGATTTGGTGGTCGCTTCGTCAATTGATCATTGGGAGATATCTTATTATAAGACTAGGAGTTTCTTCATCATCAACCCCTCTTCATCAATTTATAGTTATTTGAAATTCTCATATAGCATTAGAAAAGTAGTTATTTGAAATTCTCATATAGAATTAGAAAATGTAAACAAAATATTGCAATGATAATTAAGAAAAAATTGCATATTTTAAAGATCGATAGATATCATGGTGAAATTAATAAAATAAAAGATAAATTTTTTTTTATCAATCATATATGATAAAGAAAAAGATACATATTTTAAAGATTGATAGTATGATAGAGAAAAAGATATATATTTTAAAAATCGATAAAGATACATATTTTAAAGATTGATAGTTAAAAAAAATAGCAATACGATACGTGATATATAGAAAAAGATACATATAAAAAAATTAGAGAAAAATATACATATAAAAAAATAGCAATAGAGTAGAATGAATAAATGGATGATTGTAAATTTAAAATTTGATAGTAAAAAAAAATAGCAAGAGATGAAAAAAAGAAAAAGACATATAAAAAAAAATAGAGAAAAATATATATATATACTATATACTAAAGGAGGGTTTTGGATTTATTATATGGCATCATGTGAGTAATTTAGGTGATGTGTCATTTTTATAGATTTTTGAATTTTTTTTAATAATAAATTTGCTTAGGAAGGAAGATAATGTAGTTACTTTATTTTAAATAACCAATCAAAATATTTTATTTTTCTTTATCTTATTTAAAAATTTACCTAAAACTTTAAGTGTTTTAAATTTTTTATTTTTAAATAGAATTTATATAAAATTATATCAAATTAATTGTCTTTTCATGATCTTTAATTTGACATCCATATTACTAATAATATATGATTGGAGAAATAGATTTTTAAATTTAATAATAATTTTTATATTGTAAAATATTCTTTAATAAAATATATTAATAAATAAAATATTTTTAGAAGAGTAAGAAATTATTTAATAGATTTAATCTATTTATCCTTAGAATTTTAAGTTTAATAAATTTAGTTTATTATAGAATTCTAAATGAGGAATTTCATGAAAAAATAAATCTTAGTTTAATATTAATTAATTTTCATAATTTTTTTATTGTTAATTATTTATTTTATATTTATTTTATTATTTTTAATAATTAATTTTAATTATACAATAATTTATAATTATTATATACATTTATTGATTTTATTTATTAAATGATAATAGTTAGGGATGATAATGAAATGGGCATTTTAAGTATCTATTCTATCCAAATCTTAATAGGGCACGTATGGGTAATTGTAAACGGGTTTGAGACGGATACAAATAGTTGTGAAAATCACATTAGGGTTTGGAACGAGTACGGATAATACCGCAATACCCTCGGGTACTATAAAAAAAGATATTAAACCAATGATTGTGCTATTTTATGAACAACTTATGGTATAAATGACAGTGATAACAATTTATATCGAAATTAATAATATTTTATGGCGAAAGTGATAAGTATTATAAAAAGTGTAAAATGATTTCACGTGAAGCGGTTTCATGCCAGACCTATCATATTACATATTAATGAATAAAAGAATTTATAAAGTTTGTTAATAATTTTTTTCCAGATTTTTACTTAATTTTTTAATAAATTACTGAATATAAAAAAATATATACAAATGTATATACCCTAAACTCTAAAACCCTAAATCCTAAATTTAGGGTTTATGGTTTTAGAGTTTAGGGTTTAGGGTTCTTAAAAAATAGTAAGAAATACATATATACATTAGTATTGAATAAAATTAATATAGATGGGTGTACGCGTGTATTCGAATGCATGAGATAATTCATTATTATTTTAAATATTCGTTTTGTCATTTTGATCTTTCCCATTACAAAGTACTATTAATTTCTTTTTATATAAATGAGATATATATACAAAATTATATTAAAGATATGGGTGCACAACATGTCCCGAGAACACACAAATTTTTGCCTTATTATAATCCTTATTCTACCAATAAAGTTAGATATTTTTATTAAGGTTAGGTCTTGCGTGAGACCATCTCAAATGAGGTCATTTTTCACTTTTTAAAATAGTTATCATTCTCGCTATAAAACATTATCACTTTGACTATAAAATGTTATCACTTTTTATTTATACTATAAACTGTTCATGAAATAGTATTATCACATTTCATTAGTTTACTATCACTTTCCTATATAAAAGTTATCACTTTCTCACCGTTTCACATAAGCCCTTATGTGAGATGGTCTCACGCAAGTCTTTGTCTTTTATTAATATAAATTATAACTTTTAATATTTTTCAATTTCATTAATATGTTTTAAAAATAATATTTTAATAATCCCGCGTAACGTGTTACGCGGGTTTCGTACTAGTAATACTACTATTTGAAAGTTTTTCTTATGATGAGGTTACAAGTTTTGAATTCTTCCGAAAGTCATTTTGTAGTTGATAAATTTATTTTATTATTTGAGATAAAGGTGACAAGTTTTGAATTCTTCCGACAAGTCATTTTGTGGTTGATAGATTTATTTTATTATTTGAGGTAGAAGTTATTTTTGGGTCTAGAGAATATTAAAAATTTCATAATTATAAAAAAAATTAATGTTGACTAATTAATTAAGTTAAAGAATTTATATATATATATATATATATATATATATATATATATATATATATATATATATATATATATATATATATATATATATACTCCCTCCGTCCCATAAAAGTTGACATACTTTCCTTTTTAGTTTGTCCCACTAAAGTTGACACATTTCCTTTTTAATTCATGGGACCCACATAAAAACAATTAATCTACTCTCATTGTCCTACATATCACCTCTAATACAACTACCCACTACACATTAAATATTATTTCTCTCACTTTACTTTACTTCACTTCACATTAAATTATTATATTCCTTAATCTCCGTGCCAAAAAAATTATACCAACTTTAATGGGACGGAGGGAGTAAATCTTATTGGATCCGTGCAATTACACAGGATTTGTACTATTATCTTAAATTGAAATGTATTTTTAAAGTTTGATTGAAATGATATTTTTCAAGAGAGGGGGATATATCTTATTTTACTAAAGAAGAAAACACAAAATGTGAAAATAGTCGTGGAAAGATAATCGTTTGAAGGATGCAACAAAGTTGAGTTTGGAAAAAGACTAACATGAATATTTGTTGAGTTTGGAAAAAAGATTAACATGAATCTCCGGCCCACTAAGAAATTATGAGGTTAATTGTTTATATTTAACACAAAAATACAAAATTTCTATCACACATCGAAAGTATGACTTTATAATTATATATTTAGTTACAATCTTGTTTGATAAGTGATACCAATCTGAGATATTTAGATACCATGCAAACACTTGGACCCAATAGGCTATAGCTAACTCAATAATATCAATCCTATAATGGCCATAATTTCAACTGTCAAAAGAGCCTAAAATGGTAGGAAGAATTCAAGAGATTAAAAGCTTCACGACAAGCAAGACTAAAGCCATAGTCAATAATAGAGCACCCCCAACTGGAATTCGAACAACATTTATGACATATAAATGCAGTTGACTTGGTCCAAAAATCAGTCCATAAATAAGACTAAGAATCATTCATTCCTTCAACACATCAAATCAAGAAAATGGATTATCTCCACCTTTATATCCCTCTAATCCTCTGTTCAATTCTAATGATGTTATCATATCCAACTTCTTCATGCTCCCCCCAAATTCAAATTCAAGATTCATTTCCCAAATGTGTTATAGCCAAACAACCTAACACCAATTCATCTCTCTTCTTCTTTCCCAATACTACGTCGTACACCACCGTTCTCCGATCCACCGCACAAAACCTCCGATGCCTCTTACCTTTCAATCCAAAACCCGAGCTCATCTTCACTCCATCTTCCGAATCCCAAGTCCTGGCCGCCGTAATCTGCGCCAAAAAACTCGACATCCATCTCCGGCTGAGGAGCGGTGGCCATGACTACGAATGCATATCTTACACCTCTGCACTTGAATCACCACCGCCCTTCGTTCTGCTTGATCTCGGAAAACTCCGGGATGTCCGAGTCAGCATTTCGACCAACTCGGCTTGGGTTCAAGCCGGTGCAACCGTTGGAGAGCTTTATTACAGAATTTCACAGCAGAGCAGGACTCATGGCTTCCCTGCCGGCCTCTGTCCGAGCGTGGGCGTAGGCGGGCACATAACCGGCGGAGCCTACGGCACCATGCTTAGGAAATACGGCCTTGGAGCTGACAACGTATTGGATGCAAGAATAGTTGATATAAATGGGAGAATTCTCGATCGGAAAGCCATGGGGGAGGACCTGTTTTGGGCGATCAGGGGTGGTGGTGGGGGTAGTTTCGGAATAATATTAGCATGGAGGGTGAAGTTAGTTAGGGTTCCACCAACCGTCACAGTTTTCACAGTTCCAAGAACACTCGAACAAGGTGCAACAAGGATTCTCTACAAATGGCAGAATGTTGCTAATAAAATTGATGAAAATCTCTTCATCAGAGTCCTCATACAGCCAACAAACACCACGAGCACCGGCAACAGGACCATAGTCACTGCCTACGACGCCCTGTTTCTAGGCAGGGCTAATGACCTTCTAACAATCATGAACAGAGAGTTCCCCGAGTTAGGGTTGACACGAAACGACACGATAGAAATGAGCTGGATCGAGTCGATCATGTACACCGGAAGCTATCCGGCAAACACACCTCCTGAGGTTCTCCTCCAAGGCAAAGCACCCTTCATTAACTACTTCAAGGCCAAGTCGGATTACATCAGAAACCCTGTTTCCGAACGTGGCCTTGAAGGGCTATGGAGGCTGTTCTTGGAGGAGGACTCCCCCCTCACAATATGGAACCCATATGGAGGGATTATGGATAGGATTTCGGAGTCACAAACTCCATTTCCTCATAGAAAAGGTGTCATTTTTATGGCACAGTATTTGACACTATGGGGAAGTGCTGATGTGGATATAAGCAAGCGTTATGATTGGATGAGAAGGATGTATAATTACATGGCCAGTTTTGCCCCCCAAAATCCAAGAGAAGCTTATGTGAATTACAGAGATGTGGAGTTGGGGATCATGAACACTGAATTCCATAAATCCAGTTTAACTGATGCTAGAAGTTGGGGGTTAAAATATTTCAAAAACAACTTTGATAGATTGGTGATGGTGAAATCTAAAGTTGATCCAGATGAGTTTTTCTGGCATGAACAGAGCATTCCCTCCATAGCCAGGAGGAGGATGTAGGGATCAAGTCATTGCTTTAGTTGAAACAAATTTAATAAATTTCAAGAAAAAGTTGCATTTTATTTACTTTTTTATTTTTTTAATAAATAAATTACATAGTATTTGTTATTTTCTCTTAAATAAATAAATTATAAAGTAGTTACTTGAGTTGAAAAATTAGTGGTAATATTGCAATTAAAGTATATTGTAGAGTTGTTGGATTAAATGTAATTTCTTTATTTATGGTGTGAGTTTGTTTATGGAACGAACATGTATAGTAAGTATGAATTTGTTTTTGGGACTAAAGGACTAAAGAGGGCACCAAATCACCTATTTTATGGTGTTTCATCTTACATTCCACCTTCTAAATAATTGACAGGTGTTATGATCCGTTTTCAAATTAACGTCACATGTCTAAGTCATTTGTAGGGAATAGTTTTTTTAATATTATGAAACAAAAAATGAAATACTAAAGTGGAATGAGTAATTCAATCCCACTAGAGAGTAGTATTTTTTAAGTTTACATTTACGATTTGAAATGATGGTCCGGGTCCCTATTCCAAAATGTATTCCACTCTATATTTAGTAATATTTTTTTCTAAAATAATCTACTCAAATAAATTACATTTGCACATATAACTGTAATTTAGGAAATTGTTGTGACATGTAACATATGATTAATAAAAGAATAGTAGATGGGATAGGGAAATGGTATAGGGGTCTCATTTCATGAAACAATATATGGCATGAAATGCAAAGACAATGTATAACATAATATTGTGTTGCCTTTGTGAATCCCATAAAGAGTTTGCAAAGATTCATAAGTTTGTTTGGTATGCAAAATAAAATTTAAGAGGCGTGTTATAATATTAAATTTAATTTCATGGAGATCTTCGGAAATTTTAGATAGATTGTGAAAATGTAAATCTTCTTGTTGGCGGAGAAATTTGTAAATTAGAATTATCTAAAATGGTCGTTTATATTAAAGAATTATATCTGTGATCAAATAAGAGAATAGTCTAGAAAATTATTCAAATAAATATTTAGAACAATATTAGCATTTGATCGAATAAGAGAATTGTCTAGAAAACATTGGAGGATGTACTCCATGTATTGTATAAATACGTGGAAGATGCAGCATTTAGTGTAAAAATCAACAAAGTTAAAGTAAAGTGTACTTTGATTCCGAACCGTTTCTTTCCTTCAAATACATGCACATATTCGTCCCCAATGCCTAATTCATACAATAAGAACAACTGAACAAGCAAAACAAAACTAATATATGAAAGTGCGAAGATCACGATTTTCCTTACTCTCCTACTTCTATGCACGGCACTATTTCCATCCACATTAATTAATTTTTCTCTCCAAAGTATTTGAATATCCACAGTTAATCATTTATATATTAAAGGGTTTATTACTCTCATATATACACTTTTAAGCATATTTACTATTAAATATATGAAATTTAAATAATTACTCTCACATACAAAATATTAAAGTAAAATACCAAATATAAACTTATACTCCACACTTTTAAATCAACAACCCTACCCCTCACCCACCCACCGGCGTTGACTGGCCGTTGACCGACTATTGACCGGCATTGACCGGCGTTGGCCGTCCGTTGACCAACGTTGGCCGGCGTTGACCGGCCGTTGACTGCCGCTGGCCGCCTCCGCCTGCTGCCGAAATTTAAAATGTGCAAACAAAATGTGCAAAAATAAAATTGTGCAGAACAATTGTGCATAATCAAATTGTGCAGAACAATTGTGCAAATACATAGGGGTATTTATGGTATCACAATCATAATTGTGTAGTTATGAGTAATAGTGCTTTGAGTCATGTAGTTTATAGCAATTATGCATTTATATAAAATTAAATTCTATAATAATAATATGAAATTAAATTATACAATGTGTAGCTGCTATTTAATTGACACAATTAAACTAATGTCGATGGCATGCCACATCATTGCACATTAATTACCAAAATTTTATTTGAGGGAGAGAAATCATGTATGAGACATCAAGAAAACAAACTTATAACAAACTAAAAATTAAAGGTTAATTCTTGGGTGACCCGTGGTCACCCATGACCCTCTCACATGAGAGGGTGGGGGTCCACCCTCTGACATGTGGGACCCACCCCCTCATGTGAGAGGGTCATGGGTGACCACGGGTCACCCAAGTGGTCCTCAAAATTAAAATGATCATTTAAAAACAACCCTTTATGTTGAGGGTTTTATTGTGAAGGTGAGCAGCAACATCCTATCATGAATTAAAACAGAACAGTATAATATACAAAACAATATAATAATATTGTTGACATGCTCAGAGCATTCTGGGTATTCTGGTCTTCATCGTCCATAAAATCATTGACCGTTCTCCCGTGACCTAAGAAAGATGTGTAACAAAGAAAAAAAAAATTGGGGATGTTCTGATTAGGGCTGGGGAAAAATATCGAAATTTCAGTATACCGCCCTTATCATATCGAAAAATACTGATTGTATCGAAATTTTATGTATACCAAAATTTTTGGTAAGGTATGATACCGTATTGAAATTTTTGGTAAGGTATGATAAAGGTTATAAATTATCAATACCGCAGTATTTTGGTATATACCGAAATACCGTAAAATATTTAATTTTTGGGTAATATGATATGGTATACCATACTTACATGATATATGCAATAATAATTATTATTTATATTTTATAATTTTTAATTAAATTATGTATATACACTATTTAATTAAAAGATTAAATTTAAATCCTACTGTAAATTTCATAATTATAAATGGGTGATAAAGTTAATTGGTTTTCATGATATCTTGTACTTCATTTTTAATTATGTAGTTCTATCCTATATGAAAATTTAAAAGTGTTGATTTTAATATAAGTTTCATATGGTTCTTGTGTAGATCTATTGGGTACTATTTATTTAATGACAAACACTTATGTAAACCGGGTTTACGTTTAATTATATAAACTCTATTACTCTTTAGTATATAAAAAATTACTCTTTAGCACATAAATTGTTACTCTTTTAAATTAAAAAATTACTCTTCAAATTCTTGTAAATCATTGTTTATCGATTATTTTTTAGTACATGAAAAATTACTTTTTAGAGATATGAATTATTACTCTTCAAAGAATAATTTTTTATATACTAAAGAGTAATTTTAAAAAATAGGGTTTAAATGTAAACCCAATTTACATGAGACTCACTCTTATTTAATATGGTCGTTTGTGAATTGTTGTATATTTTTCTTATTATGAATTTGTTATCTATTAAAATTTATTTTATAGCTATCTTTCACTTTTTAGTACAGTTTTTAATTAGATTTATTGAATTTTAGGTGCATAATGACATATACCGAAATATTGGTAAGTAGAAGATATATTATTTTCCTATATCGAAATATCGGTATACCGAACCATGGAATACCGAAAGTTTAGGTAAGATAACGATATAATTTTTATATACCAAAAATTTTGGTACTGTATTTGGTATGACCAAAAATCTTCGGTATACCATACCGCCCACCCCTAATTCTGATTTCTATTCATATTTCTTGATTTACTAAATATTCTTAATATTTGAAAACTCATACATAAACGATAAATAAAATCAATTATTGTTTAATTTTTATTTTTTATTCTTTTATAAATATTTTATTTAAATAATAAAATTAACTTTATATCATTAAAATGTAGAAATTGCTATTAAATTTAAGTATTCATTATTTATTTTTCCTTTTTTTTTTTGAAAATTATTCAAAAATTTAAATGTTTATAACTTTAATATATAAATCGATATTGTCTAATCAATTTTCTATTCTAATAAATTTGTTTGCCAATATGAATGCCAGAATAAATTTCTTGAAAAAATATTAATTTAATATAATTTGTTTGGTAATGAACAAATAAATACTCATAAAGAGTAATAAACCACTTAATTGTAAAGACTAAAAATTGGGTCTTTCTATTAAAATAAAATCTTCCCTTAATTGATCTATAAGACGGAAAAAAGGAGTAGAGTTGGATTTTCCAGATAATTTGTGAAGGGACCAAACGAGTAACGAGTGTAGTTAGGGTTTTTGAGTTGATGAAATGTCATTAACTGATTTCCCAGGTAATTTGTTGGGTAAAGGTTGAAACTTTTTTAGGGTTTGGTTGTTTTGGTGTATATATATTTATTGAGAGGGACTAGGGTATAATCGGGTGTACCAATTGAATTGGTACACCCTTGGTCCCCACTTTTCTTAATTAATTCATACTCTTTCATTAATGTTGTTTTTTATTTTATTTTTAAATTTATTTAATTTAAATGACTATTATACCCTAAACCCTAGGGATAAATTATACTCCCTCCGTCCCATAAAAGTTGACACACTTTCCTTTTTGGTTTGTCCCACTAAAGTTGACACATTTCCTTTATAGTACATGAAACCCACACAAAAATAATTAATCTATTCTCATGAGTCCCACATATCACCTCTAATACAACTACCCACTACACATTAAATATTATTTCTCTCACTTCATTTTACTTTACTTTACATTAAATTATTATACTCCTTAATCTCCGTACCCAAAAAAAATTATACCAACTTCCCCTCAACCCTAGGGATAAATTATACCCTAAATCACAAGAGTAAAATTACAATTATACCCTACACCCTAAACTTTAGGAATAAATTATACCCTAAACCACAAGGGTAAAATTACAATTATACTCTAAACCCTTAATCCTAGGGGATAAATTATACTCTAAACCACAAGAGTAAAATTACAATTATACCCTAAACCCTATGGATAAATTATACCCTAAACCACAAGGGTAAAATTGCAATTATATCCTTAAAATTAAATAAATAATTAAAAAAACGCAACAGTTTAAAAAAAAAGAAAAAGAAAAACACACACTGAAAGTGTAGGAAGAAGGTTGTATCGGGGGTTGTACCAAAATGGAGATGGTATCCAAGTCTTTGTCATATTTATTCATATATAATGTATAAGTTTTTGAGGATGGGTGCAAGGTGCACCGGTTACACAAATAATTTGCCATTGTTTGTATATCAGAAATTCGATCACAAAATCGCCATCATATACTATTTCTTTTCCACCTGCCGTTGACAGTTGACTTCATCTCTCTCACCCACTGTTTATGTGTATATCTAAATTAAGCGAATATGGTGGGGATATATGCATACGGCAAGGGGATGACGGGTCACGGAGTATATCCTTTCCATTACGGTACGGCCAGGACTTGTCCGATTGTGGAAGAAGAATTGCTCTGTTTCACTGTCGATGGAATATCATAATGCCAAAATCTCGCCGGCAACAATCTCCCTTTAGAACGCGACGCTCTTGTTTACTTCGCTGGAATGGCGGCGAAAGCCGAACGCTACCACAGTAAATTATCTATAAGTGATGGAGATGAAGCTGCGTTATTGTTTTTGGACAAACATGAATATCGTGTGCTTTTTATGTCAAGAGAAGAGTGTTTTAAATCTTATTTATTATTTTTTAGTCTGTATTTATTTTTATTAATAGTTATGGAATGTTTTGCAATTAAGTTTTAAAAATTGGGTTGTATAAATAATGGTGTGGTGTTAGCAGTGGAACAGAAAACAATTGCTAAAATTTGAACTAGGCTTTTTCCCTATTCTCAGACGCTCATTCAGCATACTTTGTATCAACGAATCTAGCCGTTCATCGTTTGATTATCACGCTAGCTGCATCAGTTGGTATCACGTAACCGACATTCGATCCTTGTCATGTGTTGGTTTTGTCAAGATAAAAGAAGGGATTTCTTTTATTTCTTTGTCCCACATCGGATGAAGAGTAAAAGGAGGATGAGTCCTTGAAGTATTAAGGATATCACACTACAAGAAACTGGATTTATAATTACAGGAAATCCTATCATTAAATCTAAAAAAACTGTCATTAAAAGCATATAATGACAGGAATTTCTTTCTCATTACCCTGTCATAATTGCTTCTCTAGATAATGATCAATTACAAGATATGTTGTCATTAAATCCTTATTTACCTCTCATTAAATATTTGATTAACTAAATTAATATAACATTTTGAAAATGAAACTATATTTCATATACAACCTTACAATGTACATTACATCAAAAGTATCACAGTACAAGATATTACAAAAACTATCCTCTAAAAGAGTATTAGTCTATGCATTGTCTAAATACAATTTCCAACGTACAAGAGGTAATTGAACCAGGAGGAAAAATTTCACCACTACATAGCAACTCCTACCTAATTAGATGTGCAACCAAGAAGAGAAGGCAGCAGCAACAACCATCAAAACAAGCTGTCTGGAACACATCAACCATAAAAAAACCTACAAAGGGCAACACCAAGAATGGGAGAAAGAATGAGCAGCAGAAAAATTACCAGCAAAACAAATACCTACTATATAAGATCAACCAAATAGAAAATACAAAGTAGAAAGCATTCAAAGCACTCAAAGATTCTACAATAGCAGCAACCCAGCGAGCATTCAGCTAAAACACAAAAATTTAGATGCCAAAGGAATGGGAGACAACATGTGTAGCAGCAGAAGCTACCAGCAAAAAGTACCAACAGTTTCCCAAACCACAAATATAACAGCAACCAAAACAAGTAGTACATAAGATTTTGCAACTAGGCTGTGAAACTACATTAGAAATACACAACATAAAAAAACAAGAATAAAAAGGGCCCAACTAAAATAAAACAGTGGAAAAACTCAACAGTCTCAAGCTAGCCCAATCAACAACAAAAATCAGAAAAACCAGCAACATGAAAACAGCAGACAATGCGTTAAACTTAAACCAATAAGGAAATCCAGACCAACTGAACCAAAATAAATATAACAAATTCAACAGTAATTTACAAGACAACAGGTTAAGTAGCCTCATCGAGACTAAACAGGGCACGGACAGAAAGTCACCAAATCTATGTAGATAAAAGCATGGACATGACATGCACCATCTCTCCAAAAAAAGCAATAAAATTTTTCATATTAACCAAATTTACCTCATAAATAAATATAATCACACTTACATAATCCTAGTTCAAATATCTACCTCATAGATAACAACAATCACAATTTAAAGTCATTGAATTTTGGAAAAACTACCTGAAGAGTTTTCCTTATAGGAAGTGAGAAAAGCATTTACACAACTTATATAAAACATCAACCTGCCATAAGAAAGACATGTAAAAATTAAAGTCTTACTGTGTCCATTGAGAATTGATAATAGAAGCTCAATACTAAGGATTACCTAGTTAAATGGGCAAGCAGAATTCGTCTACATGTGGTTCTTAACTATGATCAGGAGCAACATCTCTCTACGCCAAACAAGAATAATTCAAAAAACTTATCTAATCACAAAAGAGAAAACTAAGTTAACATGAGAATGTCCCCCAAGAATTTTTTCTACACTCAAATAAAAACCTATAAGAATTACCAAAGCTCTTAACTGAAGGCCTACAATGTTCTTACTTTCTAAACCATATCTTTTTAAGCTGCTTTTTGAAACAAGCAAATGAGTACAGGTGCTTCAAATATATATAAAAAAAGTTCATATGTTCTATTTAAAATGTAAGGTACATGAAGTTAAATTATTATCAAATAAAACTATTACTTCTACTAAGGTCAAAGACTGCAAAAAAATAATTTAAAACATCTTACTATAGTATAAATTAATTAATTCTACTAAGAGCAAAAATTGCAAAATAGCAATTTATTGTCTTACATGTACTGCTTTTACTTATTTTGTTCGCATTGATTTTATCTGTGAGAATAATGATAAGAAATTAGTATAAATAATAATATGAAGTCAATACAAATAGCAAAAACATAAATGAAAGATGAATGAACTTTAAGAAAACAAAATTCTAAACCTATAAAGAAAACAAAAAGTATAACATTAAAATTACAATAAATTAGAGGCATTTTCTCAACGGCTCAACCTGCTTTGTGTTTTTTCATTTTCTTAGTAGCTGGTACTATCATTGGGATTTAATTATCAAACTACTAAGCAGAATTATTAAATAATAAATAAAATAAAATATCACTGGAAGAATACGAAAGTGGATCAAGTAGGAGAATAGATAGCTCTAGGATAATTCGGTTCCACTCATTAATCTCCCTTTCGTATATCAATGTCTGACTCTGCCTGGTGGAATATGGATGCATCACTAAGTCATGCAAATCTACTCTATAGACACAAGTAAATATGCGCGTAACACGTGTGAATAACCTTGGAGCAAGAGATATAATTCACCCCCCTTCTAGGTACTATCAGTATCAATTATTTTCCTGGTCAATTGGTACTCTAACCCGATATAGATACTATGAAATTATCCTCTTTGTCCTACTTATTAACTCGAATCAGATTCAATTAACAAGTATTCATATAAAATAGTTCTAATGAAGCTTCGGAGTCCCCTCACATAGAATCATAACATAAAATCATGTTCAGTAGTGAACACACTCAATCAATAACCGAAATATGTATTCACACTCTACATAACAGTTAATGATGCACAAAACAACTCTGAGTATGAATTAATAAAGCATAGTCATATATAAAATAAATCCACAAGTAGTGTTGTACAGAGTATACACACGAAAGTTCAATTAATTCATAAGAACCTTCAAACTCCCTATATCTACCAAAATAGTTCTAGCCCATGATGTTGCAAAGAAAAATTATGGTGATTGGATAGATCTTACCCATATATCCGGAAAATTAAAAAGTAGAAGAAAAGAATTAGGAAAACCCTTGGTGTAGAAGTCTCCTTCTTTCTCTCTGCCGTCTCTTCAAATCCTCTTGGTTCTCCTTCTTGATTCCACAGACGAATATTCACAGTGATGGATGGATGGAGGAAATGATGTGGAAATTTACGTGAAAATTAATGTCTTTATATTGTTATTATATTATCTTTGTATTTAAACTTAAAAATAATGATGGAAATATAAGTTAGGTTTCCTGAATAACTTAGAATAATTAGAATAAAGAATATATGATTATTTTAATTTTTAAATAAAAAAAATAAAGCAAATTGCTAAAGATGAATGGTTGAGTGGTTACTACATTTTGGAAAATGAACTCGTACTGCTTTACCAAGACCCGTACTATCCAAAAAGGTCTGTTCCACCAATAAAATCACGTCTAATTCAGAAAAATAATTAACTTTTTATTTTATGAATTCTACATCAATATTCCTCAACTAATTTATTTTAACTCATTTTCATAAATTTTTTTTATGTTTTTCTTTTTCATAAAATATATGTATAAACAAAGAGTTTGGGGCCGCAATCCTATTGAAAATCCAACCCACAAAAGTCTGGCCTGTTCCAATCCACAAAATAATGTTTTGTGAGTAATCTACCAACATTTTTTATACCTATGTGGTTGGATGGAAGAAGAGGCTGAGGAGCTGATTAATTCCTCATTAATTGGTTTACACAAACCCTTGGGTAAATCGGGTTCACGGTGTAAACCTTGTGGTTCCCTCTTCTAATCTTATATACCATATGTAATGTTAGTGTGTTTAAATTAAGAGAGACTACATGGTTCACAAGAATTGATAATGTAAACCCGATTTACAAGAAACTAACTCAATTGTTTATTGGACAATCAAATTTCACAAACATTTGTGTAAACTGAATTCACGATATAAACCCTATGATCCCCTTCCAATCCTATACACTCTATGTATTGTTAGGGTGTTTAAATTAAGGGGAACCATGGGATTTACAAGGGTTTATGATGTAAACCCGTTTTACAAACCTACCTAACTCATCAAATTTAATCACGAGAACAAAATAATTTTGGTTGCAAAATATAATATTGGTTGGACGGAAGAAGAATCCAATTAATCCTATTTAGTAGCGCAATCAAATTTAAGCACGAGCACAACATAATTTTTGTGGTAAAAAATAGTACTAGTATGACCAGAGAGGCAGGGATATTATAAGGCCATAATTAAGGGGCTTGGGACCTTGGAATTTAATTTTTTAAAGTTACTACATAAATAATTATACGTGTACATTTATTTATTTATGTTTTATATTTTTATATTTAATTTTTATGAATAATATATGTTCGTATTTCAAGTAAAAAGAGTAGGTGCATTGGAACCGAGCGATATAAGCATATAAACGAGATAATACGAGCTGGGTCGTATGTATTAACGACCAAGATTAGAATGATTGCAAGTAAATTTTTTGGGAAATATGAATCAAAGTTCTTTCTCGAATTGTTTACTATTTGGAGTATATTATACAACTAATGTTTTGATTGGGCATCTTTGTCTTTTATATGCTTTCATTTCTATCTGAGTGTAAATAATAATTGATATTATTTATTTTCCGAATAAATGGATAAGAGAGAGGGAGTTAATGATACAATTTTTTTTTAACTCCCATCTCCTTGGAGATAGTATATTCTACTGCATGGAGGCAGTTATATGTAGAGAAGCGAAACGCGATACATTGGTAGAACACAGAACGCAAGAAAGAATATTGAACGCGAATGTATTTCCCTCTCTCGTGTGTTTCATCTTCCGATTTCACTACAATCTTCATATTCTTCACAATTAATACTATATCGTGAATATATTCTTTCAACCCTATATTGAAGGATTGATCCAGAAATCACAGTTTACCAACGTGAGTACAAATCGGTTCGTACGTGTTCTTCCACTGCAACACAATCCTACGGTGAGAGGTATGAGATTTCTCTCTGAATATAAATAGGGTTTGTGTGTTTTAGGAACGTGAGTTTTCCAACATTGGTATCAGATCAAATGATTGGTACTCCATTTGTTTTCTGGGATTTGAAAATATTTTATGATTTTAATATTTTGCCTTTATGATTTAAAATGCACATATATGATTCTAGTATTGGTTTTATATGATTTTTGTATTATACGACATTGATGGGTCATTAATATGAGTTTGAGGCAGATTACGTTATTTCCAGTGATTACAAGTGTATGACGATTTCAAATTTTTAACACTCTTAAAGGGTTCAATTATTCGTCATTTTTTGTGTATGTAAAAGCATGTTTTATATATATCACTAGATAGGCCTCGTCAAGAGGAGTCCGTTAGTATTTTTTGGCCTTTTAGAACTCAAGTTATGAATTTTTGAAGTTATTTTCGGGATTGGGCCAAAACTGCAAAGTTTCAAAAAGTTTAGGGGTCTGTTTTTTTAAAATTCGATAAAGGTCAGGGACTTTTTCGTAATTTAATAAAAATTGATGGCTGATCGGGTCAGACCAGTCAAACCGAGTCAGACCCTGAACTGGGTCAAACCAAGCGGGTCAGCCTGGGACCGCAGTTCACCAAAGGGCGGGCGTACGGAGGTGGCGCGTGAAGGTCACGCTCCGGCGGACAACAGCAACGGCGGTGGCGCGTGACTCCCACGCACCGGAAGCCAGCGACTCCGGTAGTGGCGCATGTGGTTCACGCGCCGACAGACACCTTCTCCGGCGACGGCACGTGTGGTATACGCGCAGGCCAGCCACTTCCGGTAGCCAGCGTGTGACGGTGCGTGGGAGCACGTGTAGGCGCGTAGGACGCATGGGATGGCTCCGTGGTGCGTGATGTCATTTTCCAGCGACTGTCCGACTATTTCCATTGTATTTCGACGCGTGGAGTCTAATAGTGACGTTTTCGAGAGTGTTTGACGTCATTTTTAGGGTGTATGTGTGGTTTTACTTTATTTTGTGACATATTTGTTGAATACAAACCTATGGGGTGGTTATATGGTTGCAAAATTTGAAAGAATATACACCTTAATATGTCATTTAATTCTAAATTCATGGTTTTAAGTGATGTTAGAATTGTTCAAACTCCTGTAACCTATGAAAGTGGAGTCAAAGTGAGTTGGACTGATTCACTTGTGAATGTGCCTATTGCATCCTGGAAAGTTGTTTCCATATGCATTAAATGGAGAGGAAATTCATGTGATATAGTTTGACTAATACTGGTATGTTTGTCTTTGGTTGCTCATTTTCTCATAGGAATGTTAGGACGGGGAATAATTTCAGAGGAAGACATTAGGACTAAAGATGAAGTCCTCCATGAATTTTTAAATTATAAAATGAAGCCTACACACAGCATAAGGGACCACGCTATTGATTTGATTGAACTCTACAACCAATTGATGCCATTAATTTATAGCAATACGATTCCGCGTGATAATTATTTCCAAGTTTCTAGTCCTGAGACCTAGGCGAGCACTTTGCCTCCCTACCTACAAAATAATTTTTGGGTTAAGTGAGAGACTTACGACGTGAAGCCTAATGGTCGTCAAATTATGCAAGATTTGGCCGATGCTTCTGAAGCAGAAGATAGGACACAGGCACTAAGATCAGCCCGCTTGAGGATGGGTAGGATTCAATGTTCCGACTTCTTGAAACTGAGTGGTCGGGGAAAGCGTCGGATAAAGAATTCTCATATAGATCCTCTAAGGCAAGCTATCTATAGTGTGGGGACTAAGAAATTTGATTATGAGCATCGATGTAAATCTAGAGATGATAAATTAGGAAGATTAATCGGTAGATTTCCTTAATTCATTTCCGTTGTATTTCTAATTGAAAACTCAGGGAGTTCATTGGAATTTTATGTTCATTTCTTGTCAGACTTGGTGTTTTTGCTATTGTGGTTGGTTGTTTAAAGTTCAATTTATTAGTGGCAGTTCAAAGTTATTGTTAATTACTTGAACCTTAAATGTGTTTTACGTTTTGAAATAAGAATCTAGTATTATGACACTTGATGAGATTGATGATTAGTAGTCTTCGAGCTATTTTTAGAGATCAAGTCTTGTGTTATTTATTGAGATGTCTCTGTTTGGCTTAACGTAAAATTTAGATAAAACATTATTAACATACTGAATCATTTTAATCTCTATCAAAGAAATAAGCAACGAAATCTATTATCACTGAGTTGAACAAAGGTGAGAAACTCAATGGTGACAATTATGACGCAAGGCGTCATAAAATTTGGTACGTATTATATGATAAGATGCATTGGATGCTATAAACCAAGTGATGGCTGATCTAGGCACGGGTTTTGGAAACTAAGGAAGACGTGACCAAGAAGCGTCCCCCAGGCATGGAAAAGGAAAATTCCATTGCACGAGGTATTCTTATAAGCTCAGTAATCGATGCAATGATCCATGAATGTGAGCAACATCCCACCGCGGATGATATCTGGGTGTATCTGCGTGAGAAGTATGGTGCTACATCGATTACAAGGCTTAGGCAGTTGACTATTAAGTTTGACACCTACAAAAAGAAATCTGATCATAACATTAGACAACATCTCAGGGAGATGTCTAATATGATTATCGAACTAAAGACTGCCGGTCATATACTCTCTGATGAACAGTAAATCCAAGTCCTGATCCGTTCTTTATCTGATCGTTGGGAACATCTGAAGGTTAACTTGACTCATAATGAAAGTATTAAAACTTTCAACAATGTTGCTCGTCATGTTGAGTTAGAAAATGAGAGGCTCGAAGCCTCAAAGCCTTCTTCTGGGATCTTCTATGCCAGTTCTACTTCTAAGGGAGCTTCAGGCTTCAAAAGAAAATAGAATTGAAAGAAGGGAAAGAAGGGAAGATGATCCGATAGTGGTGGTTGTAAACCTGAAAATAATCCAACTGAAACTGATAAATGAAAAAAAGGAAATGAAGCGTGACAAAAAGAATAAGGAGGATAAAAGCAAGATGCCATATTACAATTATAGTAAACTTGGTCATTATTCTCGTGAACGTCTTGAGCTCAGGAGGGAGAAGGTCGATTCATCTTATTCTATTTTGTGTGAAATTAATGTCTCAAGTGCTGTCTTACTGTCTGATTCTTATCCATTGTGGATTATAGACTCAGGAGCAACGGACCATATGACGAGAGACAGAGGAGTTTTTTTGTAGATTTTCGCCATGTTCCGAAGGGAACTATGTTGATATCTGTAGGAACTAATGCACGAGTCGAAGTCAAAGGACTTGAGACCTTGAAATTGGACCTTGACGATGTTCGGGAGTTTATCCTACATGATATTCTATATGCTCCGGAGAACCATGCGAAATTTAATTTCTATTTCAGTACTTTATTTGGGTTATGATGTATTATTCACTAAAGGCCCTATGGTAATGAGGATTAATGATACTTATTATGCATCTGGACGTATAACTGATGGCTTTATGGTTTTAAATTGTAATAGAATGATGTTTAGTTATTATAATGATTATTCATATTTACTAAATGCTTGTTCTTCTAGTAATGCAAATGTGAATAATAATGTTTGGCAAGCTAGATTGGGTCATATTGGGCAAGATATGATGAATAGACTTGTAAAAGAAAAATTGTTGAGTCTTTCTTCAAAAGTTGAATTATCCAAATGCGAACATTATCTTGTTGGAAAAATGACTAGAAATTTTTTTTGGTAAAACCATAAGAGCTGAATCTCCATTAGAAGTAATCAATTCAAATATAAGTGGTCCTGTAAATGTGAGAACACGACATGGAGCTCACTATTTCATTTCGTTCATTGATGATTATTCACGTTTTGGATATGTCTATTTGATATCTCATAGGTCTAAAGCATTGGATTATTTTGGACGATTCTTGAGTGAAGTTAAAAATCAAAAGGACAAATCTATCAAAGTTTTAAAAACTGATAGAGGATGTGAATATCTATCAGACAATTCAAGGAATTTTGTAATGACAAGGGTATAATCCGACAATTAACCATTCCTTATACACCTCAACAACATGGTGTTGCTGAAAGAAGGAATATGACTTTGTTGGAGATGGTGAGATCCATGATAGTACAAGCTAATCTACCGATCTCTTTTTGGGGAGATGCGTTGCTTACGGCGGCTTATGTGCTTAATCGTGTACTTTCCAAATCGGTTGCTTCGACTCCATATGAACTTTAGACAGGTAGAAAACCTGACTTGAGTAACCTTAGAGCTTGAGGATCAGCAGCTTTTCTACATGATTCATCGAGTCAGTATGGAAAGTTGGGTCCTAGAGACAAACATTCTAAGGGTTACGTATTCATAGGAGATTAGGATGGGAGCTTAACTGAGACAGAATCACGTAATACTCATTTTCTAGAAACTGAAGTTCCTAGTAGAGGGGGCATCAGGGATGCTGAGCCTATTTTTAAGGTAGTAGAAAATCAATACCTACAAGATCCAAGTGGGAGTAGTTTGACTGATGGTATGGATCTTGATAGATATTTGCCGATTAAGGATCGGACGATTTCCAATGAGAGCATTTTTATCTACAGAAGACCATCATCAACTATCTCGAAAAAACTTCTAGGAAACATGTGCCCAAAAGGCATTATGATATTGAAGGATATGCCTTCTTTGTTTCACCAGAAATTTGAGATGTTTCTCCTGTTGATAAGGAAGAGCCCAGAAATGTCAAAGAAGCTCTGACTTGTCCAGTAAAAGAGAAATGGATGAAAGCGATGAAAGAGAAGATGGAGTATATGAAGTCAAATCAAGTCTGGGGACTTGTAGATCTTTTGAAGGGATGAAAGGCAATTGAGAATAAATGGATTCTCAAAATCAAAAGAAAGGCTGATGACTCAATAGAGAGGTGTAAAGCTCGCTTGGTGGCAAAAGGCTATACTCAACAAGAGGGTATAGACTATGAAGAAAGTTTTCACCTGTAGTGAGGTTTGCCTCGATTCGTCTACTGTTGGCTATAGTGGCTAGCATGGATTTAGAATTACACCAAATGGATCTTAAGACCGCATTTCTAAATGGAAAATTAGAAGAAGAAATCTACATGCAACAGCCTGTAGGATTTATTCTTCGAGGTCAAGAGGATAAATTTTATAGACTGAAGAAGTCGATCTACAGACTCAAACGATTCTCTAGACAATGGTATTTGAGATTTCACACTACGATCATCTCATATAACTTCGTTATGATAAACGAAGACCACTGTGTTTAAATTAAACAGTCCAATGGATGTTTTTGTGATTTTATCCATGTATGTGGATGACATACTACTAGCGGGTAATAGCAAAGAGTATCTTAAAACCATAAAAAGATGGTTATCTTCGAATTTCGAAATGAAAGACATGGGTGAAGCAGAGTACATACTTGGTGTGAAGATCCATAGGGATCGTTCAAAGAAGTTATTGGGTTTTTCTCAAGAGACTTACATCAAAAACCTTTTATAACGATTTAAGATGGCCACGTGCAAACCTAATGATACTCCCATTGTGAAAGGCGAATCATTGAGTCAACAGATGTGTCCCAAGGCTCAAGATTAAAAGAATGAAATGGCCAGAGTATCATATTCCAATGTGATTGACTGCAGATTATTCTCTCTATTATCAAGGGAATAATAGTACACTGAATGAGTATATAGACATTGACTGGGTTGGTGATTTAGATAAATGTATATCAACTCTCGGTTATGTCTTCTTGCTCAACAATGGAGTAATCTCATGGTGTAGTAAGAAACAGACTTGAATAGCACTGTCCAATATGGAAGCCGAGTTTGTGGCATGTGCGTCTGCAGTTCAAGAGGCTATTTGGTTGAGAATATTCATGAAATATTTGAAGATCTCAAACACTCCAGTGGGAGCTGTTTTAATTGGTTGTGATAATCAAGCAGTCATTACTTACACAAAAGATCCCAAATATCATGGAAAAACCACACGAAGTTCAACTTCGTTAGAGATATTATAGATAAGAAGAAAGTGATTCTTAGTTACTTTCTACTCATTTGATGTTAGAAGATCTTTTTTACCAAACCTATTCCCAAATATGTATACATAGAACATGTAAAGGAATTGGGTTTGCGAAGGATTTAAAACAATGTATTGAATATGTTTATGTATGTTAATGGAATAGTTAATGGCTTAACTATACATATATGTTTTATAAATTATATGTGATGGTTCATATATAATAGTATGTCGACAAGTTATGATTAGCTCTCTCATACTAGCAATCACCTCTGGCTAAGTGGGAGTGCAGAGATGGGATTACAATGATTAACGTAATCGGGATAGATTTAGCTACAAATCGAATCCAACTTGCTGTAAAGCTAAATCAACGGAGATCCTGTATGTTGGAGGGAGGATATCTGAGTTAAGTGTATGGAACGCACTTGAACTTTGATTTACACGATGTCTAAATTAAATGAAATACGACATACGCTTTCTTGGAAGGAAGTTTAAGATATTGTGACATGTGTTTTAGGAAAACGACATGTGCTAAGTTGACCCCAATAGGATTGAGAAAATAGGGACAATTTTCTCAAGGGAGCGGCTATTTACACCACCGAAAATGATAAATGAACCCCATAAATGACATAGACCAAAATATCCAATCTTAATAAGACTAAAATATCCTTTACTTAATATTTTTTTTAAATTACATCAAATATATAGATTTACACGTAAACAGTATGTACGCTTGTAGCAACTGAACAAACTCATTCTGTTCGGTTTCTACGCCCGAACAACTCACCATCAGTATCTCTTCGATCGTGAATAAAACCTCCGCAACAATAAACACAACCCTTCGCTTCAGAACATATTCCTTCTCAATATCCAAAGCACTGAAACTATTGTCATTGCTATAGGTATTTTCATCATATGGGCATATGTTCCTGAGCATTTGTGGCACAGTGTAGAAATCTACCACTACCCAAGCAAGTATTGGGCATTACCTGTGCCATTAACTTATGTAATTTTTAGTAGTCTTGGAAATTGGAGTTTATAGTGGAAGAGGGTCAAAACGCATTTGCATCAATGTTGATTGAATATGGAATAACACCTAGATTAGAATGTTATGGATGCATGATTGATCTCTATGGTTGTCTAACAGATGCATTGAAGCTTATATAGAGTATGCCAATGCCCTTAATGTCATTGTCTGATGATCCTTGATGGCTGCATGCAAGATTCATGGTGAGTTTGAATTCGAAGAATATCTGCAAATCGTCTGCTTGAAATAGATTCTGATCATGATGGGCCACATGTATTCTTGTCGAATGCATACGCAAAAAAAAGAGACTGAGAGAATATTTGGAGTGGTGAAACAACGTTGATATATGGAATTAAAGGATAGAAGTGTCATAAATGGCGTGCGTTTAGTAATATATATGTATTTTATTATAATATTTTGGGGTATATTCAATAATTGGGATACATTTAGTAAAATTGGGGGTGCGAATAGCAGCCCCTTTTTCTCAAAAGTATGAGTCCTTATCTATTGGTTACCCATATGACTTTCTACTATATTCTAAGTCTTCACTTTGGTGTTGCTACTTTAGCATATTATCAAAAGAGCTATGGTTGATAACGGCGATGTAGTTCATGTCTAGAAAAGCAGCTACAGTGGGAGATTGTAGATACTTAGTGAGATGGGAAGAACATCTTAATTTAACATATACTATTGTGATTCATTGACTAGTCAATCAAGCAGGGTCTTGATTATGAATACATAGTTTTTTGCAAAAAGGTTGAATATGCTCTGATAAGTTCAGGGATTGAAAGGAGATATGTCAACATATGTTAAATGTTCAAGAGTTATGGGGTATAGCGAGCTTGTTGAGTTTCATTGATAAACTGGTTGAGTTGCTATATATCTCTAACAAGTGTATAGCCATTAAAACTCATATCTCATGGGTCACACGATGTATTAATTTGTGTGAGAATATGATTCATGAAGGAAATGGGTCTGGAGACTATTGACTTCATATGTGAGTAAGAGAGGTAAATAATAATTGATATTATTTATTTTCTACATATGAATAAGTCAATAAGAGAGAGAGAGAGGGAGTTAATGATACTGTTTTTTTTTAACTCCCATCTCCTTGGAGATATATTCTACTACATGGAGGCTATATGTAGAGAAGCAAAACGCGATACGTTGGTAGAACACAGAACGCAAGAAAGAATATTGAACGCGAAAGTGTTTCTCTCTCTCGTGTGTTTCATCTTCTGATTTAACTGCAATCTTCATATTCTTCACAATTAATACTATATCGTGAACATATTCTTTCAACCCCGTGTTGAAGGATTGATCCAGAGATCACAGTTTACCAATGTGAGTACCAATCGGTTCGTACGTATTCTTCCGTTGCAACACAATCCTACGGTGAGAGGTATGAGATTTCTCTCTGCGTATGAATAAGGTTTGTGCATTTTAGGAACGTGAGTTTTCCAACACTCAGAAACAGTCGTACCTTAGTAGGCTTGGCCTATGTGTATGTATCACGGGGACTAACATGTCGTCTCTATTTGAGAGCGGGTTAAGCGAGTCAAATAGATTGTTTAGAAACTTTGGGCACAAGTTGGATACGCCCACTCCAGCACCCTTGCGCTGCAGCATGATAGAGTAATGAAGAGATAAATTGTGGTGACTCAATTAATAAACAGGAGTTAGATCTTACTCACTAGTCACTACACATGAAGAGCCCCTTATTTTAAGAGGTTGCTTCCATATTAGAGCAGTGAGATTCGATCTCTTTGAGCAAATTATCACTTCAAATAACAAATTGAATTGTCCATGCAAACATTATTAGGAAACTTTATCTTCCGTTGCAACTGCATGATATGGTCGGTCAGAGATGTGAGAACTTTGCCCCTAGTAGCCCGGCCGGGCAAAAGGAATCATCTATTCTATTTCCATATTTCATCTCCTATTCCATTTATTAAATTATTGTCGTGTGTCATAATCAATGCCCAAAATTCACCAAATACCCCAAGGGTTTAATAATCATTTGTAGAATATAATTTATTTATATTGTGAAATACCAATCAAATATTAGACGTGGAATAGGGAATTCAATCCACTTGCCAGGAGTGGGCTAAGGATGACTGGATGAGGACCCATTAGGATAGTGCGCTTAGCTCGTCGACATCGATAGACCACCTGGAGCGACGGCTACACATGGTGTCAGATGTGGGTTTCTTCGGGTCAAAACTCCATACATATTGAATTCAAAAAATAATATTTAATAAATTAGAATCGACATCATAGCCTATGTATAACTTGCGTTGCTATATATCAGATTAATTTTTTTTTTAAATAGTAATTTAATTTTTAATTAAACTCCATCGCATTTTATTTGTTGAGTTACTCTCTTGTGAGACAGGTTTTTTGTGAGACGGCCGTGAGACGGATCGACTCATTACTAAAGTATGCTTATTATATAGTTAAAGTATGTTTATTTGTAGTTAAAGTATGTCAATAATTAATCATATTATAACACTATAAAATCATACTTTAATTCATAATTCATTATACTTTAGAAAACATACTTTAACAATAATTAAAAATATTTTATCAATATAATAGACATACTTTAACCGGTCACACAAGTCGTCTCACAAAATTAAGGTCTCACAGTAGACTTCGTCTTATTTGTTTTCACTTTGGGTGGACACAAAAATTAAGAAAAAATTAATTTTTTAAGATATTATGGTATTTTTTTTAGAATAAGTAAAATAATAGAGTATATTATGTGGGTTAGGTGATGGTGGTTTTTTTTTTAATTAAATGTTATGACATTTTTACCTTTTTAAGAAAGTAATAACTTTTGTGGAACCGACTAAAATGGAAGATAAAATTTTTGTGGAACAGACTAAAATGGAAGACAAAGTCTATTGTGAGACGATAATTACGTGAGACAGGTCAACCTGTTGTTAAAGTATGCTTGTTATATAGGTAAAATATGTTAATTTATAGTTAAAGTATGTTTTTTAAAAGTATGATAAATAATGAATTAAAGTATGTTTTTAAAGTGTTATAATATGATTCACTGCAAACATACTTTAACAATTAATAAGCATATTTTACTTATATAACAATTATACTTTAACAATGGGTCGACTCGTCTCACTATCCATCTCACATGTCTCATTCCTCAAAATGGAAAAGATGAAAATATTGAAAAAAAAATTCTCCATTCACTTCCATTCACTTATAATATGGGTTAAATTTTTTTATACTTAAATGAATTTAATATTTTTTTAATACCCCATATTTAGTGATTATTTTTGAAATACTTTAGATGAAATAAATACTCTTGACTCGATTTGAGTTATACTCCCTCCGTCCCACGAAAAGGGTAGTTTTTGCTTTTTGGCACGTAGATTAAGGAGTATTATTATTTAATGTGTAGTGGATAGGTGTATTAGTAGGAGTGTGGGTCCCATATTTTAATTGTATTAGTGGGTATGTATAGGTACCATATGTGTAAAAAAAGAAAGTGAACTCTTTAGGTGGAACGTTCAAAATGGAAAAAAAGACTCTTTGGATGGTATAGAGGGAGTAAATATGTTCAAGCAAGTCATAAATATATATCATCGACTTATTCATTTTAAAAGAGTAAAGAATCGAGTCAATGTCGTTTTTTTCAAATTGAAAAAGCTCTTGGATATGAGATTCTTAATGTGCTAGAATATTTCTATTGGTGAATCAAATGATGAAATTAATTAGAACAAGATATGAGGAGGACGAAGTTAGCATTTGTACAAATGGTGGAAACAATTTTTATCATTTCCATATATAATTTCACTTCAGCAAATTTTCCTATCTTTGACAATTAATGAATAATAAATCCTGGGTTACACATATAGAACTGGACCATATGGAATTATGAATTAAGTTAACGCATATGTGCCATCTTAACCTTGTGCAATTAAAGTACATAACTATAATTATCATTAAAAATTAACGATTTGTGGACAAGGTGAGCTTGTGATTTAACTCACATTGTCAAATGTCCTACTACACGTGGCAATATAATGTATTATTCATTCAATTGTTCACATGGCTCTCTGTGTATATCTATAGTACTTCCTCCGTCCGATTCTAAAATATCCATTTGTTTTTTGTATGTGGATTAAGGAATATTATTATCATATGAAAAGTGGGTAGTTATATTAGAGGGAAGTGGTGGGCCATATTATGTACTTTTTTTACTAAATAGGGAAAATGAATACCTTTAAAGCAGACGCCAAAAATAGTAAAATGAATATCTTAAAAGCGGGCGGGCATGTGATTAACACGTTGTGGGAATAAAATTCAGAACCATTATCGAAAGTTTATACTATTTTTTTAAAAAAAATATTTGATTTATTAAAATTATTAGGATTAAAATTATTGAGTGGATTAATAAAGTTTGAAAAAAAATTAATAAGGAAGTTATCTTAATTTTTTATTAATTTAATAGATTATTCTAACACACTTCCCCTTAAGTTTTAATCCAGACGGCCCTTGCTTTCAATTAATAGGTTTGGAAGGAAATTAAGCCCTATTAATACAATTAGGGTGTATATTACTTTTTTATTTTTACTAATTTTTAAGGCTCATTGAGTATTATTAATTTAATGTAAACCAAACACTTCCTTAAAGTATAGTATCTCATCTCTCTCACGTGTCGTTCATTTAACAATACACACATGAGATGAAACACTAAAACAATATTGGGAATCATAATCGAGTGTTTGTGTAAATATTTAGATACTGATTTTAATCTCTTGTTATATTATTATTTTATATATCTCATGTTGCGAACTATCGGATAAATATTACGTCGGAGAAAATAAAATAGGTAATAATAAATTGAGTTTTTTATTGATATACCGTATACGAAACGTGCATTTTCCTATTCGAGATTTGATACACATGTTTGCCACACCGGATCTTCTGTGCCATTTTGGTGCATCATCTTCTGTGACACACGTTATGCGATTGATACTAAGATGAGGAAACAAATCCAACCATTGCCCTAGGGTTTAAGGATTAGGGTATAGTTTCTCTCTCCTACGTGTCGTCAATCTAACAGTGTGACACAGGAGATGGTGTAACAAATGGCACAGAGAATCTGAGCAGCATGTTTGCAGTATGGACGGCTTATAGCATTTCTAGTAGAATAGTACAAATTGTATAAACTACAAAATAAAAATACAATAATTTCATTATATTTAGTATTAAATTTAAAAATAAAAGTTAAATTTTAAAAATAAAATACTACATTAGTGTTGAGTTTATAAAGATAATATGTGGATTAATAACATCTGTAAAATGTGAAAACGATATACATACAATAATACAAATAAAGATTATGTTGGGTTATAAATAATTTTATAATATAGTGGGCTGCGTCCCATATTAAGCTGATTAGTTTTTTAAATAACTTTGTTAAGAGAGAAATAAGCTCCCACAGGCCACAAGTATACATTTGATATTCAGTGCATACTCGTACAGCATATATATATATATATATATATATATATATATATATATATATATATATATATATATATATATATATATATATATATATATATATATATAAAATTTGTTAACAAATTATATTAAATTTTATTTATAATATATAAATTTAGGAAGTTAGTGCACCGTACAGAATGCACATGAGAATTTGTCTATAACAAAGGGTATTATCATATGATTCAATTAAAAATAATTATTGAGTAGTGAATCATATTATAATATTCTAAAATTATATTTTAATTCATCACTCATCATACTTTAACCATCCAATAACAACTTTACTTATATACTAGTCATACTTTAATAATAGATAGATCCGTTTCACAAGAGAGTGTCTATGCAAGGAATATATAATACTCTTTGAATTAGAATTAAAAAGTCAAAGTCTTATGTTAGAAGAGGTTCACATAATTACTGATGTACTCCCTACTTTACGCGTTAAGATTTATATTTTTAAGATTTATATTTTTCATTTCAATTTATCTTAAGTTAAGGTTTACATTTTTCTTTTTGTCAAGCGACACCACACAAAACAATCAATTATTTTACATGGACCCACACACAATACTAACACAATTACTCAATGTACATTAAATATTATATTTCTCAGCCTACTATTTATTAAAATATTATTCCCTCAGTCCGGCGTTAACGTTTACGTTTTTCATTTTGGTCTGTCCCAAGTTAAGGTTTATATTTTCTTTTTTGCTAAATTGGGCCCACACCAAAAATCAATTAATTATTTTCTATAGAACTCACACACGACACTAATACAATTGCTCACTTCACATTAAATATTATTTCTCTCACCTCACTACACATTATAATATTATACCATATCTTAATTTATATGCAAAAAGTAAATGTAAACTCTAAAAATGTGAGAGAGCATATCTCTAAATATTATGCAAAAAAGTAAACATAAACAGAGAAAGTAAACTTTAGTAATTTACTAGGTCTTGTTATACTTTTAAGATTTAATTCTTATTTTTGGAGTTTTTTATATTTATAAATATAATTATCTTTGTCATTTTATACCATTTCTAAATAGATAAATAAAACAGGTTCGCAAAAATTATTAATGATATTTTCACATAGAATTTAGTGTCTTTTTATATCCATTTTTGTAGCTTTTCATTCGTTTCTATGTATTATTTGGTGGTGTTATATGTTTTTATGGAAATGTGTGTGAATGTACTTAATCATATGTAAAACAGGTGAAAACGGAGCAAAAATGGAGACAGGAGGTAGAAAAGGAAGAAGAAACAGGGCAGCATGAACACGGCTGGCCGTGTAGGGTACACGAGCCGTGTTTCAGCACACGGCCCGTGTACCGAACTCGGGCCTGTAAGAAGTAGTCGTGTGACGACATCAAAACATCCAACACGATCACCCTTTGACCGTGCGTCAGAACACGACTCGTGTGCCGTTTTGAATGAATGTTGACCGTGAAACCCTAACACGACTCGAGCCGTGTTGCAGCACACGAGTCGTGTCGGTGATAGATCAGAAAAATCAAGAAATCTTCTAGAAGGTCTCCAATGGGTATAAATACCAATTTATTCAATATTTTGATGATCTTGGATCCGAAATTCAGAGCCTGCACACACACATCACACACCATTTCCTCTATTTTTTACCTTCATCTTCATCCATTCTTCATCTGTACCATCTATCATCACCCCACCATCAAATCTTCCATCCAAGTAGCTAGAGAAGCAAGGGGGAGAGGAGAATTGCAAAGGGAAGAAGAAGATCACCATTGGAGCCATCCAAGGGAGTTTTCATCTAAACTTTGTATTGAATCCTTATTGTTTATCATGGTTTGTAAGGATTTTAATGTCTATGTTGATTTTCTTGTCACTATGAGAGTCTAATCTCCTTTGTGAGATTAGCAATATGAATTGTGTTGGATAATTTTGGGTATTTGCAATTGAATGATTATGTTGATTGGGTTTATTAATTTTCTATCATTGATACTTGAGATCTTGAGGTTTTTGATGATTTGTGTGTTTAGTTGCTCTAAATATGTGATTAGATTGAGAAATCAATTATGCGCTTAGGATAATTAAGTGAATCATTTCATCAAACACTTCATGTGTATTATAAATTGTAAAGAGATTGAGAAATCCTTTAGGATTTAGAACCCTTTGATAGAACATTCGATTGGTTAGAACGAGAGAATAATTGATCGTGTGAGGGGACTCTCCAATTGAACTTGGTACCCAGTTGGAATTGTTTGATTGAGAACCAACCTTTGAGCTATTTTGAGACCTTTGTGAGGATCTACATCCTATCCAGCCCGAGAGGGAGTTTAAGTGAAATTCGTGTTGGCCCTTAGTTATTTACCCATGATACATATGAATTCGTTGCATGATACCTAGATTTTTCGTGCTTTAAGTATTGCTAGTCTCATTCTCTATCTACTTGACTCATTCATCCATCTTCCATTCATCTATCCCTTTGTTTAATTGTCATTTCTTAATTAATCATATCTCTTTATGTTCATCTCTATAAAACTATGACAAATACGAGATCGCTTAAACCCTAGTACCTTCCTCCCTGTGGTTCGATAAATTCTTTAATTAGTTATCCCGACTACAAAATAAGACTAATCAAAAAACTCTCTCAAAACGTGTACGGTTTCACATAAATAATTGTCATAATTCATTTTACTACTTTTTTTCCACATTTACTTCTTTAGTTTTAAAGATACTCTCTTTTTAGGGTGTATCTAATGGAAATGGGATTTACATGTAAATCTTTTTTAAAATTACTTTTTATTATACTCCCTCCGTCCACTCGAAAGAGAGTTTTTTTCCATTTTGGTCGTCCGCTTTAAAGAGGGTCATTTTCTTTTTTATACACATGGACCCACTAATACAACTAAAATATGGGGTCCACACTCCTACTAATATAACTATCCACTACACATTAAATAATAATACACCTTAATCAACGTGTACAAAAGTAAAAGACTCTCTTTCGGGCGAACGGAGGGAGTATAAAAAATTATTTTTAAGAGTGTTAATTTTAATTCAAAAAATAATAATTCATGTCTTTAAAAAGTAATTTTTTATGTACTAAAGAGTAGTTGAAAAAATCAGGGTTTACATGAATTTAAAGAGTAATTTTTTAAGGGATACTCTCTTGTGAGACGGGTTATTTGTGAGACGGATTTGAGACGGGTCATCCCATCACTAAGGTATGCTTATTTGATAGATAAAGTATGTTTATTTGTAGTTAAAGTATGTCAATAATAAATCGTATAACACGCTAAAATTATACTATAATAAATAATTCAGCATATTTTAGAAAACATACTTTAACAGTCATTAAACATAATTTATTTAAATAATTGACATATTTTAACACGTCTCACATAAATAGCGTCTCACAAGAGACTTTGTCATTTTTTAATTTTGAAAAGTAACAATTTATGTGTCTAAAGAGTAATTTTTCATGTATTAAAGAGTAATATGATTTATATATATTTGTATGTAAATTCGATTTACATAAGTGTTTGTACTTTGTACTTTTTTAGGACAGATATACATAGGATGGGTTAATTTTTTTATTAAAGTATACTAATTATAAGTAATTAAAATATGTTTATTAATAGTTAAAATATATTTGTGCATAATAAATCATATTATAACATCTAAAATTATATTTTACTACATCATTAATATTCATATTTTTTAAAAATATACTTTAATTATTCATAGAATCATACTTCAGTAGGGATATTGTCGTCTCACATAACCTCAATTATAATTATGTTTTTAAATTTAGATATAAAAATTAGACTTAATGATATCAATTCACCTCACCTATATATATCTGTATTTGCTAATCCTTTTCTGCATTCAACCAACACAAGTTAAAATCTACTGTGCCATTTACTAGCTTTATACCTTATCTCTTCATGGCAATGGCTTATGCGACAGTGACTCCCATGATCAACCATGCTTCCCTCGGCCTGTTCAACAGATCACCTCAATTTAGGCCTCACGCATTATCGAGTCTTTCTGTGAAGACACTAAAGGCAACGGCTGGGGTGGCCGTCTCTTCAGCTGTGACAGAGGTGGAGAAGAAGCCGAGGAAGAGATCATTTGTGGAGGAAATGAGATTTGCAGCTATGAAACTGCACACCAAAGACGAAGCAAAGGAAGGGGAGAGAGAGCCGACCGGGCCACCGATCAGTGAATGGGAGCCTCGGCTTGATGGGTACTTGAAGTTCTTGGTGGATAGTGCTTTGGTTTATTGTGTTCTCGAGACTGCCATAGACACAGCTTCCTTCCCTGAATGTAAGCATTTTACAAAGTTTAAAACATAAATAATCTCGTATGTATCTTTTTACTTTATTAGAATCTAATTCTAAAATAGGTATGACGTTCATTTTTGTTCCAAACTTTTTAGTTTTTCTTCGATTTCATACCAAAACAATATTTTTTTACCAATTTCGTCTCATAACTTTTTCGAAGCACGGACTCAGTTTCATTCTATGGAATTAGAAAAATTGGACATTCTTAAATAAAAAGGACTATTTTGATGAGAATCTAAATATTATGGACTATTTTAAGAGAAATTAAGTTTCTTTGAACCATTTTGAATAAATTATAAATTTGTATAGGACGATTTTAATTTTAAACACCTACTTTGCTATCCATATGTCATCATTTCATGTGCTATTTTGGTGTATGTGCGGATCCTATAGAGAGGAGAAAATTACATGTATAAGTAAAGTATAATCCCTAGCTTGGGCAGACAATTTTGGTTTTTTTTTTCTCTCATATCACTGAATCATTCATATAACTAGCGACACAAAAAATGATACACGAAAATAGGAAAAGAAATTCAGTTTGGTTGAGCTAAATTTTGTGTTGGATATTGTTGCAGATGCAGAAGTGAGGAAGAGTGGGTTGGAGAGATCAGAACGTCTTGCAAAAGATTTGGAGTGGTTTAAAAAAGAGGGTTATGAGATTCCAGAAGCTACTTCTCTTGGTATAAACTATGCTCAATACCTTCAACAGCTGTCTGAAAAGGAGCCACATGCCTTCATCTGCCATTTCTACATGATTAACTTCGGCCAAACTGCTGGTGGCAGGAGGATTGGAGAAAAGGTCACTCTATCTACATCTTCTTTCTCACAAATATTAGATTAATAATCTCACATATTACTACTACTATCTTTTTTGAGAAAGATATATAGCATATACACGTGGGGATGGATTTAAGGGGTGCCCTTGAATTTTAATTCAACTTTTATGACTTCGTTTTCTAGAAATTTAATACTATTTACACCATACCATAGTTATTGTAGATAAGAAGTTTAAAGAAACTTTTTTCTTAACCAATTTTTCTTAATAATAAATATGTTTGAGGAGGTGGCATATTTTTAAAATATAAAATATATTGTAAAAATTATAATTGTCAAACAAATAAAGAAATATGTAATGGTACGAGGGGTATAAAAAGATTTGCCTTCTTTATATTTAATTTCTAGATCCATTATATATTATGAAAAATTACATTGTTCAGAATAATATATATATGGCTTGTGCAGGTGGAGAAGAGTTTACTTGGAGGTAAGGAATTGGAGTTCTACAAGTACGATGGTAACCTGTCCCAAATTCTGCACAATGTACGAATCAAGTTGAATAAAATTGGTGAAGTACGAAGTTATTTAGAATTTTAATTTTCAGTGATTTAATATATTTGGGTTACTATTAATGTTTTAAATATGGGTTTGATGTCACACATTAAATTAGGGGTGGAGTAAAGAAGAGAAGGATCGATGCCTTAAAGAAACTGCAAAAGCAATAATGAGTTACGAGGAGATCATTCGTTTGATTATGTCTTGATCCTTGCAAGAGTTAAGTTTTCCAGCCATCGAGTAATAAAGATTTGAAGATTAATTCAGAGTTTATTTACAGTTCAACCTTTTGTTAATAATCTAGCTAGCTACCTATGTAGAGAAAATAAAGAAGTAATGACTTTGACTTTGAATATGTTTGATTCCAAGTAATTTATAATGCGAAGTTAAATTGTTTCAAATGTGATTTGTTACTCACTTAAAGAAAACTCGTTTTTATGGACGGAATTTATCAACGGATTGATCACTTCCGTTGGCATATTGGATAACACTACAAGTGGGGTAAACACTACAAATTATTCTTTATTACTCTTTTTGAAATTAAAGTAATTTTTTAAGTTATTGAATAACACTATCAAAAAAAAGTATTTTTTAACAATAGAATTTACCAACGGAATTTTTTCTATTGGTAATTACCAATGGATTAGCAACCAAAATAACATTTTTCTATTAGCAATGGAATGCCAAAGAATTTATTCTCTATTTTACCAATAGAATTCAACTCATTGGTAATTACCAACGGATTACCAATGGAATCTTTATATAAATTACCAATGAAATTTTTAGCAATGGATTACCAAGGGAATTGATTTTTCATTGCTAAAAATTTACCAACCACCACTTTACCAACGGAAATTTACCAATATGGATTTCGTTGGTAATCCGTTAATAAACCAATTTAACAATGAAATTAAGGCTTTTACCAAAGAAATATTCCGTTGGTAAAAAATAATTTTTTTTATAGTGTAGAGTGATATTTTTTTTAGAGTGTGAAAGTTATTGTGGGACAAATAAAGAGATAATTTTAGATTTAGTCCCGTAAGAATTGCTAAATGCCAAAAAGGTCCTAAAAAAGGCAGATTTAGTCTCATAGGAAATTTTCATCAAAATCTATTAATAGTTGACGAAATATTCTGAACAATTAACAAGATTAAAATGGACTATGTATATTTTGAAAGATAGAAAATAATATAAATCTGATAGTTTAATAATATTAGTTATTTTGGGGTTAAAATTTTCGAAAATTATGATTATAATATTCTTATGGGACCAAAATCGCTAGCTGTAAGACCAATGTATTCCTACGGGATTATAATTGAATTGAAGGAATTCTTATGTGACCAATTATGATATTTTCCTAACAAATAAATGAAGAAAATATGAAAACTATTTTACAACGGATGGAGTAGTTTTTAGAGCATTTTAATTCTTAAGAATAATATCTATTACTTCTATAAAGGGACTTATAGGGAAGATCGGCCAGTTTCAAGCCAGTTGCCGGTCACCGATCCCTTCCTTACGTGGCCTGATTTCGATGATTTCAGTTTCTACGTGACATGTTATTGCTCTCTCCCATTTCACTCCTATTTTCTTTCTCTCTGATCTGTTGCTCTCACAAATCACAGCCTCTTCTCCTAATTTGCCTCCATCGAATACAGACTAATCAGAGCTGCGTACAAGTTTCCTTTCCAACGCAGTTTTTCTCTTCTTTCTTCACCACTCGCTCACCGTCGCCAGCACTAAAGAGTCAAAGTAAGGCAAGTCGTGGTTTCTTACTCTTTATTCTCTTCGATTTTCTTATCTATGATGTGTGGTTTCAAGATGATCATCGTCTATTTGTGTCCTTGATTAATTTGCTAAAATTGCATCTGAATTTAATATTGTTTAGCTCACTGTGAGTATGAATTTTTAGGGTTCTTATCGGAGTTAATTATTTGATTCAAAAGGCACCCATATACTATATATTAGTATTGATATACATTACTAGAATTGATGAAAAAAATAATAGGGGGTTGGATGATTGTTTGAGATACTCCATTGTTGCAGGGAAAAAGGCGTTTGAGGATGCGGATCTCAGAGGCGACTGTTAGGCGTTTTTTGCGCACTCCAACTAAAATCCCCAAGCATAAGGATATCGATTGTAATGGCAAGTACCCCAAGTAAATATCGTTCCCACTGAGACAACTAATTATCTATTTAATTTATATTACTATTTAACTAAAATAATTGTAACCAATTTTCAAGTGTTTGAATTGTATTAATAGCTAAAGAGCTGAAATAATAAATAAACAACTTGATAAATAAAAGCAAAGAATTATTCAAGAGAGAATTTAGAAAGAAATAACAGCTCTAAGGTATCAGGTTTAGTGCAATTGATTTGGTTTCCTAGACGTCCTATTATTCATTCATGCTATATCAATGGAAATACATCACAAGACTATATTAACCCAGTGAATATGATTCGATTTCAAGTTAATATTATTATTCAATTAATAACAAAAGATGTGTGAAACGTTTTGAACCTCCTTCCTAGATACTAATAAGGCAAACTTAAGAAACCTCCAGATGGCCAGTTTGACTAACATATATTCTCTGAAAGTATTACTCAATCCTATTCACTTTCTACTTGAATTCTTAATTGCATTTTCCACTAAGAATATCAAGTATCTTATTTACCAGCCCTTAGGATTATCGTGTTCACGGGCAAACTACTATAATCCCTAGCAAACAGACAATATTAAGTATGTATGCACACAAGCTAACACATCATACCAAGCATCACGGGCAATATCAATAGCATGTAATGAAGACGTTACAAACATATAATATAGTCTGAAATAAATCAAATAAACAAGAATAATCAACAACATGAATTAACAATATTTGTCTAGGTTTCCAAATCAACTACCCTAACCTTCAATCCTTAGAACTGTAAAAGGTTTTCATCCCATGAGGTTACAAACAACCCTCATGGCTGTCATGTTCATAATCAAATCAACAAAGAAGAAATTAAGAAAAGAATACGAAACCCTAGTGTCACGTGATTTGCATTCTTTCTCCATCTCTTCGATTGAAATGGTTCTCAACCACACTTGATTCCTCTTCCGGACCGATAGAATGGATGGATGGAAGATTTTTTATGTGAGTGGATGTTTGTGAATGTGGGTGGATGATCCGTGAATTGAATTCACGATCTGCTTCTGTGGTGAATAATTGGTCCCCTTATCTCCAGGTGTTCTGATCCCTATTTATACCATGGGCCACGAAACTGACTCCCTTGGGCTCTTTTTCCACGTTCTCATGCACAGGAGGCCGGTGGAAATTCTGATTTTTGGCCCAAACTTAAGCAACACGAGTTGGGAAGCCCAACTCGAGTTACAACACGACTCGTGTTGCCTTAATGCGCAACTTGTGTAAACCTAATACGAGTCGTGTTACCAAGTTGAGTACGCGCCTGTCAAGTCGTGTCATGATGCTCTGAACCTAGATTCGCCACGGAACCCAGCTCGAGTCGAGTAGCAAGTCGTGTAATGACTTGCCAACTCGTGTTGGCCCTCTAGACAAATCCCGACTCTGCTCTGCCTCACTCAACTTTTTACTCGGCTTGCCTCAGACGCAATACGACTCAAGCTGCAAGTCGTGTTGCTCAGGACAAGTCGTGTTGGCTCACTGATCAATTCTGACCTCCTATGGCACCCTACTCCACTCGAGTTGCTAGGTCGAGTTGACCCTTGCAACTCGAGTAAGGCCATTTTGTGCTTGTTTCTTGCCCGTCTTCGGTTCTGATTCATTTTAACCTGTTTTAACCTTCAAAACTCAACAAAACACGTTAGTAGCATTATAATCATGCAAAATACGTAAACCACGCAATTCCACACGAATATATAGCCTTATTCTAGTAAAAACAGTGCACTGTGAGACCGAAAAGACGTAATTTTCCACTCTCATCAACCCCCAAACTGTCATGTTGTTCGTCCCCGAACAACTAATTCAAAATAAGAGAGAGATGAGAGTTGAAATTTTACAGCAAATATAAGAGACTGCAGCCCAGAGCGATGGCATTAATGGCGTCAAAGAATCGCCGAACGAGTAAGTAATAGGAATTAGTTCTTTTCATGTTTTTAATTAAGTAGAAATTAGAATTATCATGTACTTTCGTTCTCCCCCAACAATCCCTTCTCTGTATCTCTGTCAATCTCTCAATCCCTTCGTAATTCTAACCAGAATTCTAAAACCATTTATTGTATCCACGATTTTAGTCGGTTTTGATTTTTTACTTCTCTTGCGATTTGTTTCTGTTCTGATTATTTTTGTTGCTTATGATTTGTGGGAAAGACCGATTGTTTGCTGGTCTTATACCATACAGAAGAACTTGTGCTTCTACTTCTTTATTTAAAATTCTGATTTGCGCTTGTGTTGATTAAGTTTCTATGATGTCTCTGTTTTGTTATTCTTCTCTCTCCTAGTCATGATGTTGATGGTCAATGTGGGTTTTCTTTTTTATTTGCAATCCAACATTTAATTAGTACTCATCATTTCTTAATTATTATTACTAGAATTCTGCTCCTCCCACTTCACAACAAGACCCTAAAGATCAAAGGGTACTTCACAACAAGACCCTAAAGATCAAAGGGTAAGTAGTGTTTAAATTATAATATTAATTTTTTAATACTTAGTTTTCTTGATCGCTTACTCTCTCTCGGATGAAATTTTGCAGGACAACATATGGTGGACATCCTCTTACGAAGAAAAGGATGTGATTCCAAGCTACCCAATGATCAAATTTCAACATTAGAATACGGGGAATTAGAAATTTAGAATCATAAAGAACTTACAAACATAGAGAAACTACCATCCATACTAGAAGCAAAATATAAAAAAATTGAAGCTTCTATTAAATAAATGATCGAGTATTAGCCAAGTTTAGATGCACACGTGTCAGCTGTGATAACTCTAAATCCAAATCATATTCTGGAGGTAGAACCCAAGGAAGAGGATCCTGAAATAACATTAGTTTTTGTGTGAGACCATTTCAATTCATAACGCTTTTTCTTTCTCACGGGAATATGTAATTACTTTTCGTTCACGATTCTACAAATTAGTCGATTATTAATGATTTGACAAAGTTTCTAGTGAGGCGATCCATGAGACATGTTAAAGACATGAGGTAGTAAGTAAAGTAAAGACATTAAAATATGATTTTAGAATACTTACCGGATCACCACCATACACACACAATCCCTCCAATTTGGGACATGATTGGAGCAAGCTTATAATCCCAATAATACATTTGGGTTCATGATTGTAGTCCGTAGTCACTTCCAAATGTAATCACAAAGTAGATTGTGGGAACCGCCATTGATATTTCACCATTAAGGATAGAATTTAAAATAGAGTAATGTATTTTAATAGAAAACAAATTAAGAAATAATTATAGAATATGAATACTCACCTTAAGAAAATTGATTCCTATATGAAGCTCTTTGACACTTAGGGTTGCTTTATATAGTTCCATCACATCCCACATCTCATCCACAGATGACATTCGATCCCAATCCAGTTCAATAGATACTAGTTCCAAAGATGACATGTTTTTCAGCCTCAGGATTCTCCTTCCATGATGCACATAAATATACATCTTCCGAACATGGGGTGCTGAGATCTCCGACAGCGATCGAATGTTTACCATACAAACTTGGGCAACACTCTTTGAATTAACCCTAAACCGACGGAAACCCCCAACAATCTCTAAAATACAACAAATTCAATTCAAGACACCCTGATAATACTTTTTCTATTGCATCCTCATGTATCTCCAGCTCCGTAAGATACAAATCACTCAAGGAGTTCCACTCTATTCTTCCTTTAGGGGCAACCCTACAACCATTCAACATTAATCTGAATTGGAATACAATATCTCCGGGATGACGTACATGTAACCTCCTTCGGACCGTGGCAGCACAGAAAGTAACTTAACCTTACTTTCTACGGCAAACTCAATCCAACGATCAATATGGGAATCCCACATGGGATCATATCTAAAACTCACCACAAAGTAGTACAAAGACTTGGTAGTACGATGAAGCACAGCTGCGTCGACGAAGGTGACAAACTTGCTGTTCTTGTTCGTGTTGTTGCTTTTTTCTATGAACTGAAGAGATGGCTGTTCAGTCCAGAGATGTTGCCATGCTTTGGATATAACACTCGTCGTCTTTGCAGCTTCCTGCGTACTTTCCACTCCACCAACGATATGAATGAGTAAGGGACACTTCAATTTTGTTGTTTCCTCCATCTTTCATTACCTCTAAACCTTTTTCCCTGCTTTCTCCCATTCTTTCGTCCTCCATTCCGCTAATTAACGATCGAGAAAGTCTCATGTGAACCATGTTTCAGATTAATATCTCTATTTTAAAAAACTGTCCCATCAAAAAAAAATATATCTATATTTAAAATTATCAAAGATAATATATTATACATATAGATACCCTTAAACCCTAAAATATAGTAAGATATAAACCAGCGGATTTCACGTAATTCGGCGTGTTTGACTTAATAAACCCTAACCTATACAATTAATATCAAATTAGCACGTAATCTATCTATAAATGCATAAAAATCACACCTAATATTCTGCCCGCATCATCTCTTATACCACACGTTAAGTGATTGACACGTAAGAGGGGAATTAAATCCAACCATTGCACCATAGAAACAAACATAAATTTCTATTTTTATCTTTGACAAAGACTTTAGTAGGACAGGCTTATTTTTCAAAATCGTACAACCGGATCTAATACGCGGGTCAAAACACTAACCGGTAATCTGGTTCATTTTAGAACGCATACCCCATTCCCCAGCCACGTCACAAACCCAATCAAATTCTTTCTCCGCTCTACTGGATCTATCTCTTTCTTCTCTCACTTTTTCTTTCTTCCGTTGTCCCCTTCTCTATCATAACTCAAAAATGATTTCCTATTATCTACTAATTACAGTGGTAGAGCTCTCAAGCGGCAACGATATCCTGATCGGACTTTTCTCCAAAGACAACTCGGGATTTCGGGTTGAGGCATCTGCCTGCCCCGTAGTCGAATGAGGCGAAATTTGAAACCCCTATGAAATTCGAACAGGGATGTGTGAGTTCCGAAAATTTTTGGGGAGTCCAATGATTTTATGAGAGCAAATACGGTTCTTCTAGGAATTTGGATTCAAGGGTCTTTGTAGTATGAAGATAAGGGGGGAGTGACGGCAGTTTGTGGAAAGAGAAGAAGATGAGTGCCGGATAATTAGGAGGGAGGAAGAAGTGGAGAGTTGTAAGAGAAGCAGCGAAGTGTGGATTCTAGAATTGAGAAAATTATTGTAGTTAAATTTTTTTTATATGACAAATGGATCCAATATGCCAATAACAAAATTATTGAAAAGATTTTACAATTGAGCACTTGAGCTTTGTACGTGCTGCATTGCATGATGCCGATGGCAATGCATTCCTTGGAGTTGCCTACTCTAAATTAGAGAACACTTAAGGAAGGAGACATTGTTTGCAGGAAACTTGAAGGAAGAGAAAGGCTGCTAAAAAAGGGAAGGGGGGGGTGGGTTTATTGTAAGAGAACTGTTAGAAGACATGTATGTGTAATATTATATGTGTGTATTGAAAGACACAGAGAGATGGTATGTTTGATTCCATTCTCATAGGCTTTTCTTGATTTCTTGCTCAACTTTTGGATGAGTTTGTTTTCTTGTTGATGAATGGTGTCAGTGTAATGTGTCATTTGGATTGTTTGCATTATTGTGGCATGTGAAAAAATATGTAGTCTTTAATTTAGTTTATTCTATTAGTATTTTAGTTTAGTTTACTCTATTAGTATTTTATGTTTTGTTTGGTATAAATTTAATATGGGTCACTAGTTTTTATTGTCATGAGTGTCATTGCTTTTCCTTTGCTTTATAGTTCATGAAGCAAAATAAAAGTAAATTTGAGAAGAATCAATACTTGTCGCAATGGAATTGGCATATACTTATCATGTGCCATCACATTGTTTGGCTGCAAAGCATTTGGATGTCTGATAACAACGTTAAGCCTATTTTTTTTTAATTAAGTTACTCTTTATAATAATTTGGGTTACTCTATAAAAATAATTAGGTTACTCTTTGAAATTAATTAGATCACTCTTTGAAATTAAATTAATTAAATGAAATACAATCTATACCATGTTAGATAACTCTATAAAAATAATTAGAATATTTTTTTGAATTAAATTAATCAAAATTGACTTAAATAATTATTACACGAATTAAATTAATTAAATTTTAAATTATTTTTTTAATTAAATTTTTAAAAAATAAATTAATATTAATGGGCCGAAGTAGCCCGATGGCCCAGTATGAGCTAGGCTGGGCCACAAAAATTAAGGCCCACCAAGAACCGGGCCAAGCACGGCCGGCCCGTAAACGTGCATTGGCCCTGTGGGCCGGTACCGGGCTAGCCTGGCCCGGCCTATTTGCCGGCTCTAATTGTGATTGGTTATAATTGGTAGGAATGTCAATTTCAACCCGGCTCGCAGTACCCGCCTCGCCCCGCACGTTTTGGGGCGGCCCAGGCTTGGTTGGCCAGTAGATGAAACGGGGCGAGTCCAGTTATTAGTTTAGACTCGTCCTGTTCCGCATAAAAAATACCCCCTTCGTCTCATTCAAAGAGGGTCTTTTTCCCATTTTGGTCGTCCCACCCAAAGGGTCCCCTTTCTTTTTTTTACACACATGGGACCCACACACCCCTTCTAATACAATTAAAATATGGGGCCCATACTCCCACTAATACAACTACCCACTACACATTAAATAATTATACTCATTAATCTACGTGCAAAAAAGCAAAAGTCCTTCTTACATCGGGACGGAGGGAGTATATAATAAGAATTATTTATATTTTATACATATAATTACATTTTATATTTTATATTTTAGGCAAAGACTTGGGTGAGACCGTCTCACAGATCCCCTTATGTGAGACGGGTCATCCAATAAACTATTAAATATATTTTAGAGGGCCTTGTTTGGTTGTAGTCAAATTAAAAAATTGAAAAATTAATTATGAAACTAAATTAATTAGGTCTTTTATATTATATATATTTATATATTATATTTTTTCTTTTAATTTATATTTTTTATTATTTAAATTTTTATTAATTTAAAATTTGTTATTCATTTAATTTATTTTTTAATTTAAAAATTATAAATTTATATAATGTGATACGAATAAAAGTGATAACTTTATTGTGAATTATATTTCATAAACAATTTATAATATAAATGAAAAGTGATACATTTTAAAAGAAAAGTGATAACATCTTTCATAAAAAAAAGTGATAATTAATTAAAAAATTGTATTTCACGAACAATTTATTGGATAATAAAAAGTAATAACATTTCAATAAAGAGTAATACCTAATCAAAGAAAATTGATATCTGTCTAATTAAATTATTTCATGAATAATTCATTGGAATAAAATGTGATAACATATTTAATAAAAAGTGATACATGATAAATAAATAAAAAGTGATAATTATTTAATTTAATTACTTTATAAACAATTCGTATGATGAATAAAGTGTGATAATATTTTTAATATATAGAATAAAGTGATAATAAAACAGTTGAACAATTTAATGAACAATTAATAACAACAACAATAATAATAATAATAATAAATATTTTTTATTAAAAGTGAAAAAAAAACTAAAATTACGTGAAGTCGTGAACAGTGGCAGGGCAGAAGAATGTTGAGTATAATTCGCTAATCCCCAAACATGGCCCGTGGTTTCATTAATTTTTTATTTAATTTAAAATGAAATATATTTATTTAGGTTAATGGATAATCCGTCTCACGAATTATGGTTCGTAAGACAGTCTCACTCAAGATCTACCGTATATTATATTATATTATATATATTTATAACTATATGTTATATATATAATTATAATAAATTATAATAATATTTAATATTCTTATAGTTTATTTATTTTATTTTTAAATATATGGATATTTTTTTATTTGAGTGCATGTTAAATTAATCTTTATGTAGTTGATTACTATTGATTTAAAAAAAAAAATGGGGTGTCAGGACGAACTTGCCTTGTACCGGGCGGGTACATGCATATAATATAGGACCCACGCGTGTAATGGGACCGGCATTTTAAGAACGAGGTGGGTTGGGATAGTTAACTACTCGCCCCAAACTCGGTTCGTTGACATCTTTAATAGGAGTTAGATTCATTTTATGCCCTATAACTAAGAGAAACTTCGATTTTTTCCCTAAAAAATATAAATGATTTAATTTTATCCAATAACTAACGAATTTTTTTAATTTTGCCCATTTTGGCCGAAAAACGCGAATTTTGTTGGAAAACCCCACTTGCTGCGCACATGAGGCTTCAACTTGAGGCTTTACGGCAAAATTAGTCAAAATTTGAACAAATCCGTGAGTTATGGACAAAACTCAACCATTTATCATTTTTTTTGGATAGAAATTGATTTTTTTTTGTAGTAAGGAGCAAAAGTGAATTTAACTCAATTTTTATAAATTCTTGTATTTTCATGTTCTAAGCATTTATATAATATGAAAAACATGCTACCCATATATATTTTAATTTTTTATTTCTATTTTGATCATTATAATGACATAAAAATATACTTTTTTTTTAAGTTGTTTTTGGATTTTATAAAAAAAAATCCTTTGAGACTTTGCAATAATATAGATATAAATATGGTAGAAATTTCATATATACATAAATATAGTATAAATATTTTATATTTATCAAATTTATATGGTGAATTAAAAAAAATTATTGACATCTAGATTAAATAAAATGTATTTTTTTAAATTCATCATATTAATTTTTTCATAATTATTTTTCATGATATCTTTACTTTCCCTCTAATGACACTTTGCAGGAGACTTTATAGGACCATGTCGGATGTAGGACGTGACAGAAGTTAACAAATAGAAGATGTTAGATGAAGGATGTATTCCAAGCTATCCATGATTTTGCATTTAGCAGATCAACGGTTCATATTCTTGAAGAAATTTAGATCATCAGTAGTATAATAATATTTTATATTCCAAAAAATAAAATATCTATATATAATTCTTGCCCTAGATTCAGTCACTAACAAAATCTAAAAGTAGAGGTTGTTGAGAAAAATGACAAAGATGAGATTGTTGAGAAAAAAGGTCAATTGGAAATTTGGAATCTCAAACGTCAATTACACAAAAGAATTTGGAATCTCAAACGTCAATTACACAAAATATTATTCTATTTGTAGACTTTGCAATTATATGGATATAAATATGGTAGAAATTTCATATGCATAAATATAGTAGAAATATTTCATATTTATCAAATATTGTCAATTAAAAAAATTATTGACATAAATATATTAGTTTTCTCGATATCTTTACTCTCCCTAATGACACCACATATGGTGGATGTAGGACGTGAAGAAGTTAACAAATAGTAGGTGTTAGATAAAGGATGTGATTACAAGCTACACCTCTGATCTACTATTTTCTTTATATTGACCAACATTTCATATATGCATTTGTTTGAGTTTTAATAGTAATGATGGTAAATCATATATGCATTTTTTTTAGTTTTAATCTAATGATGGGTAAACCGGGTTTGAGATTATATGGTTGAGCGTATAGTAAAAATAATTTAAACGACCTTTCACTCTTTTCTCAATTTAATCACGAATTTTTTTTATCATAAAAAATACATGAGCTTTTCATTTTTTCTCAATTTAGTGACAAACTTTTTCTTTATCAATTAAATACACGATCTTTTGATATTTTTTCAATTTAATCATATTTTTTTCCTTTTAGAATACATGATCTTTTATATTTCATCAGATTTTTTTAATTAATAAAATATGGCAATCTTAATTAATAAAAATTAATGACAAATTCTCTTGTGAGACGATAATATGATTCATTATTTACATATTTTAATTACAGATAAACATATTTTATGTATATAATAAACATACTTTAGAAATTGGTCGACCCGTCTCACAACCGTCTCACAAAAAACCAATCTTACAAGAGAGTTTCTCAAAATTAATATACATTATATATTTAAAATATAATGTATAAATTACAGATTTTAATATTAAAAAATTATAAAATAATTTACAAAAAATATTTAAAAATTAAACTAATTAAAACAGAAGGTACCTAAATTCAAGTAGAAAGACAAAAAAAATAATAAAAAACAACAGTAGTGAGTTAAAATTTTTATTTTTAGAATTTATTATTCTTTTTAATGTTTATTTTCAAATTATTTAAAGTTAAATTATTGATCTAATCCACCCACTGTGTTAGATGACATAGAAATTTTAATTTTAAAATCAAAACAATTAGAGAATAAATTAAACTGTTGTAATTTTAAATTTGAATTTTTATATTTTTACAATTTAATCATAAAATTTTCTATTAATAAAATATATAATTATCTTTATTTTAATTAATAAAGATCACCGCATATTAAATAAATATAAATATTACTCCCTACGTCCGCCACAAAGGTGGACATTTGTTTTTTGCACGTGGATTAAGGAGTATTATTATTTAAGGTGTAGTTGGTAGTTGTATTAGTGGGGTGTATGGGTCCCATAAATTTATTGTATTAATGATGTGTGTGGGTCTCATGTGTTTAAAAAGGGAAATGTGGACCTTTGGTGCGGACGCCCAAAATAATAAAATGTGGACCTTTCGGCGAAGGGAGAGAGTATATAAAATGATTAAAATAAATTCATGAGTCTAAATTATTAAAAAATAATAAAAAGTTCATGATTAAATTGAATAAAATATAAAAAAGATCGTGTATTTAATTGAAAAAATATAATTCATGATTAAATTGAGTGAAGATAAAAAGATCATGTATTCTTTCTGATAAATTCTCTTGTGAAATATTATATATGCGAGAGACGGTTTGTGAGACATGTTAAAGTATGCCTATTATATTGATAAAGTATGTTTAATGGTTGTTAAAGTATGTTTTCTAAAGTAGATTAAATAATAAATTAAAGTTATATTTGTAAGGGTTGAAGTACCCATTTACTTCAATTTAATAATAATTTTATTTTCCTGATAAAAAAAAAGTATGGTTTTAAGGTGTTATAATATGATTCATTATTGACATACTTTAACTACAAATAAGCATACTTTACATGTATAAATAAAATACTTTAGTAATGGGTTCACCCGTCTCACAAGAAAATTTCTCATTTTTTTTATAAAAAGAAAAGTTAGTGATTAAATTGAAAAAAGAGAATAAGGTCATGTATTTTAACGCAATTAACCCATAAATATATATATGCTTGATCTATGTATTTGGTGTTTCAAACTAGTTCCGACTCCGATTTTCAATCGAAACGACCGGTCATATCTTTAAACATATTTTTATGATATCGTGAGAATTTTAATATAATGAGAGAAATTATAATTTTTTTGTTCAAATTATCATATTTGGTTAATTAAGTCTTTTTTTCAAATTATCACAAAGTTCTCATTTGATCTTTAAACTATTGCAATTTTTAATTTTAGTTTTTTTTTTCAATTTTAGCCCCAAAATCAAAATTAAACAAAAATAACCAAAATTTGACAAAAAAAAATAACTAAAATTAAAAATTACAATAATTAAAGGATCAAATTCGGATTTTAGTATACTTAGAGAACCAAATGTGATAAGTGTCTTTGATTTTTATTAATATCTCATAAAATATTTTACTACATTATATTAATTATCGCTCTTAAATACGCAAGATATTGTCACTTTTATTTTTATTTTGTACTCACACTCTCTATCCAATAGTAAACTGTTTTAGTTTTGTTGGTATAAATTGAATTGTTAATCTCCTATTTATAGGTGATTGAAGTTGACTATTCCCCCTCAATTAACAAGAAATCTCTACTCACTCTTCTAATCTAGAACTCTCCAAGTTATTATATATAGCATAGTGAATTTCAATTACTACACTTTTAATAGGCTGTTGATGATGGAATATGCCTTGAAAATTCTGGGAAGCTTATTATTCTTTATCTCCACTTATTAATTTAGGCTATGTTTATTATTATTATTATTTCAAATATAAAGTTATGTATTTTAGGTTTTGTTTATTTCTAGTTTTTTAGAATTAGAATTATTTATTTCAAATTTATTGTTTTTTACTTGGTTTTAATAAAATGAGATTACATCACTCCACCTCTTTGTTATATAAATCATCACCTACTTTTTCACATACATCACCCTATCTCTACACTTTGATTCAATATAAACTTAAATTTTACTTACCAACTTAAGTTCCAAAGCAAACATATTATATAATTATAGACTTTTAAAGATCTGCTTCCAATTAAGTGTATTTTAAGAACTATCCGGTCAATTAAATTGTCGTTCTTTAATTCTTGAAATTTGAATAGATTTAAAGTTAGTTAATTTCATAACGTTTTTGGTTACAATCATAATTTATATAAGCAAAAACTTGTGTGCACCCGGGCGAATGGGCACACTCCGTGTGCATTTAGAATTTTGTGTTAAATTGTACTTCATACCCTTTAGTATAAAAATATGTACTCTTTATTTTCTGAAGAAAAATAAAAAATATTATTATACCCTTTAAAATAAAATGGTGTACCCTTATTAATTAAAGTGTATATCTTTAGAATAAAATAATGTACCCTTACCCATGATACTAAATTCTAAAGGCGTGTGTCCTGGGGACACGCAAGATCAACTCTATATATATATACTCCATACTTAAAAGAATATCATTTTTAATTGAAAGTTCAATTCAAAGTGCATTTGTTTATTATTTTCTTTAAAAGACACACCCATGACTATCTACCACACAAAATAATACCCTCCATTCCGTTTCAATGTTTATGTTTGTTTTTTGCACGTTGATGAAGGAGTATAATATTTTAATAGATAATGGTTGGAAATATATAGTAATATTTAATGTAAAGTGTGTAGGTGTATTAGTGTTGGATGATATATTATTTGTTTTAGGTGGGTCACATATTCCAAAAGGGAAAATGTAAATATTGAAATGAGATACGCAAAATAGAAACATAAACATTGAAATGTAACGGAGTGAATAATAATTTAATTGCAGAAGGTAAATACTTCACTTACGAGAGCGGACGGAGGGAATTACCAAAATGGTGGCTTAGCCTACTGGAGAAAGTGATAGTTATGAGTGGGAAAAATACTTATACAACTATCAATACGGTATGGAAATTTCGGTTTGTAAAAATTCATGGGTAATTTTGGTATGCGAGAATTTTTAGGGTAAATGTTAATTAAATTGAATCTAATCAGTTTAGATTATCGAGATGTATCGGTCTACTACACTGAAGTTTAACTCAAAATTCATACCAATACCAAAATTTTGGTAAATTTAATAAATCAATTCCATACCGCAAATATATAACATACCATTTCATACCAAAATTATGAAGTACCGAAAATTCAAAATACTGAGCATATGGATACCGAATTTTTTTTATTATAATTAAAATATTAAAATTGAAATGAAAAGATTTTTAAATAATCTAACACATTTTGAATTCCAATTATCTAACATAATAAATATTTAGATGACAATTATATAAATTTCAAATATTTTAATTAGAAAAATTATAACTTAATCTATTCATTTTACCATTTTGTACCGTCTACTCTTAATTTATCCATTTCCCCTTTTAGATACATAGTACTCACACACACACTACTAATATAATTAAAAATATGGGACTCACATACCATTAATATATCTACTCACTATACATAAATAAATAAAATAATAATATTCCTTAATCTGCGCGCAAAAAACAAACACATAGATTGATAATAGACGGAAGGAATATTAGATTATAAATGTGATTCATAATTGTACACATAATTTAAATTATAAAATTCTATAAACTATAAGAATCAGACTGAAACTTGCTTGTTCCTGGACATCGTGTCCCCAAATTCTATTATTTTTCGAAAGTTGTACCATTTAATATTAAATTTTATATTCTTTAATATATGAACACGTACCCTTTACAACAAAATTTGTATGAGATGTTGTCTATGCTCTTTGTTACTGATCATAATCTCCCAGTCTCTCTTATTAAGTACTTTTGGTTGCTGAAAAGGAGTCCTATCTTGTTTCTCTCAATTTATGAGAAGTCCCTTGTACAAAATGCATTGTCTTCACCCCCTTTGGAGCTTAATAAACAGGGGACCAGTGTCAAAAGTACGTTTGGGTGGTGATTGAATTCAACTTGTAAGAATTTTAAGCGTAGTTGGAAAATTCATGGACGTCGTAATGGCATCAATAGGTGATGGCTAGCCTAGCAGGGCAGCAGAAGGATGAGAATGTATAACTTTTGCCTCAAGCCTTGTGGAATTTTCTCATAAATGGGTGCTAGGTCTTGGCTCTGATACCATGTTAAATGACCATCTCATCTAAAAGTTTAAGATGGTAGAGAGGAGAGTCGTTAATACTTAATCAAATCACTCTAACAGCTCAAAATGGGACCCTATATGACGTTCTTCATGGTAAGCTTTATTTCAGAGAAAAAGGAAGCATTGATTGTCGGTAATATGTTGTTTGACTCACTTTCTACTCGTTGTGGCTTCTCGATACTGACCAAAAGATGTTGTAAAGGCAGTTCTGTTTCACCTGAGTATTAATTCAAATGCATGACTCCATAAATGCAGTAGCTGCCTTGTGTGTGGAAGATGATGCATATGATCGTCCAGGCATGGACGCTGTGGTTTCAGCTCTTCATTCTTTGTTGAATGCTACTTCTGCATCCAACATACAGAACTGATGAAGTATGTGTAATTATGGTATTCGTCGAACGCAGAAGTTCTGAATCTTAGGGATGAAGATGTTTGTATTTGCATATTTTGTTCAATCGAGTGGAGACATCCTTTGAAACTCATGCCAGACTGTTAATGCTACACTCTGCACCTACTTATAATCTCATCTCTTAAATTGATACTTCATCCATTTTTCTAATTTTAGACCTATAAAATGAAAACTATATTCTATAATAAGACTAACTATGATTTTCAGTCTATGTATATAGACTATAAGGATACTAAAAAAGAATTATGATGGATTCTTAAATAAAATGAAGAAAACTGGAGTGGATAGGTATACATAGCTTGAAAAGGTAAGAATAAAATGAAGGCTTATAAGGATAGGAAGAATGAAATTTCAAAAGGACAAGCAACTCTATTGTATTAACAATGACTTGGAAAAGATCACATGATCACCAATATCTTCCAGACGAATGATTCATATTAAAGGTTTCAGATTTTGAGTTTGGCAAGAATGCAAGCAAAAATAAACCCAGGTGGAGGTGGTGTTTTTGGAAGTGTTGTATGGGAGAGAAGATGTGGATCTAAGGCTTGGCAACGAAGAGATGAGTCTAGTCATGTGGATGCAAGTGTTGTAGCTCAAAATATGAGGAACAGCAGATTTAGATTTCTCACTGTAGATAAAGGTTGAATGTTGATGCTAGACTAAAAAATATGATGAATCATTAAATACTATAACTTGTACCTCTCTTTTTTCATTACACTTTGTATATTTACTATAAATTTTTAAAAAAAAAAGTATTATCATTCCGAAATTAAAATTCTTTCTTAATTAGAATAAATATTTAACATACTAATTAATATAATAAATTATTGTAGGCAAAATAATAATAATAAAAAAATTATGTAAAGAATGGTAATGATCAAAATACATTATTCAAATACTTTGTAATTTTATATAATAATCATATGATATATTATAGATGTAAGATTTTGTATACTCTCTCCGTCCTTGGTGAGAGTCCATTTACCTTTGGGCATGTGGATTAAGAAGTATTATTATTTAATGTGTAGTGGGTAGTTGTATTAGTGGGTGTGTGGACCCATGTTTTAATTATATTAGTGGGTGTGGATGAGTTCATCTGTCCAAAAAAAGAAATGGAATTATTTGAATGGGACAAATTTTGTAAAATGGGACTCTTACCTAGGAAGGAGGGAATATATTTCAACATCGGTAATGATTACAGCCTCGCATATATAAAAGTTTTAATGTTGCGACCTATTGATACAGAAATGAATTCGTCATTTCGAAACTGCTTGCTAAGTTATAGCGTTGGACCTACTGATACGGCTAAGTTATAGCGTTGGACCTACTGATACAGAAATGAATAGATTTATAAACTTGATGTTTCCTTTCTCTTCTTCTCCTCCTCTTCTCAATATAAGTTAGGTATAATTTTTTTTGGGCACGGAGATTAAGGAGTATAATAATTTAATGTAAAGTGAAGTAAAGTGAAGTGAGAGAAATAATATTTAATGTGTAGTGGGTAGTTGTATTAGAGGTGATATGTGGGGCCCATGAGAATAGATTAATTGTTTTTGTGTGGGTCCCATGTATTAAAAAAGAAATGTGTCAACTTTAGTGGGACAAACCAAAAAGGAAAGTGTGTCAACTTCTATGGGACGGAGGGAATATTAGAGTTTTAGGCATCATAATCTTCCTCCTCCTCCTCCCCTCTCAATGTATTGTATTAAGAGTTTTAGGCATCATAATCTTCCTTCTCAATCTATTATCTCAGTGTTTTAGGCATGAGGAGTTATTTTAGTTATTTCGAAATACTGATGATTTATTTTATAACTTTATATTCACATTCATTACAATTATTTTATGATGATGGTTCTTCATTTCTTATCAGTTGTTTGAATGGTGGCCCTAAAACGTAAAGAGTATTTTTATTGTGTTTGTTTGATTTCTATAAATTTCATTGTGTTTGTTTGATTTCTTGTTAATACTGTTAAGAGTTGAATTGTTGAAGTTGACACTAAGATTGAAAATGAAAATTTTATTAATATATCACAAATTTTTAGTGAGTAAATATCAAAATCGATCCGGTAAGTATGATCTTTTCCAACTTCAGTCATTTTTTTATTGCATTTCTCACGTTCGGTCCTCCGGAGTCCGCTTTTGGTTCAAATTCAGTCCTTTTGGCCGGAAATTTAAAAAACTCGCCGAAAAATTATGCGTGAGTTGCACGCGCTCAAAATTGGTCCTGTAAGTATGAATTTTTCCAACTTCAGTCCTATTTGTATTGCAATTTTCACTTTTGGTCCTCCATTGTCCGATTTTAGTACTTTTTGTCCAAATTTAATCATTTTCCCCAAAACTTTAAAAAACTCACCGAAAACATGCGTGAATTGCACGTGCCAACAAAGAAGACATTAATAATATATAAAAAAGAGCAGGGGTAACCACGTGTAATGAGCAGCGAAGAAAAAAAAATTAAAAAAATTACAGGGTGAGAGCTGCACGGGCCCGCGTGAGAGACATGTGTTCTGCTGTTCCACCATGATTCCCACCCTCTCTTCTTCCACTCTCTCCAATTTTATAAAATTTAGATGGTGAGCCTAAAACTCATTAAAAAAAACCTTTACATCTTCCAATGCAAAAAACATGTTCTTTATATTTTTACTTTTGCACATGAGACATATTATCCATTTATTTAATTAAATATATTTTAACTTAAATTAAAGATAAATTAAAAATAAACAAGGGTTCCGTTTTGCTTGCGACTCAAAATACTAACCAATTAATGCGGTGAAACTGTGTCTATGCTCAATGCCCATGATTAATTAACCATTTCATTTTTTTTATTTTATTATAAATTTATCATCATATTAATTGCTTTTGATTATAAAATATTTATCATAATAATAATTATTATTATCATAATAATATTATTATTATTATTTATATTAATCGTTTATTAGATAATTCAATTGTCTATTATCATTTTATTTTAATCAAGTATTATTTTACATTAAAAATGTTATCACTTTTTTTTCAATCTATGAAATATGGTTCATAAAATAATTTAACTAAATAGCTATCACTTTTCCCTTTATCATGTCTCACTTTTTTATTAAAAATATTATCACTTTTTATTATTCTAGTGAATTGTTCGTGAGATAATTCAATTAGATGAACATCATTTTTTTTTCATTATTAGGGATAATTTATTACTCCATTATCACATTTTATCCATTCTATACAATAATAGCGCGTGCAAATCACGCATGATTTCTGGCGAGTTTTTTAAATTTTCAACGAAAAATGATTAAATTTGGGCAAAAAGGACTAAAATTGGACAATGTAGGACCAAAAGTGAAAATTGCAATAAAAAAGGACTGAAGTTGGAAAAAAAAATCCATACTTGCAGGATCAATTTTGAGCGCGTGCAACTCACGCATAATTTTTCGGCGAAAAAGGATTGAATTTGGACCAAAATGACAAAAAACGGACTTCGGAGGACAAAAAGTAAGAAATGCAATAAAAAAAAGATTGAAGTTAGAAAAGACCACATTTACATAACTGATCTTGATATTTACTCAATTTTTAGTCCTATAAAAATATTTGGGCTTTTTCCGTTTATAAACTAACGGAAGTTGTACCGTTAAATTTAAGTTAGAGCATATGATTCTAAAAAAAATCATATGATAACTTAGCAAAAATCCATACGATTCATCAGATATGTTTGGCTTAGAGAAGGGCGCCCGTGGAAACGGTTCCAATTTAGAATCGTAAATTCAGGCATCTTCGATTATCTTTTAGCAGACTTTTCCTAATCTTCGATTATCTTAGAGGGTTCCAGTGCACCGGTTGTGATTCCCAGCGCAGTGCCCACCTCCTTGCCAGACTCTCGTCCCGACAAGTTGTCTCCCCCGCTTCTAGGAGGTGAAGAGAAACTATGTTGGAGCCCGTCATGTGCACACCTTCAGCGAGGTAATGCTTAGGTGATGCCCATACCTTCCCGTCAACTGGTTGCGCGTGGGATGTAATCTTGCGCTCACGGCCATCCGGGTCGCTTGCTGCCCCTGTTCTGTGGTGACCATCGCAATTCGGTTGGGTTCGTTTGCTACCCCTGTTCCGTGGTGACCATCGCAATTCGGTTGGGTTCGCTTGCTGCCCCTGTTCTGTGGTGACCATCGCAATTCGGTTACGATGGCTCCCGGCCTCCAGCCAATTGTCATCCCTTTCCCAAAATTCCTCCGGTTTGATGTGTTGAATTTCTCTTATTTGGTGTTTAAGCGATTGAGAAAGAATCACAAGATTAATTGTGCTCAAATAGGTGATTATATATTTACACTCAATTGATAGCCGTAGTTCTTTGTCGAATTCTGTCTTTTGTTTTATTTCAGTTTCTGGTTGCAGAATCAAAAAGGAAGAACCTCAAACTAGGGATCACATTTACAAATGATGCACTGCTTATATCTATTCTCATCATCATTTGCTTTCTTATTATTCTCAAATGTATTCAAATTTCTCTTAATTGATTTACAGTATACTAATTGCTGTTGTGCTTGGTTGCTGAGAATGTTTGTTTTTCTGCAAGATTTTGAATGGTTACTTATTAAATTTGCTTCTGCGTTAAAATTTTAATTAATTTCCAAGTGTTAGCAATAGATAGAGATTTGGTATTTAATTAGTCCGGTTTAGATTTGGTTTAGACCTGGGTTTAGTTTGAGTCATCTGATTAAACTTTTCTACTTGCTTGGTGTATCGCTTGGTGCACTTCCTAGTTTCTGTTCCCCTTTATGTAGATAGGGAATTAAGCGATCTCTTCAGAAATTTTGCCTTTGAGAGATTGTTGTTGTATTCTACAGCCCACTGAATAAGATTGGAATATGCAAGAGCTAGGTTTAATTTGAGACAGTATTTTTATTTAGGAATTTTAGATCTTGAATGTATTTGGCAGCATTTTTGGTTGTATATTTCATATTACTCCAATTTTTATTTTTTGTTATAGTAGTAGACAAGATTTAGCCTTAGTTTTCATTGAGTTAGTAGAGTTAGTAGTTTAGTTGTGAAAATTTTGGATTGAAATTGTGCACAGGCGGCTGCATAACAACCTTTTATAGGGGATGAGTTCAATTTTCTAAAAATATATGTATTTTTCTTTATTTTTTAATTTAACAATTTTTATCCAAAAACTATTGGGACTAAAATTGCAATTTTTGAAACTAAAAAAAAGTTAGGGACCAAAAATGAAATGTCAACTTTCGTATAGTTACAAAAGTGCATTTTTCTCTAAATACACTAGACACACCCCCTTTAATTTTTATTTTACACTCGCACTCTCTTTTATATACAGTGACTCGACACTCTCTCTTTTATTTTTATTTTGCATTGTGTGAATAATTTGAATAGTTAATCATCTATTTATAGGTTATCGAGGTTGACTACTCCCCTCAATTAACAAGAAATCTCTCCTCACCGATACAGAACTCTCTAAAATTATTATAGCATCAATGGATTCCTACACTTTTCATAAGCTGCTGATGATGGATGCCAAGAAAAATTTAGGAAGCTTATTACTCTAAAATTATCTTCACATATTAATTTAGGCTATGTTAATTTTTGCAGTTTATTTTAAATATAGAATTATGTATTTTAAGTTATGTTTTATTTCTAATTTTTTTATTTCAGATTTAAAATTATTAATTTCAAATTTATTGTTTAAGTTGAGTTTTAATTAAACGAGATTACATAAACCCCACGTACTTGTTACGTACACATCATATCACTTAACCTCTCACATTATCACATACATCACCCTACCTCTACACATTGATTTTTAAAACTTATCTACTCATTTAAATTCAAAGCAATCATACACATTATAATTATAGAGTTTTAAGCATTCTTGAATATAATTATGGGGGATTATTAGGCTCACACTCACACATAACCCAAGTAACATCAGCAGGTCCCAAGTTTAATGGGACCCACACTAGGGTCTAAAGTACTTATTCCTTGTATGCACTACTTTCAAGTTTAATAGGGCCCACACTAGGGGTCTATAAGGTGATTATTACTTATATGCATCACCTTCCTTGTATGCATCATTTACTTCTCTGCATTAATTATTCTCTATTAATTTTTTTACATTCCTTGTATACATCATTACTTCTCTGCATTAATTGTTATCTACTCACTCCGTCTCATGCTAAGAGGATCATTTTTTTCATTTTGGTCATCTCATCCAAAGAGTTTCATTTCTTTTTTTACACATATGGACCCATACACTCCCTCTAATACAATTAAATGTTGGGACCCACACTCTTATTAATACAACTACCCACTACACATTAAATAATAATACTCCTTAATCTA